>CP053150.1:14726423-15180209 GCA_014607495.2 Carposina sasakii | reverse complement strand
TGTTTCGAAATAAAAATGTTCATTTGTGGATTTTTGTAAATTTTAGTAAAATAGGGGCCTTCGTCAAAATACCTAACATTATCTTCTCGATCGAATAAATATTAAATATGTTGTAGATACTTAGTTGAACAGGGGGCTTATTACCTAACTAGCAAAAGCAAAGCAATAACGAAAATTGTACAAAAATCGCTGATTGGTTGTCAAATTCGCACAAGTAAAATGAATTACAAAGGAACTTTGACATTTCAAGTCGAATATTGTACAATTTTCGCTATCGCTTTGCTTCGGCTCTGCTATTGCAAATTATGTAATAAGGGGGCCGGTTTATTTAAAAAAGCGTACAAGATAGGTTGAACATCTTTCCCCTAATTTATAATTTTTTTTTTTTTTATTAAAGTTTGCTGACCTGGATACAAGTCCTTAGGCCGAAATCAATTATACAAATTTCTTGTTAGAACAGTTAATAAAGTTGTTTAAATTACACTATTTACACTTAAAAGATACACTCCACTTTCACTCCACTTTTCTAACACCTATTTTCAATTTTCATAGCGAGTGCCAATCAAATTTCACCAACAGTGGCTGCAATGTACTTGAAGATTGGTAGGAAAAACACAGGAAACTTTAACAATTCTTGAATCTGGCGGGGTATTTCTTTAATTTTCATTGAATCCGCAACAGATGAAATTTCAGCAGCAAGTGAATCCTGATCAGTTGAACTTTGGGCAAGCGAATACAATATGGTCAACATCAGCAATCTCTGCATTACAGTAAGTACAGCAGCACTGGTTATTATATTCATTCTGTGTAAGTGCGCAGGAGTCTTGCAATGCCCGAATCTCAGCCGGTTTATGACAGTAATGAATTTTCTTTCTGTACATCTTTTGGTCTTGCTATACCATGGCTTCAAAGGGGTTACTTCTTGTATTGCTGCATACCATTTGCCTTTTCTTTAACTGTTTCAGACCAGTATTCCTTCCACAGCTGTTTTACTGTCTTTTTGTGAGTACAGCATAATAATCTGTAAAGGGCACTTTCAGTATGTTTCTGTGGTCTTCATCATAATGACCAGTAGCTACTGCATCCACTATTTCATTACCCTTAATGCCTTTATGAGATGGTACCCACTTAAACTCTACTGTATTGCCCTGAATATGTATTAAGTACAATATATTTTTAATATTATAAATTATATAATTAGTTTTAAAAGACAAGGTGTCACTCCTAATAGCCAGTAACACACTCAAGAATCAGATATGATAAGCAATTTGCTTATGTGCATATCTTGCGCATAAATTAATGCTCTATAGATAGCATAGGCTTCTGCACTGAAAATACGCAATACTCATTTAACTGAAAACATTTAGTGAGATGCTTCTGTGGATCATAATAAGCTGATGAGACATTATTTTCTGTTTTTGAACCATCTGTGTAAATTTTATAAAATGTTTGTTTATGTGACAAGTACTCTAAAAATATATTATTATTATCCACTTTAGCTGTATCTAATACAAATGTGTTCAAGACTAATGCATTATAATTACACATATAAATGGGCCAAATGCTACTTTTATACATATTCAAAAAAAGTTTATTTACACTATACATAATTACATTCATTTCAGGTAATCTACCTGAGATAATATCTAATGGCCCAACATAAGGTTGTGGTAGTGTGTTGGTCAAACATTGAGGTAAGGACAATCGGTCTAATACATTTAGATTACCACATGCTATGGCTTTTATACAAAACTTTTGTGCCATGCTCAATCTTCTAATTGATAATGGAGATATGCATGTCTCTACTCCATAGAGTTTATTGGAGTGGTTTTCATACCTCCACTGATAATACGAAGGGCAATATTTTGTATAACATCTAGTTTCCTAAGTAGAGAGGGATTTGCATTGATGTATGCAAGCAGCTATAGTCAAAATGACTACGGACTAGTGACTTGTAAATAATACTTAATGTTTTTGGGTCTGCACCCCAAAAAAGTACCTGCAAGGCATCTCATAATGTTTAACCCTTTCATAGCATTGCAACTTATATACTTTATGTGACTTGTAAGTTTGATTTTACTGTCAAGTATTACACCCAAAAACTTTTTTCTCACTGACTTGTGGGATATTTACATTATTATACACAATATTTTACATTTACATCATTACCTATTACCAAAACAGAACTCTTTTCACTATTTATGTTTAATTTAAGTTGTTGATTGTAATAAAAGTGTAATTGTTCTAGAGCCAAGTTTAATCTTTTTTGGGCTATGTTAACTAGTCTATTCTGACTATATAATAGGATGTCATCAGCAAATTGCAGTATTTTAACATCAGTGGTGACATATTTTAATATTTGTGATGTATACAAGTTGTAAAGTAAAGGTGACAAAGATGAACCCTGCATTAGGCCTTTACATGTTCTTTTTGGACCATTCAATATATTATTATATTTGACATAAAGGACCCTATCAACAGAGAAATTATAAATCCATTTTAACAACTTTCCAGGTATACCAAGCTCATGCAATACCTGCACCAACTGATGTATATTGACATTGTCATATGCACCCTGGACATCAAGAAAGACACAAACTGCAGAAGAGTGAGATAGAAGACAGTTTTTCATATCGGACACAAATGAGACAAAGCTTTCAGATGCACTTTTCCCCTTACGGAAACCAAATTGACAGGTGGGTATCAGGTTATGCTTTTCTACATAATAGTCTAATCGTAATTTTATCATCTGTTCTAAAAGTTTGCCTATACATGAAGTAAGAGATATTGGTCTATATGAGTTATGATCTTCTACAGGTTTATCTGGTTTTAAAATTGGTATAATACATTGTGTTTTCCAGGATTCAGGTACTATTTGATTTACCCATAGTAAGTTGAGAATATTCAATAGTAACTTTTGCAGGTAATATGAAGTTTTTTATCATTATATATGGAAAGTTATCAAGCCCTGGAGTAGTGTTCTTCCTGGTATCCAGTGCTATACAAAATTCATCAAATTCAAAAGGCTTTAAGATTAGATTCCCAGTTTCACTAATGTTATTAGTATCAAATATATTGTTTAAATTATTAGTGCTATCCTGATTTGGTGCTTGTGATAATTTTTGCATAAAGTTTGGTATCCATGTGTCATTTTTATATACATTTCTAGAAGTATTAATGCGCTTAAACTTACGAATATAATTCCAAATAGTAGCTACAGGTGTATACCTATTTAGAGATGTGCACAAATTTTTCCAGCTATTTGTTTTAGCCTCCTTCAAGGTTCTCTTTTTTAAAGCATCTAGTCGTTTATAATTTATAAATGCCTCTGTTGTAAAATGTGTCCTATAATATAATAATGCATCTTTTGAATTTTTTTACAGCTACAGCACAGTCCTCATTCCACCATGGAGCTGGTATTTTGCTGACATGTTTGCCTGTGCGTTGGTATAAAGGTATGCATGAATTCCTTATCTGAGATAATAACTCACAGAATTTGTGATATAGTTCCAAAGGTTTACTAACATCTAATACAAAGTTTTCTGTATTCTGTTTAGACTCAAAATAATATTTATTCCAATCTGCTTTGTGAAACAAATATTTTTCAATATGTTCATTACATTTGTATCTAGAAGGTGATATGTTGATGTTAGTAAAAGTTGGATAGTGATCGCTTCCCATAGGGTCATTGCCAACATACCACTCACATAGAGGAGCGATGACTGGGCTAGCAAATGCAACATCAATAGCTGATGCTTTACGTTTTGGTCCCTGCACTGTGGTAGGCATACCTGTATTTAGAATGCACAAATCTAGCTCATCCAATAAATTGTATATTGAAGTACCTCTGGGTTTTGTTATATCACAACCGAATGCAATGTGATGTGCATTTAAATCGCCTGCTATGAAACAGGGTTTAGGTATATTGTTTAATATATTTCTTAATTTACTAATATTAAACTTATTTCTAGGTGGACAATATAAACATAAAATAGAGAGAGGACCAGCCTGCGTTTCTATGGATATTGCAATTGATTGGATATCTTCATGAAAAATTGTATCTATAATTTTGTATTTCAATGTATTTTTAATAAGAATGCCAACTCCACCATGTATGTTTTTTTGAATTTTTGTAAATTATGTTGTATCCATTTAAGTTGATTGTAATCTTTCTAGATGTAAACCATGTTTCATTTATTAAGTAAATGTCAATACTGTTATCATCCAGAAATGACTTTAAAAGGGGTTGTTTTCTGTTGAAGCTCTGCATGTTAGTTGAACTATTTTAATTATTCTATCCATTATTATTATTTAAGTTTTTTAAAAATATCTCTCTTATTGTTGATGTAGTTTTCGGTATGTTATCTGTCGCATTCCCCAATACAACTAAAGTCTTTATAATGGCATTAATTATGTTATCATTCTGGATGATATCACTATTGCTAATATGAACAGATTTTTTAATTTGACTGCTAATGATGTTTGATGTGTGTGGATTGTATGTAGTTATAGGTTTAGGTGTGTCTTGTTTTTTATTTATTAATGCTGGAAAATTGGATAGATTTATATTGCCCACACTAGATTTGCTTGCAATTTTAGCATAGGAAAGTTTTTGACTATTTATTTTGGCCTCTTTCACTGGACAGGTCTTTGAAATGGCTAGATGAGCACCACCACAATTACTGCACTTTAACTCAATTTTGTCGCAGTCTTTGTAGGAGTGGTCACCTGCACATTTTGAACATATTTGCTCATTTCTGCATATTCTAGCCGTGTGATTAAATTTCAGACATTTGAAACATTGTCTGACTGGTGGAATGTATGTTTTAACTTTAATACGCCACCGATCTAAATATACATATTCAGGCAATACATTAGTAACAAATGTTACGGAAATAGTTCTTAGTGGTTTGAGTATACCATCTGGGTCCCTTTTCATGAACCTCCTAACAGCGACTATGTCGCATTCACAGGACAGCTTTCTGTACAAATCCTCGGTGCTAATATCTGTAGAAACATGCTGCACTACCCCTATTTTTTCCACAAATGAAGCCGGTATGTATGACCTTAGATGGTTAATTTTCAGTAATTTTCATTGTTAAGAAAGTCGTTGGCCGCACTGGCTTGTTTAAAGTTAATTTGGATTTTACGGGCATTCGCCCTGACCATTTCATAGTGACCTTTTATAAATTGGGCAAACATAGACTGGACCGTGCATGGATCCTTGTTACCCAGCATTACTTCAGGTCTTCGCTTCTACGAAAACTGCATATGAGCCTCCGTTATTAAGAGTATCGGGATATACCCGTTTATAAGTTGAACTAAGGTATGGTTTGTACTTATCTTGATCATTAGAATTTGTCTCTGCTGCTCGCAAAAATCTCCGCTTTCGCGGAGTCCTTATATCTTCATCTCCTCCCGACTCTGTCTCCATTATGCTCAGTATATCGTAAATATTTATTTTAAAACTTTTACAATAATTTAAATAGTCCGCCCTCTTCGACTTTCCCGCCAAAAAAACCCTAATTTATAAGATCATTTAGTTTTGCCATCTTTAAGAACCCAATAATGTACATCAAAAATAAACATCTTTTCTTAATTGTTTGCACTTATAAAATGTTCTATTCCAACATTATTTTAATTTCTATGAACATTATTCGTAAGTATTTTATCTGTTTTTAACGAGGGCCCTTAAAACGAGGTAATTAGAGGATGATCTAAACCTGGCAATTACCCCGATGTTACTCTGGAGAGTCCATCGGATCCCCCTTACCCCCAACGTCCGGAGATTACTCCTAATTACTGGAGGATGCGTGTTTTATTATTTATTTACTAACGAGGTCGATACTCGGAAACGTTATTTCAATTCTTGCTCTTCCCCATTTTTCAGTAAGAAATAATAATAAAAAAACTGGTAATTATTGAAGAACCTCTTACCACGTTAAAAATCGGAATTATAAAATATTTATTTAACTAAAAGCATATCAGGGCATGCTATGTTTAAAGTAGTATAATCGCAAACCGAATAAAAAAATCGGTTGCTGTCGAAATTAAAATTTCCTGAAAATAAAATTAAGAGCCGTTTGGAAAGTTACGTGTTGCCGCAAAATTTCATTCCAAAGAGGAAACGAGCGTACTTGCTTTTATATTGCACACTTGAGTAGTTTAACAGTTGTGATAAGTTATACCGTTTCATTCTAATTTCACGAGGTCATATCTGAAATGTTCAGTAATTAATGCCTGTACTGAATCTTTGAGACTTAATTAAATTTCAAGTGAAAGGTAATTGCAACAAGTTTAAGATTTGAAACACCTAAATTTTATGAAGTAGATAGAAGTACTTAACGTTACATAAATAAATAATTATACATAAGCTGGGCTTGAAGGGCAGCTTATATAGTAGGTAGTAAAATACTTATTTTACTTAGATTAATAAAAACAATGTTACCGCATCAGTGCTTTTTACGACGTTATAATATTAGGAATCTTTCGTAGTTAAGATATTCGGTATTCTTTACATACCATTAATATAATCCGTTAGGATATGGTTGATCGTTTCATCTTTAAACATTGTGCTGAGGGATTCAGCTTTGTTTGCCGAGATTTGGCTAGTGTATAGCTATCGGGATGAAGAATAACGTTGCCAATATGTAATTTAGAAAAGAGATGGTAAAATTCGTCATCCGAGTAATTGACTTAGTGGTTATAGCGGCTGGCACGGTTTGCAGCGGTCGTGGGTTCGATTCCCACTCGGGTGAAGAATTTTTTCCATTTTCTTTATTAATAATTTTGTAATATATAATTTGTTGTTTCGAATACCCGTTTTTTTTTTTTTTTACGTTTTTGCCATTCTGTTGTTTCGTCTAGTCACTATTGTCGCTATATACACTGCGTATTTTAGAAAGATGTTTCTGGTTTCGTCATCCATCATAATCGCTGCGTAATTTCCGCGTGTTAGTGCCTTCTTCATAGATGCTTCACAATCGAATCTCTGTCTTCCGAACTGGGGGCACTCTTCGAGGAGATGGTAAACGTTCTCTGGGGTTGGGCCGCATATGCATTTATCGCTATCTTTCAATTTGAATCGATGCAGGTATTCCGAGAATCCCCCATGACCGGTAAGTATTTGCGTCGTTATGTTGTTCATTTCCATTTTCCCCAATATTTTGTGAGCTGATCTCATGTCTGGAAAGAAACTCTTTGTTGTAGCTCCCTTGGTGTTTTCAGATCGAATACCCGTTTATCCCTACATAATTTTTAGAGTACTTTACCCAGGTGCCGCAACGAGCGTTTTTCATCCACCAGTGTGAAAAGACAGGTAATGCGCCAAAACTACGCTTTACCACGAGTTGGTGCTATAAATCGCTGCCGTGGCGTGACTTGCACGGCTTGTACTGCACTATTGCGCCTCCATGCTTATATCGAAATACTAGCAAACGAACTATACTAACATAAACACGAAATCTTTTTGCAAGCTTTGTTATTCATAAGCTTGGAAAAGAGATCAAAGTGCTCATATAAGTGCTATACTGTACATATGTTCTATATTTGCCCTACGATCGATAGACTCGTATTTTAAAAAATAATTTGGAAAAAAGAAAGAGACTTACTCACTAAACGACTATACGAGTACGCATCAGTCGTTAACTCCCACTGCGCGAGAGTAATATGTAACCCCTTTAAAATGCCATAAAACATTTTATAATGGTCTTAATATTTACTTATTATAGCCTGCTTAGTGCTGATTTACCAACTACTGTGCGTATACCTTAGGGTTGCCATCTCAAACTTTGAAAACCAGGAATTGAGGAAGAAATAAATAATTTCGATTAAACCCCAGGACTATACGAGTACATGTGCGAGCCCAGTGACAATACGATTAGAGGGAGTTAGTGGCGTGCGAATTTCAAAACATAGGTCTTTAACACATTCAGTGCCGGTGACTACATATTTGCTTCTTTTAGGCTTTCTAGAGGTGCCGCTAACGCTTATTTGCCCGATGTCGGCACCCTTAGAAAATGTGCCGACAGCGAATGTGTCAGGGACTTTAAAAACCAGGACGATGCTTAAAACCTACCCAGGACAGCCCAGGACATCCCAAAAAGCAGGACATGTCCTGGGAAAATAGGACAGTTGGCCACCCTAGTACACGTACATAATACAAAGGATTATGAGGGAGATCCTTAGCCTCTTTTTGCATAGCGGGGATAAATGTAAAAAAAAAGGAAAGTGAGAACGCCTCTGAGTTCTATATTCGACTCTTACGACATGCAAGGAGATACAGGTGATGTATATTCTAGTTAAACCCCAGCACATGATTCTTACTTTACTACGTATATTTTCATTTGCATTGCCAATATGAAGGCAGAAATAATAAAATCATCAAACAATAACCACCCATATTGTACATAGCACAATAGAACATGCCTCAAGTTGTCGTAAAAGCAATTTTCTGAGGCATTCAAAATTTTCCTCGAAGCAAGTGATTGATTATCGATAACAACATTACCCGTATGAATATTACACGGATCTACGAACGAGATATTATATTCCTTAGAGATATAATATTGACGAATTTTACTATCGGCCCTGTGGCGTATGACGCTAGTGACTGCGGCGCGGCGCCTTAGGGCCTGTGCTCGAATCCCGGTGGGTGCAAACATGATGAATATCGTTGTTTATTTCCAAGTCATGGATGTTTCTAAAATTATACACACATATATACATATAATAAATACATACATATTAAGAGCCGATAGAACCACATGGTGCCACTTCTGACCAATTTTGAGGGTAAAGTTGAAATGTACAATTTGGTTAGTAGTGAGAGGTGGTCAGCCCATCGCCTACAAAACACCAAGACCTTCTTGTCCCTCTTGTACAGTATGCCCGGAAAGAGAAGCAGCTTATACTTTTTTTTTCATTCCCAGGGCAGCATAGCATAATATATTGTAAGTGACTGCGTGTGCCAGGAAGATTAGCGTATAGTATAGTGCCACAGGGGGGTTTTGCCCATAGTCACCATGCTGGGCAGGCGGGTTGGTGATCGCAGTGTGATTTAAAGAAAGAATAACACACATTAATTCTGACAATTTTTTACGTTTACATGAGTTTATATCGAACAAAAATGTTAGCGCGTCGTGTCTCAAGAGCACGTTTCGTGCCTCCAAGGCGCGCAGTGAGCACTATTACAGCACTATCAATCAGCTTGCTCAATATCGCTCTGCGACTGACACGAGCCAACGTAAGGCTCTTTATACTCTGGATTTAGTCGTCCACACGAGATCGGAAAGGGAAAATTTATTGAAAATAATTGGTCTAGAACGATAGGAATGAAAGGGTTGTAGAAATTAATAAGTCTTAAAACTTTAATTGCGTTTAAATGTAACGAAATTTCCTTAATTATATTAAAATTTTCACAAATAAAGTTGATCAAAAAGAAAATGTGCTTATCTCTCTCTAAAAGAGATTTCCTCCAGCAAAACAGTCGGATTAAATAACTGGTGACGAAATAAACGGCAATGTTCTTAACTTCATACCTACGAGTACGTGACAGTAATTTCAATAACCTAAAAGACTTTTCTGATGAGCTACATCATTATAATCGCACATGTAAAGCCGGCCTATTTTCTGCGACGACGTTGAGTCACCACTGTTGATACACATGATTTGGTAAGGAGAGGTGATCGAAGCAGGTCGTATACCTTCACCGTGGAAAGATAGTCGTTAGTGTGATTAGCTGCAAAATTACATATTTTTATATAGATGTAATACCTATTGTCGGGTAAAACCCGCCTTTTGAGTCGCCACGTTTGGGTAGGTACCTACATGCGGCTGCTGATATGACCGCCCTATTAAATAAAACCCGTGGAAATAATCACTACATTTATGTAGCCCTTCCTCTCAGGTGTAATTTAATTGGAACGTCACTAAACTTAATGAATATGGTTTTTGTAAATTAATACTTTTATTTTATTAATTTACAAAACCCACTTAAATTTAGACTTGAAGTAAATTTATTACAAACCCCACTCAAGTGCAGATTTAAAGTTTTATCAATTCCACTATTGAATAGTAGACAACACGCAATACTTCTCATATTCAATGCTTTTTGCAAGTAACTTTTATTACGTAGAATTTGCCAGTATAGGTATACGAGTATATTAGATTGTTTGATCGATGATGTGCTCTTTAGTTTTACTAACTGACCGACTACCGACCTTTTTATAAAAAATTCAGTATATTAATGAATCCTTAATTAATACAAACTGATTTTAACATCCCGACGGGAACAGTTAAAAGCGCAATCCAACATTTCACACAATTTTATCGAGTCCACCTCAAAACCGCATTGCGCGGCGGTGGTCGCGATAATTATGTTCGACCAATCATGGAAGTCTTCTCGCATAATTTATTACGATGACCAATCAAATTACTCCCTCGTTCCGCACCTACCCGGGTATCCGGTATAATGTTTCGCACAAGTGTAAAAATTTGTACAACAGAATACAACGTCAGAGTTTCTGTTGCTGATCCATCAATTAGAAGTTGGTTTTTGTGTTTTGAAAAATAATGGTATATATAGTAAGTGGTCATATTTATTGGAAGGTGGGTACTTGATCTAAATGAATATGTTATCTTTATTCCTTTTTTATTATTTCAAAGTAATTAAAGCTGATGATTGAACACGATACTACCTATATCCTAAATAGCTGTCTAGAGTTGCTTTCGTATAGATAAATACATACATACATAGACACACGGCTGTGCTTCAGAAAATGGGGAAGCCAGAACTGCAGATTCGCGAATGAGATCCCAAAGCCACGTTTTGCTTAGCGGGCAACATGTACATGATGTATAAAGAATATTTAAGGTGTTTTTAAAAATAGTACTACTACACGAGACTACCTTGGTAAAATGAAGGCCCCACTTGGCATAAATGCACTAGCTAAATAACTAATTGAAGACGCCATAATGAGCCTCCGAATGTACGGAATAACAAAATGACTTCCGCATTTCCGGGATCTACAGCCGAGTCCATTTCATTTGGGCGCGGAAAGTTAAATTGCCGGGCAATATGGTTGTAAAAGTTTTTTAGATTCATTTAATAGCCAGGGCGGGCCCGAGAATCGTTCTGGAAAGAATATTAATCCAGATATAAAAGTTTTACTTTACCGTTTTTACCAGATTCCGGTTGAGGAGAATTTTTTTATTGAGTTCTAAAAGTTTTTTTTTAAGATCACAATCGCTAACTATCTATAGATAGAGCTTTTGGTTACCGAAGTGACAGGCGCAAAAACTCTATATGCCAGGAACGTTAATTGAAAACATATCGACAGTGGAAAGGCAAAAACGCTGAAACGCTACCATGGTCGAAAATGAGCTCTATATACCATTGAACTGGAATTTTTTCTGCGTCGATTGATCAAGGTTTCATATAGATTGGAGCAATTTATGGAAATTTTTGGCGCTTTAGCAGCTCAGTTTTTGAGGTTTTATATGGGAATGAACACAAAACGCAGAAAACACAAAGACAAGATAAAAACAAAGATAATGTACAACGGCAATCTTATCTCTAATAGAGATTTCTGATAACAGAGAGATTCCAGCAAACATTCTCATTTTCTTTCAGAAAACACCCGAATGCGTAATTTTTTTACTCAAGGTCACCCTTACAACTGCGACGAATCTGATGATACCTCACAAGCTGAAATGCGACAACCCGTTTAAAATCTAGAGCGTGCCAAAGACATATACATACATAGGTACTAATGAAAAACACAACTCTCTTTTTGGCGAAGACAGATAAAAATGATTTGTCTTCCGCCCTTTACAACGTAAAACAAATAATACTATTTTCCATACCTTATTGTATTGTGGGCAGCAGCGCCTCTCGTGTTGACAACATAGTCCAAAATACAAACTGCGGTCACCAACCCGCCTGCTCAGTGTGGTGACTATGGGCAAATACCCCCATGGCAGTCTTGTGGAGTGCCCTGGGGGAGGCCTACGTCCAGTAGTGGACTGCAATAGGCTGATGATGATGATGATGATGATTGTATTTTTGACAAATGTTCGGCCCTACTTTAAATAAAGTTTTGTTAGCTAAAGAAATATAATTTGCTATTGTCACGATATTTCTTTTTGTTTCTTCTCTTTTCAGTCAAGTTGTACTAGCGCTGCGTGTTGTTAAAATTATTCAACAATGAACCCATTTTTCTTATTAATAATTCTCAATTATTATTATTAATTAATAATCATTAAATCTTCCATATAATGAAGAGAAGAAATGAGGTGATCAGAAAGAAGTGTGGTATAAATGAGGAACAATGAGACCTGACAAAGAAAGTTACAACGGAAGAGTGGATTCGCCGGACTTTCACCGATCAAATTGGTGAAATTAATCAAGAGTACCCTAAACCGACGAGCTGCATGAAGAATATCATGAAATAGATAGGTGTGTCAGGATTATCCGTGTTCTCTGCCTACCCCTTATTATTATGTATGTATGTATGTAAATCTTCTCTATAATAATTTAACGTTAACATGTGATAGCGGCCATAATAAAACATAAATTATAATAATACATAACCAAATAGAAACATACCATATCAACCAGAACAGCAGGATCGTAAAGGAAATCCCACAGGCACGTTTAGCATATCACGAAGAGATGTTAATGATCAACTTATCGCCTGAGAGAATTCCCAAGTTCCTTAGGCGACTCTTACGACATGCTCGGAAGGGGATGCAGCTGATGTATCCTAATGAAGCTCAGCATTAGCATCGCATAAGTACAAGATATACTTTTAGTAATTTGATCCTAACCATATAACACGCATTGTCATATAACCCGCGCGGATTAAGAATTGATCTCAAAATGGCGGCGGTGACGGAAGGTATGGCTGGCAAAACCATTACTAAATGTCACTTTATATAAAAGCACTATAACAAGCACGTTTCAGCAAAAAATTACGCTGGAAATTTACTTCGAAATAGTAACCTTAAAGTAATTACCGATTGAAAATCTGCAATAAACATGAAAAATGGGCATTCTGACGTTCAACAGCAATGAGATTAGTCAAAGCGAAACCAGACTATTTTTTTTGCAGAGCGTACTTCATTGTGTGACCATAGGCGCGCGATAGATATGAGGGAGATAGCATGCGAGTGGACGCCATTTATAGATCAATTCTTTATCTGCGCGGGTTATACGCACACACTATTGCTTGCTACACGATAAATTGTAAAGGTGAGTATGGACTAGAGCACTTACTTGTAACAGAATAACGAGCCGCTCTATGATATGTTATAGTGTATCATCCTTTACAAATCAGTATTGTACCATTCGTAAGAACGTAAACAGAAATGCTCGAGAGAATGCTCTAGTCTATACTCACCTTAAATAGTGATGGATAGACCATGTCTAGAATTTCGTATTGCGTATTTTAAAATTTGCGTAAGTTCAAATCATCAACATGGTTTGAACATACGCAGCCTAGCCCACCAAATGAAGGCGACTTAAGTACGTAAATAAAGCCATTTAACATAAAACAAAGGAGCACAGATTCCGGGGGCCATAAATCTCACCAATGAATAACTGTCTAAGCTGGGATAAAAGTGAAAATTCTCATGTACAAGTTCTGTTTATTGGCCATATACATATAAAGGCTTTATTATAATGGCAATTTATAAATATTACAAGAGATATTCCTTTACTATGTGTAAAGTTTGCTTTAATATTCCCAGTACTGTATATTTTAAACCACTTATTCAATTAAATTTTAGGTAAAATAACTATGGTTCAATATTTCATCTTTTTCAATATTGTTGGTTAGCTTTTAAAAAGAAAACGAAAGATGCACGAGAATGCAGGTGGTCATTGCTCGTAGCACCAACCGTAGCAATGCTACGAATTCACTACGAGGTGTAGTATTAATACGGACTCCAAATATGGTACACAGGTTCTTCTTCACATGTCTGCTCCTACCTGTCTATACTTATTTCGATTATATCTATTTTTAACCGACTTCAAAAAAAGGAGGAGGTTCTCAATTCGTCTGTATGTATAATTTTTTTTTTATGTATGTTCACCGATATTTCCGTCAATTATAGACGGATTTCAAATTTTTTTTACCCTAATTCTAGTGTCTTGTTCTATGTTGTTTCTGTCCGTGTATGTATAATCTATACATATAATAAAAATGTAACGGATCGCTGTCTGTACATGGAAGATATATGAGAAATAATATTATAGGAGACCTTTATCAACGCAATAGTACCCAAAATAATGTTTTTTTATTTTTTGTCTGTTTGTCTGTGTGTTTGTGTACGCTAATCTCAGAAACGGCTGAACCGATTTCGATGCAGTTTTCAGGAATATATTGTGACAGGTCCCGCTTAACATATAGGCTACTTTTTATCCCGGAAAAATGTTTTTATCCCAGATAATTTCGACATTTTTTTTCTGTAGTCCACGCGGACGGAGTCGCTGGCGTCCACTGGTTTTCAAATAAAAACTATTATATTCTATTAATATGCGACTGAAGTTTATGTTTGTATGCTATGATACGTACCCAATTGTTCTTCTATTTCTATTTATAATTGTACAAGAAAGTAACATACTCTATTATTTTCTAACGCTGTGAATTCGCCTTTAGGATGGAAATATATGGCGTGAGAAAATAGAAGTGATCCACCAAAATACGATAGTAGAAGAAAATGGACGACCACTTTGACCATGAAAATACCAAACTAGATATAAAATTTAGATACTTTATAGCAAAATGAGCGGGATAGAGTAACGTTAAAAATAAAAGACACATTGTCAACGTCTTGATTTTTAAAGAAAACTTTACGCTGAACTAAATCCTTTTGGATAAAGAAAAATGGTTGCCATCGCTTTGAAGGCGCTCGTAGATCATTAATATAAGTGCAGCCAAGGAGACTCACTGTAGTTCGATCAGGGGGCCAATTCTTGAAAATTTTTGAGCCGAAACGCAACTACTAACGAACCGTTAACGAAACGCGGTGCGAAGCAATATATACTTACCGCTTGAATAATAAGGTATATTTTAGCACGCATCGGTCGACAGAATAAAAACAAATATCTGTCTCGTGCTGAAATGTGTCTAATTACGTCACCATAAAGTAATTATTGCTTTGTTCTGAGCATCTACAACGGTTCCGTTTCGGTTTCGTTCCAATTCGAGACTTTTCGAGAATTGGCCCCCTGAGAAGAAAGAACCTGTTATTTGCGTAGGTAACTATTGTACAGAAATGTCAAATTGCCAAAGGTTCATTTTATATAACAAACAGTTTATATTCTCGATTATTTTCTCATCATCATCACCATACGAGTATCGACCTATTACAGTCCACTGCTGGACGTAGGCCTCTCTTAGTGCCCGGGGCGGGCTGTGTACGTGGCCCGGATGGGGCACGGATTAAAGACGTTACATACATTTTGTATAAAGCAATTTATAGTACACAGTGCATTATCCGTGTCCCGTCCGGACCCGTTCGACTCTCGTCTACACCACGTTTGTTGCACGGGGGTCCGAAAATGTATGTTACGTATCTTCATTGAAATATTATCTTGGCTATCGGATAATGGATCCCGACTGTTCAGTTGTTATGTTACGATCATTAGAAAATATTTTATGTTCTTCAATAGTATTAATTCCATAATAATATTATAGAATTCTAGACCACCGGACATCTAAGTGCTTGTGTTTTTCTTTTCAGTTTTTTTAATTGTGTACATTATTTGGTTCTTTTTTACGCAGTCGGGTTTTTCGATTTTTTAAATTATGTTTTTTTTTTATTTTAATAAAATAAAATAAATATTCACACACTATACAACACATTAACCTAGTCCCACATTAAGATCCATAAGTCCTTGTGTCGTGGGTACTAAACAACGGTATATAAATACATAGATAAGTATAGAAACATCCATGACTCGGAAACAAACATCGATATTGATCATATTAATGTTTGCACCTACCGGGATTCGAGCCCAGGACCTATGGCGTCGCAAGCAGGGTCACTACCTACTAGACCAATAAATAACTTTTTGTCCCTACTAACTGCGGCTTAATTACCTTCAAAAATAGCCAAATTTATATTATAAAAGCTTAGTAAATACTAATTGTTGACTACAAATAAATACCCATATAGCTCGCAGTTAGAAACTTCGGCGAGCAACACAAAAACACAGACTAATGACATGCAGCCCGACTGCACTGAACGTGAATGTATCAGCCAGGTTATGCAGGGCAAAGATGAAGTAAATATAGAGAGAGATATTAATTAGGCATGAATAGGTAGCTATCACTACTTATTACATATTATTGTATGTCTGTTTAAATTCTCGGGACTACAGAATCCGGTGGCCCTGGACTTGAAACCGAGGCCAACTCGCCACTTACGGACGGGCACGTCCACCCTCGAGCTGTCATAGCTGTCGCGACTCCACTCTGCCCGGTCGGCGAAGGCAAGGCAGAGGCGGGAGAACTGTTCCTCGTCAGACCTCACTCCGGTGCCGGAGATCCCCGGGAGCACTTCAGGTCCATACGCTACCACCCAATAGCCCTGCGGGCTTATTATTATTATTAGATATAAAACAAAGTCGCTTTCCGCTGTATGCTTAGATCTTTAAAATTACGCAGCGGATTTTAGTGCGATTTTTTTAAATAAATAGAGTGATTCAAGAGGAAGGTTTATATTATTATGTAAAACTAGGGACCCAACTCGTGGGTATAAGCCGTGGAAATCGTGGGCGGCCGCTAGTATTAATGCCGGCATTTCAATACATCTGAAATTTGCATCTGCCGTGGGTATAATCTGTAATTGCAATAAAACCATTGTGCATACGCGATGTTCTTGTCTACAACCGAGAGTACCCCAATAATATGTTGATCGTCTTCGCCCGCGAAGATACTACGCGTTGCGACAATCCCCGGCCACACTTACCGCGTTAACACGAATATTTGCCGTAGTCCACGTATGTAGCCCTAGCATAAAACTCGCTTCTCTCAAGGAAAATACAGTTCCTAAGTCTTGCAAAGCAACAGAAGAAAAAATTTAAAGATTATTTATTTGCTCAAAATATGGTACAATAAAGTTATTATACATTTTTAGATCAGAAACATGTTTCGCCAAAAACTATTGCATGCAAAGTAGGTATAGGAAGAATCAACAGAAAAACCACAAGGAAGACGGGAAGGGAAATGATGAAGCAAGAATGTCGCGTCTGCCTCTACATAATCTCCTGAGCCGTGCAGGTAAACTTCCTTGATTTAGAACGCGGTCCGCCGCCTCTAGATTTAAATTCGTTAGTGCGGATTAGTCACTCTTTTTGCTTCGGTTCGTTTGCTTTTGTGTTATGTCGGCCTTTCTCTCGGGAAAAATAAACTAAATCCAACAAGAGAATTTATCGATTGTATAGGTACTTGGATCGCCTGATGCGGGGCTTCAGTAGAATACATCAGCTGCATCTCCTTCCACGCATGTCGTAGAAACTAAGGAACTTAAGGGCATTTTCTCAGGCGATGAGCTAGCAACGTGTCCCCTCTATGCTAAACGTGTCTATAGGATGACCTTCGAGATCCTGCAGTTCTGGTTACCACTTTTCGGGAATACAGAGGTGTGATGTATGTATGTATAGGTACCTAGGTACTAGGTAAAGTATATTATCTTCTGTTAGCTATAATACGTGTATATCTTGTCTATTATCCCTCGTGGTCTTGTTTGAATTTTGACAGCATCGTGCTATGTAAAGCTTATTGTTTACTACCTTTATACAAGAAATCACAGTTTACATTTTGCTTGTTAGTTGATTTTATCTGTTTACAAAACCTAAATTTCAAGTCCCAGACTAAACTAGTATTTCTACACATAATAGATAAAAAAAGTGAGCCCAAGAACATGTTAGAAATTCGATACACAAGCAAAAGCAGTATTTATTGTAGCTCAAAGTATCAGCGGCGGTCAATATGTCTTACGCGCCGGGCAGTAAGTCACACAATTACAGTAAGATCCCCAGGGATCTCCGGAAACTACTCGCAGGGCGCGGGAAATTGCCCGAAAAATATTGGGACTTAGCTACACAAGGTTTGGTGGGTTTGAATTTAGCAATTCTGCACATGTGCTTCTGGGTTGTTCGGACATGAATTTATATACGAACACAGCCGTTTTATAAAACATCATACTTGGTCGTTAATTTATTCTGAACGAATTGATATATTTTCTAGATTTTTTCTTTAGTGAGAAAGTTTTTCTGAAGGATAAAGTTGACGCCATCTCTATTTTGGTAAAGCTTTAGAGAAAGATATTTTTTTTAATATTTCTGATCGGCTTAGATAGCCTTTAAAAAAATCGGCCCATACTGGAATTGACTGAAACAGCAGAATCTAAAAGACATCCGCAGAAAACAAAACATTACTTACATAACCAAAGCTTATTTGATATATAAAACAAAAGTGAAGAGGCAGTCCCTCCAACAGTGAACACAATCTACTGACTTAAATTTTGATGAGATGCAAACAGATGTCTCACCCCAAATCAATAGATTTCAGTATGATTAATTACAAAACTTCGGAGTGCAAAGTTAACTCAAACTTCCAGCAATTGACACTTCCGCGTTATATCCTGATACATAATTATAATAGGTAGGTAAAATCCAACGCCACGTTTTTTATAAGTAGAACAGTGTATCATGGAAAGAAGCTCTTTTGAATTTATCCAGTCAAAATAGACAAAAAAGTTATAACCTAAGACAAATTCGCATAGAGCTGAAAATTTGTAGATACATTGAGTTGAGTATTATAAATGAAATTTCAAAAATCGCTATCGATCCCACTTGTCCAAAAATTTTAAGCCAAGGTCAAACATGCAAAATTGAGGTTTTTTCCAGTTTTCTCGAAAACGGCAAATTTTATCATGTAAATAGGTACTACTCGTACTACTAGGCTACTAGTATTGTCAATTGGTCAGGTAGAGTTAACCCTTGTCACCCAGCTGCGGTCAGGCCGAGGTCAAACTTCGCGGTCAATGCGATAAATAGGATTTCAATGAAATTTATAGAAAACTAGATAAACACACTTTTGTACGTGAAATATTTGCATCATATACAATACAGGCTGATTTTTGGCCGTCAACGTTTCTGAAAACTACGGAATCTCCTCATCATCACGATCATTTTCTCCATGAAGCATACCTGGGAAGTGTCTGGTTCCCAATTATGGGTTGCAATTTAGGGTCCAAATTTAAGTAAATAGACTGCGTTTTTCTACATAAATGCACATAGACGCGCTTAGCAAGATTTTTTTCACGAGAAATAATTAATATCTGTCTATGAAAAAACTAGCATAAACACTGGATACTATAAATTTCGCCCGATCAAGTAATTTTTTTTTTTTTTAAAAAATTTACATCACATCCCAGCATTTTTTTGGCATACACTTACTTTATTTGATGTATTGAGTACGTACCCTTCGTTAAGGTTGGCAACGAAAAAACATCCTGTATAATAATATCACTTATATATACTACCATATGTACATATTAAATTTCATTATTATAATAACATTTCATATCATAAAATAATTATATGGATTAATTGAGCAATAGTAGAGCAACAAAAAAAGACCATTACGGAAAAAAACATTTTGACTGATTTTTAACACGCTCATATATTTCAGAAACAATGTGTTATAATGTTGATCTACAAATAGTTACGCTTGTAGTATCTTTCCGGGGGCGCTCGGGTGGGTGAGGTAGTATTTTGACTGTTTGAAACAAGTTTTTTTATTGTTGAGTGCGATTGAAATATCACTTCTTATTTTTAACTTCAATCGCACTCAACTTCCTGTCCTTCCTATATGGTACCTAAACTTTGTTCGACCTAAATACTCGTATTATCTTCCTTTCGCTTCGTTAAGATATCGCTTTGCTAAGCAAATTATAAAATCGTAAATATTAAGTAAATTCTGTAGCCCCACGCGGACCCTTTCGAAATTTGGGGCCCTGTTTCATAGCCTCGCCTTATTAGTAATTATCTTTGGAATGGCTAAATTATATCGAAGGGTCACCCGGGTTCGTCTAATGCAATATGTCTAATGGCCCTTTTGCGAATTTAACGCCACCTTTTATCCCTTTTTGCAGAAAATTGAGCACTTTGTTTACAAATCCCCTTAAATTTGTAGACATATTCCGTGAATGAGGTTTTGTTATGAGAGGGTATGTGAAATTACATGAATCACTTTACTTGCATGTAGACTGTAATTTCCCTTTATTCCCAGTAAGTAGTTCTTCTTTAGCAATATTTTGTCTGAAATAAAATGTAGTAGAACTATCGGGAAATAATATTCTCAGTAGCTCTACTATTCGTTAATACAAATCACAGAAACCCCAAGAAAGAAATCATACACCCTTAGATGTCTTCGAAAAATTGAGACCAGTACAGGCAGTATGAAATGCGTGCAATTAATTAGAATCAAGAATAACTATAATCAATGGAAGAAAATAGATAAAACGCATTTTGATTAAAACCCTGCCCGTGGTGCACCCTGATATTTTAATGGACGAGGCTCTGACGCTGAAGCTTATACCTATTACTTATTTAGAGCGGCACGTAAACCTTTCCTATTGGATTCATTACCAGTCCCCAGATTGTAGTATTTGTGCCCGAAAAGCGGCGGTAGGCTCACCATACCTTATGCGGCCAACAGTACGTAGGACTTGATACGTGGGCTAAGCTCTGATGGAAAGCCGTGTTCGGTCGGGTGTAATTTGCACACTTTTGCCCAACCTATTTGGGGGATAATATGAAACAAAACTTTCACACATTACTGATTGAAAAAGTCATTTGAAGGAAGAATTATTATGAAATAAAGTTATTTTATCTAGTATTAAGTTATTCGAAACATTGGCAGACACATTAAACCTTCGGTTCGCAGACGAGTGGTGGCAGAATGTCTGTATTTTCAGAACATAGCTGTCGAACGTCCATGTGCCGCCCACTCCTGTACTGGTTGGGAGCTCGATGCTTGAAGTTGTTGACGAATGTTTACCTGGGCAGTCAAACGTGTCCAACTTTGAGAAGGAGGTAATCGGCGAATCCAACTCGGCTGGGCACGTTCGGGAAACTACGGAGCTTAAACTTATATGTCATACTCGTATGTCTCTAACTATGTGCCTCATAAAAAAGCTCAGGATCGCACAGCGAGCGATGGAGAGAGTACTTGGGATCTCTCTGCGTAGTCAGAAATGAGGAGCGGCCAACAGCTGAACGGTATGTCGGTTTACCACATAGATCGGCAAGCGCAGCGTGGGAAGGCCACCCGCGAGGTGGACGGATGACTAGGTTGCGGGCATCGGTTTGCAGGGTCGATAGTGGAGGTTGTTGGGGGAGGCCTATGTCCAACAGTGGACTTCTGGCTGTAAATATAGCTATTGTTGTTAGTTTATATTGACCCGGTAGCTCAGTTGGTGAGAGCACTGCACGGAGCGAGAGGCCGTGGGTTCGAGTCCCACTCGGGTAAAAAAAAATTTTTTTCATTTCTTAAAACATATTTATATGTTATAATCCCATCTGAAAAGTGGCTATTTGCTAAACTAGAGATCGCGATAAATATCGGTTTACTTGAATAATTTTGTATGAAAACAATCAAGGATCTATCTACGAAGATCTGTAGTAGTGTTAACGGTTGTAAAATAACAATAAATTCCAAGGAAGAAAATCTAACCTGTACTACTAAACATACGGCTTAGTAAACAAACAACTGGGTTTCGATTCAGCTATCTGTAGTAACATGATCATAAAACATTTCCTAGCGATGTGTATTCGTATAATAAATCAATTTCAGTTCCCCACTGGTTTCGGAAATACGGTGACATCGCAATTTAGACAATCTTGAGCGATGACCCGGCCATTTATGTTTTTATGTTAGTTAAGATTAAAGCTTTTTATATTTGTAGGTAAGTAAAATTATGTTGACTATCTATAGTAAAAGAAAAATATCGTAAATTTCGGGTACCTAATTCGTAATTGTTAAGTATGATAAAAATATATATGCCGTGTTGAGTCGGAAGAGTAGAACAGCGCCACTGCCCAGCGTGGTGACTACGGGCAAAAACCCCCTGTGGCTTGCCCTGAAGCCTATGTCCAGCAGTGGACTGTAAAAGGCTGACGCCACTGCCTTGAGGTAATAATAATGTTTATTAATTAAGTAACGAAAAATAGTTACAGCACATAAAGGAAAAAAATTAACGACAAAATTAAAAGTTAGAACCATTTCAGACATTTTTAAAATTAAATATAAACGAAGAAAAAAGGCTTCTAGCATGTACGATCAAAGAGGATAAAGTACATGCTGGCGTTAACAACGTGTGTGTATTTTTAAATTTATATAAATTGTTAAAAGAAACTCAAGTGATGAACCCCCAGATGTCATTTCGCCCTCATTTCTTATAATATACCAGCAACTGAGTTTGTGTCTTTTGTTCAGCCATGAGAGGTCCAACTTTTGATCTACGATCTGTGAATTAGATTTCGATCTAGCAATTGGCTTGAAGAGGAACAGCTAACTTACCTACTCCAGTTTTACTACCTACTAATGGTATGCAAGGAAACTCATGAAAGCTCGACAAGTCTCATCTGCCATTTCGGATTTAAGTACTATAGTAACCTGGTTCTAGTAACAATAGTAATTTGGGAACACATGTGGCACTATTTGGGCTACCCACTTTAGTCCATCATGATAATAAAGCATTAATTTTATACTACCAAATACTTCGTTCACCTGACCATAGGTGTTATTCTAATGTTCTATCTATAAGCTATATAATTGCACAGTGTCATCAAAATCCGATCGCTGGTTGCGTCAAAGATCCATACGTTTTTACATTTTCTTATTTATAACAAGTAAATAAGCTAGCTGAAAATACTAAGCCAATAAAACCAAGTAAAAGCCCAGAATAACTATTATTACAAGCTTTAATCACTGACCAATAATTACAGTAATAAAAAATTAAAGTTCCGTAAAAAATACATGAAACTATGACGATAAGTCCCAAGGTATTCAAAGGAGCACACTGCCCTCGCGGGAAATCACCGTCAGGTAATAAATAAGGGATTTCTGCATGCAAACCTTCTGCTTTATTACCTTGCTTATAATAGCAGTAATTTTATAATAATACGCCATTTAATAAAACATAGTTTTAGTTCATTCGTCGTCACATGAGGACCTAGGTTCAAGTAACTATCTATTGAGTGATTAATGGAATTCGGTAATTGTGGTTGTGGGATTTCTTTGTTGATCTTGCAGTGTTAGATACTCCTACTCTGGATATATTATGTTAATAAATACCAAATTCAATACAATGTACATAGTCAAAGTTTTCCCGGCGATAACACCCCAACTATTATCTCATAGTGATCTAACCTACTTTCAGAGGATTCGAACATGCGACCTCTCGATTACTAAAGCCGCGTATGATTGCAGTTCAACAACTAAAAGCCGAATTTGTTCTTCAAGACTGAGCTCGTACGATCCGCCCAAAACTTTAACTGCACACACATTTCGTGTACACACGGCAGCGAGAAGCGAATCGGAACTGTGTAGAATAAAAGTTATATTTATACTCTTATTCTTTATTGTACACTGTGAAATTTTCACAAAAAAAGTTGATAACGCATTTGATATATAGCGTTTAGTATCAGTTAGGAGATATATCAGTTAGGAGGAAAAAAGACGCGTCTGAAGACGAAATAAATCTTTGCTGCGAAACATTCGTGAGTGGACGAGAATAGCTAATATGTAGGAGCTGTTTCGAATAGCCAGGGACAAGTCTGCATTTAGTAAGCTGACGGCAGACCTCTAGTAATGGAGTACCACTACAAGAAGAAGAAGAAAGAGATATTATAGATACATACAAATATACACACACGATTGTGAAGCCAAAATTGGTGTTGCAAGAATTGGATGATCATAAAGAAGATCATAGCCACGTGAGGCTAGATGTAAAAAAAAGATCTGTGACAAATTGCTGTCTCAACGCCTAAAAGAATAAGGTCCCCCTGAGGCCCTTCGACTCTTATGACATGCATGGAAGGAGATGCAGCTCTGGTATATTATAGATACTAGTGAAATCGGATAGCTAGGAGATATTTGAGATATTCAGAGTTTTCCACTATTTCCCACTGGTAACTTAGTAACACTGGCTATCTGTTTTCATCCAGATTTTCTCATCAGATAGATAATAGGTATATAAGCTTACGTTGTCCACATATGCATATTTCATATTGGAATGCGTCTATTACCGGCCGCATAGCCAGCTACATCTTTTATTTAACAACTCCGCGTGCTCCATATTTCGTGGTCCATTCACACTTGCTCATAAAACATTATAGGGCCCTTCCCGACTCGAGTGAGACCCTTGACACGTGTTAACTTTAAAGGACCCTTAGAGCACTAATGTGTTGTCCTAAAAGAGGCGGTCATTGTTAACTTTATTGACTTATTATATTAACTCGTCAGGGAGGGCCTTATGTCACTTTTTATGGAACCCTAGTTCATCAAGATCTTTATTATTTGTTGCTACTTTAGGAATGTTAGAGTTCGTAAGTTGTGGGTAAAAAATCATAACGGTATGTAAATACACAGATATATTGGGTTATGGTACATCTCGCCCTCGAAAAAACTCGTCCGCGGGCCAAATGTCTACTTTTTAAAATGTACTTACTCGTATGTAGATTCCTATGTCCAACAGTGGACTTCTCGGGGCTGTAAATGATGATAATGATGATGTAGATTCGCCCAAATCAGTGTGGAAAATCGCACCAGATGTCTCCCATTTAAATGTAAAGGGAGGATGTATAACCTCAGTAGACAGATATAAAAAAAAAATGTTGTAGAGTTTCCCACTATTACACCATACACCTCTCGGTCGTGCCCACTATGTATATTGAACTATGGGCCCAATGCATTGCACCAGGTGCACTGTACGAAGTGCAAATGAAATTGACTTGAGCTTGTGAGATAAGATATTGTGAGAAACCCTCTCCTCCTTATCATTCACTGGTACGCTGGTAAAGTTTCGAATTTTCAAATTTTATTCTAAATCGTTATAAAAGACATGCAAATTGCATCGTCTATCATAAAAACTTTCGCAGCAAAAGAAAACCCATCTGCAAAGTCATTAGCAATTAGTCAGCAGTCCGCCATTATGAAAAATTATATTCGCTGATCGAGTAAACTAATTATTCTTAAGGAAACCTGTGACTTCATCCCTTCTCTCACTAACCCCGCCTACCCCTAATGAAGACGAATTTCATTCCTTTATCGCAGGGGCGGAATGGGGAATCAATTGAGTTACTTACCACTAAAAATAAAAGAGATACGTTTACAGGCGAATACTGTAATAATGTCTTGTTATACAGTACTGTACTGACAACATAGTCCGAAAATCACACTTCGGTCACCAACCTGCCTGCCCAGCGTGGTGACTATGGGCAAAACCACCCTGTGGCGGTAGCCTTGTGGCGTGCCCTGTGGGAGGCCTACGTCCAGCAGTGGACTGCAATAGGCTAATGATGATGATACAGTACTGTGTGTAGTATTTATTTACATCTTTATTTTTTGTTCTGATGCGGGGCTCCACTAGAATACATTAGCTGCATTGCATCGCATGTGGTAGGTAAAAAGAAACCACTTCTACTCTGTGACCAACTCTCAATAGATCCTACTAATATTATAAACGCGAAAGTTTGTAAGTATGGATGGATGGATGGATGTTTGTTACTCTATCACGTAAAAACGGCTGGAGCGATTTTAATAAAATTTGGTATGGAGTTAGCTGACACCCTGGATTGACACATAGGCTACTTTTTATCCCGGATAATTACGACATTATGTTTTTTCTGCAGTACACGCGGACGAAGTCGCGGGCGTCCACTAGTGAAAAATAAAGTTATTGCTCCATACATGATCGAATACCTAGTCTCGTGTTTAAATAGGATAATTTTGAAAACACTTTAAATAGTTTTTTCTTACATCTATTTGTATTGAGCTATAAGCAAACATCCAAGTATGTATTTCCAATATCTTAACGCGATAATCGAGATCGTCTCTAGGGAAATCTAGAGAACGAACTACCTAGGCTACTTAGTTTTACACGGAGAAACATGTTTTCAGTACCTTCATTACTTGGAATAGTGTTCGAAAAGATTTCTGCGTTAATAACTTTTATATTTACACATATGTACAAACTTAATTACTTACGTACATAGTTTTAAGTTAGTCATAAATATTTATAAATTTTCCTACTTACTGCCCATGAAGAGATCGTAATCGACTAAAGTAACTTACGCATTTTAAACTTTATCCAGACTTGATAATTTTTTCTGTATCTTCATGCAGTACCTATTTTTATAAACTTATAAGCGAGCATTAGGGAATCGATTCCGGCAGTCACACTTAAACCTAATCTTAGTCAGGTCTATCTCTCGAGAGAAAAGGACAGGTAGGACTAATTTTACGTTTAGGTTTAAGTGTGACTGCCGGAATCGACCATAATGTAGAGCTATCTATACTTACTAATTAAATGCTTGGTCCCAAATGACTGAGAATCATCGTACAGCCTAAACCTCAGATCTTCGAGACCTGAAACTTGAAGGGTGTATTTTTGTACGACGTAGACATCTGATAGAAAAATATTTCCGGGGACGAGAACAGGAGAAACGGAAATCCTAAAATTACCACGGACGATGTCATGGGCGTCCTCTAGTGTAAAAAAACTTAACTAGCTACATTATTCACTCACTTAGTATTATGTACGCAAAATCAACAAAGTAAGAACAATTTCTTTAACATTATCAATCAAAATAAAATGTAAATGCCGACATGTTCAACCCAAACTCCTTGCGATAAAGCCATCAATCTTAGTGACCGATTGAAGGCTGTTTTGGCGCGTTCTGTTCTGAATATGCTAAGTTGCTGGGGTACTTTGCGCCTGTAAATTTACGCAGCGTAATATTAATAAGAAACCGGTCTATATACGTATTACGTGATTAACAAAAGCAAGGCAGTTGCAATTAGTGTATAAGATACCGGTCCACTTATTACGTATAGTATTAAAATGAAGTCAGTGATAATGTTATAGCGAAAATTTTATAATATTCGCGTTGACATGACAAATTTCTTCGAGATTGCTGATTTGACTCGTTATCGCATTGCTTTTACTAGTTATGTAATACGGGGACGGATCCTCGTATTATGTACTTATCCAGCCAAAGAAATACTTTAGCAATGTAAAAGCAAATATGTACTTACATTATAAATATTGCTGGTTGCTTAAAAATAATCGTACCTCTACGTAATCGCAAACACATAATAATGTAAATAACCACCATAGAGAACATTTCGATAGAAATACAAAATCAAATTTAATTCTTATTTTTCAAAATCGTTTTACCATTGAGTAGTTTAGGAATACCTACGTAGTTCAAGCTATCTGAAAAAATCAATACCTACTTCTAGTTTCAAATTTTGAGGATAAGATATCTTTCGAAGATTTTCATTGCATTCCCTTTGTAACCCTTCTGTAAAATCCTGTATATTGAAATATTACTAGTATCTAAACTGGGTCAGGTGTTATCCCGAACTTTTAACAGGCTTTTAATATCTGAGTCGCGGCGTTTCTGTTTAATTAAAGGGCGCTTGTTCCTGAACAAAGTTACAAGTACCTCAAGACTGAGCCAATAAAACTGGTCTCACTAAATAAACCTCTACTTTATGTTTTTAACTTTTTTAAAAGTATAACATGGGGTGGATGGCAAAGACTATTTATATCTCACTAACTAAACGCCAAAACCACAGAGCTTGACAAATAAAGGTAAGTTTCACGCTTGTAAAAAGAGAGTTGGGGGGAACAGAGAATACATACACCTAGGTACTTACATACATACATAGGTTGATGGCCCAGTGGTTAAAACGTGCACCTTCCAAGCGGGAGGCGTAAGTTCGACCACAGTCACGGGCCTGTACCAATGAAATTATTTCATGTACAGATTTTAATGTTGTAAAATTGTCACTTAGCTCGTGCATCGGAAAGCACGTAAAACTGTTGGTCCTGCGTCTGATTTCTCTCCGGTCGTGTCTGCTTTCCGTCCCATCGGACTATGAGAGTAACGGAATAGAGAGTGCATCTGTGTTTGCGCACACACTTGTGCACTATAATATCTCCTGCGTACCTGGCCAATCTCCGTAGAGATTGGTCGCCTTGGCCGAAATCCGGTCGGAGACCATCATCATCACATACATAGATACATATACCTACACACGCCCTTGTTCCCAAAAATGGGTTAGTCAGAACTGCATAACAACTAAGGAGATCATACAGCCACGTTTACCACAGCCGAGCCAGATGTAAAAGGTCAATGACAAGTTGCTAGCTCATCGCCTTACTTCACTTAGGTGGGTACCTACTTGCCTATAAATAATAGGTATAGTTCTGTGAATCGCTTCAACGTAAAGTGACTTCTCTATAAAGCTTTTGCTAACAAAATATTTGTCAAGATATCTAAATGTGAAACAGTATTTAGATACTTAATTATGTTTTAAACGCCTACACTGCTTGTCCTACTTCTGAACAAAGCTTAAAGCCGTGTCGCTCTAAGGAACAAAGGCCTTCCTGATATAAGCCAAGAAAGATAGCCAGTGAATGTATGAAAGACAAACTTAATTTGATTTAACACAAATCTAACACCACCGCAGCAGCAAACATTCATTACAGCTCTGAATCAAACATTTTCCAGTTTTTCAGTCAGTTCGCTATTCAATACTCCGGCTGTACACAAAGAGGCCTAAAACAAAGACACATTCGAATATTATTTTTTTTAAAGCGTAAAGAGAAACAAAAGCTAAAGAAACGAGCCGTATCTTATTTGAATAACGCTGGAATGGAAGTTCTTTGGTAGCGCGGGAGTTAAAGCGCATAGTTTATTATAAGCAGGTTCTAGAGGAAGCTTATACTCGTAGATATGTCCGTAGCATTAAATACATAAATAACGAGTACCTACTTATAGACGACTGTTTTCCTGCATGAAAAACATTCTTATTTAGGCTCGCTTGAACCAACTAAATAGACAGTTCAGTCCTTTGAAATGTGTAGGTACACAAGCCTTAATAGCATTAAATACATAAATAACGAGTACCTACTTATAGACGACTGTTTTCCTGCATGAAAAACATTCTTATTTAGGCTCGCTTGAACCAACTAAATAGACAATTCAGTCCTTTGAAATGTGTAGGTACACAAGCCTTTAAAGAATATCTGATTAAAGAACAAGATATCATAGGATTCACAGGTGTCAAGTACCTAAGTCGTAAAAACTAAATGTCGAAATTATGCGAGATAAAAATATTTTCCCGGGATTAAAAGTAGCCTATGTGTTATTCTGATATGTAAGCTATAGGTAAGGTGCATATTATTGTGAAGTTTCATCAAAATCCATTCAGTGGTTTTTGCGTGAAAGAGCAACAAATATTACCTTACATACTTACATAGATCCTCACAAACTTTCGCGTTTATAACATTAGTAGGATTAACTATGCGGTTGTCCTAAACTTTGTATTTGCAACGTGGCAACTTTCATGTATATTTTTAAATTAGCGCAATTTTTCTGATTTTTTGTTGTTGTTTGAGACCAAAACCGATTTCGATATTCTTTTATTCAATTTGTATCTATGTGGTGTTGTCGGAAACGAATTTACGGATATCATTTTGGGAGATATGACTAAAAGGATCGTGATAGATGATATACTGAGTGACTGGAGTACCTACAGAAATTATCGAGATCTTCTGGATCTGTAGAGGATACCTAATAGATTAGGTACCTTATGATCATAAGTTAGGTACCTACTTACACTTACCTACTTAGTTAGTAAGAAATATGGGCCATTAACGACACAAAATTACTTCTGACAGTAGTTACCTACCTAGGTACCTAGAACAAGAATTACTTATTACTTCTTCTAAAAAAGGGAAATACTTTCAAAGAGATCAAAACTACTAAAGCTATTTTTATATAAACGCACAAGAAAAAATCGAAAAAAACTGCATTTGTTTCAGTGTATCCAACAAAAAGGTAATAAGGAGAAAAACCGTGAAGTCGCGGTCTAGAATAAAGTGCTTCCATTTATCTTAAAGCCAGAGCAAATTATTATGCAAATCAGGCTTGGGCGTGTAAAAACAGTACATGCAATAAATAAAGCGTTAAAGAAAACTGTGGGTAGTTAGCATGAAAATGGTCGGCTCATTTCGTTAGGTTGGCAACTACGCTGATGCCAACTACCTATTGGGAGATATTGGGCGATGGGGAATAGACAATAATGGACATAATAATATCGTGAAAAAAATTGAACGTTGAGTGGAAGAAGAACTTTCCTCTATGATTGGTGATCTAAGTTGGTGATATTCGGACACTATAGGTACAATACTCTATAAAAATAATAATGTTAACTATTTAACTTCCTATATGCCATCCAAACTACATAAGTACCTAGTCAGCTATGTATAGGAAAGTGCTTCAACTTACCTCCATAATATCTTATTCCCAGTTTCCAGAATACGGTAAGCAGGTACCTACTACTCGAAACAGAAAGCGCTACCTAAGCACTAATTATTATTAAACACTTTACGAGTATTAATATTTGAACGTGGGATAGAGAATAGAGGAGTCCTAACTTCACCGGTGTAGTAGTGACAAAATGTCATGTATAAAAAAAAATACATTTGAGTCGATGTTCCGTGCTGAAAACATAGTCCGACAATCAGACTGCGGTCACCAACCCGCCTCCCCAGCGTGGTGACTATGGGCATAACCCTGCCGTCAGTAGCCTTGTGACGTGACCTGGTGGAGGCCTACGACCAGCAGTGCACTGCAATAGCCTGAAGACATTAAGGTCGATGTACACCATTGCTAGGACTAAATTGACGGTTTTTTTATTAACAGGACCATTTCCATGGAGACTTCTCCATGACCATTTCATATAAACTGTAAGTTAGCAACCTACTTACCTACTTATTTCCAAACAGGGCTCCTCACCACCGGGCCCTACCTGCACCATCCGCTGACTACTGATGATCGCGCTCATAGACCACATCACAGTCTAGAGTTCGTTTCACCATAGGTATACTTAGTGCTGATGGATGATGGCGCTACTTGGGTGTAGTATGCCCACATTTTCTGTTTCACTGGATACAAAAAAAATTTTCGAAATCAGCGCCCGTATGATGAATTTGGTGAGAGCGAGATAGAGTCTCGCTTTTAAACTTCAAATTCACAGAGCTATTAATAACTAGCAAAGACAGATAAACTAAGTGTATGTATTTTGCAGGTAAAAAAGTAGACTTAAGAATTAGAATAGACACTAGTTCTCGAGCCAGTACTGAATGAATTAGGGCTGATAGAAGTGGTTTGCAATCCCTTTTTACACACCAAGTAGCAGCACACACTAGCCTTGTCTAGTTATTACTTAGCTCTGTGGATTTGACGTTTAAAAGTGAGACGTCTCGCTCTCACCAAATCATCATACGGGTGCAGGAATAGGTATTATTCTATGAAACGGACTATACTTGTTGCAAGTAGATAACAGCTCTACCAAAAAATAAAAAATAAATTAAGAGCACTTTAGTCGGTTGTTGTCAAAATGCAAATATTATGCCAATTTGGGTCGCGTTTTCAAAGGGTTGTTTAAACCTTACGATAAATTGAGTAAAATGTCTAGCATGTGGCATAACTAGGTATTTCAGTAAGGTTTACCTACTGCTAGATTGCGTATGCTAGTGGACGCCCGAGACTCCATCCGCGTGGAATGCAAATAACCTTGTTCTAGTTGACCGAATTGTGAATTTAACGAAACTATTTCTCGAACCCACTTGAACACATAAAATCATCAAAATCTATAGATATAATAGATTTCATCAAAATCGGTCCAGCCAGAAGATTAGGTAGGTACCTAATATATTGTATGAAGATATAGGCACCTACTTAAACGTTAACAAGTCCGTCGAAACCTCTTTGCCTACTGTGATAAAATCGTTTTTTCGTATGGTACCTTCCTACCTCACAAAGTTCCCTACGTATGCTGTTTTGCGCATCCAATCATCTATCTGGTCTTAGATTAATGTTTGGTCTTCGCTCCGCTCTGACGGAGAGCGTATCATTATTCTAAGTATCTGGTATTAGAACGAAACGGTCTCGCAACCAACCTAATCTAATGTAGATTCCTAATACAAGTACACCATTTTTTGTATTACCTATATTCTTTGTAACAACCACTACTTACCACTAACTCAGTACCTAGTATCTGATCGGAGTCGTATCGTACCTAATAATAAAGATAAAGGGTTGAAATTTAAATGAACGAGCTTTCCTGAGCCCGTCTAATCCTACAAAAGGTCATAGAATAAAATAAAATGTCCTTATTTCACGTTATGTGCGCGAGTTGAACCAGTTAAAGTATGTAGGTACCTACCTTCCTATTATTAGTAATTTCTAGATTAGACATCCAACTCTTTATTCATGACACTACAACGGCGGCAGCAATACTTCTGTGGCTTTAGAATACCTAGGTACGTCAGCATCCTCCTACCTCCCATCATGCATGTCGCCATAGTCTACTAGGAGCTCAGGGTCCTTCTCTCAGTCTATGGACTTGTCTTTAACTCTATGAACTTGACGTAGCTGCAGGATCTCCTTCGTGATCGAAGTCGTTCCATCTATAGTTTTATCTACCCAATTTGTGGACGTTTCCATTCATAATTCCATCATCCACAAACTATAAGTAGAGATGATCTCAATTTCACTAATTATTTTCCTAAGTACAATGAAATGACTGCACGGACATAGTTTCCTTTGCCCTTCTTTTGGATAAAAAGCAAAAAATGATATGAAAAAAAAAGTAAAAACCAATGGTAAAAACCAATGGTAAAAACAAGGATTCGGTGGGAAAAGCTGGGAGCGGATGTAATTTTCTCTTGTGAAAATCAAAATTTATTTGTAAATAGCTTGCATGTGTCCGTAAAGTGATGTTTTCTGGTAGATGAGTTATATTTTGTTTACTTGAGATGTGAATCTAGTGCGTGTGCATGGTTTTATATGCAGGTAAGCTAAATAAAACTTTAGTCGGAATACCTACAATCTCTTCATGGGCTTATGTAAGTTTTTTTTGCAATTCTGTTTGAATTTCATACATTTTACACTCGTTCTTGGGGATTTTCCTGACGTTTCCATTCATCATCATCATTATCATCCATCATAAATTCAGAAATCATTTACTAAAGACAATGGCTGTATGGGCTTAGTTCGCCTTGCCTTTCCTTCGGGATAAACTAAACAAAAAAAAATGAAAGGGATTGTATGGGGTAAAGCTGGATGTAATTTTCTCTTGTGAAAATCAAAATTTATTTGTAAATAGCTTGCATGTATCCGTAAAGTAATGTTTTCTGGTAGATAAGTTATATTTTGTTTACTTGTGATGTAAATCTAATGCGTATGCGTGGTTTTACATGCAGGTAAGCTGAGTAAAACTTTATCCGGAATACGATCTTTTCATGGGCTCATGGATGTTGTTTCTGCAATTATTTTTGGTTTTGACAAATTTTACATTCGTTCTTGAGGATTTTCCCGACGATTCCATTCATCATCATCATTTAGCATCCATCATACATTAGAAACCATTCATTTAAGACAATGGCTGTATGGGTATAGTCCCCCTTGCCTGTGCTTCGGGATAAACTAAACAAAAAAAAATGTAAAAACAAAACAAAATCCAAAAACTTAAAAAATACATACGTACTGAAAACACATGTAATAATTTCATTAATTGGGTCTACATTACTAACACAAAATATGGCTACCATTGATCTTAAATTCAGCAACAACCAAATAATTGTTCGAGATGCAAAAAAAGAAGATATGACAGAAGTCTCCAACATGATACAGGTTATTTTCAAAATTCTATTACAATAAAGCAAAAAATCTATGCTCTCACCAAGCGTGACTGACAACATGATAGGAAATGACTTATTATTTATATTCCTTAAAGGATGTTGATCGGGTTGTCGCAAAAGGGGGACTGAGAAAGTTTTTTGGGTGTCAGCCTGCCGCCCCTGCATTCATTACCGGCATATTAATAGGTACCCTTTTGGCGACTTAGGTCTATCAGGAAAAACTACTACGTATAAAGTACCTAAGTATTGTCTATGATACTAATGTGAGTGCAAACTCGCAAGAACTGGCTAACTTGCTAGTGTCTTCACAATATAGCTAAATTAATTTTTTACCGTGCCTATGTCTTATTTAGTTACTTATCTACTTTACCAATTTTTTTGTGGAATAGAATACAAGTACCTACCTACTATCTCTGTAAATTGAAAAAAAAAACATTTGTTTGATTCATACTTTACACTTTATTTATGTTAGTACCATGTTTAATCATTTTATAGCTGTTGGCTATTTCATACTAACTCTTACAGGAACTAGCTGATTATGAGAAAATGCCTCATGGTCCACAGATGACAGCTAGAGGTATATTTATTTATAATTATTTTCATTATAAAATTATTAATAAAGAAATGGAAAAAATTCCTCACCCGAGTGGGAATCGAACCACAACCTCTGCATACCGTGCTAGCGCTCTAACCACTGAGCTACCGAGTCAATTATTTTTTTGCTTAAATGTTACAAGATCCTGCTACAGCTTAGGTGTGTCACCTAACAAGTTGTTGCTACTATCTCTTCAAAAGAACCTACTTGGTAAACTAATTCTTAACTACCCTCTACCCATTTTCCTCACACAGATCTGGTATATGATGGTTTCACCACACAACCACCAGCGTTCCAATGCAAAGTTGCCGAACTTCAGGGAAATGAGAAGGTGATAGCAGGGTATGCACTGTACTTCCCAACATACTCGTCTTGGCAGGGACGGTCCATGATGCTGGAAGACTTGTACGTCACCCGCTGTCACCGGAGGAAGGGAGTTGGGGAAAAGCTATTCAATGCTGTAGCTAAGGTTAAGTTCTATCTATTATGTCTCTCATAATCTCTTTATAATAATTTAAAGTAATTTATTATTAGGATTTTATTCATCTTTAACCTTTTCATTTGTCACATTGTTTTAACCGTGAAAAGATTTCAAATATACATATTATATTTTATTACTAGAAGTCAGTACAAGTACACTAACATGAGATGTACTAATATTGAAAACAGCAGTACATATTTATTACTTTTTTAAATATGTTTTTATTTGAATTAACCTGCAATCAGTTTTTTAACTATGAGCAAGTGTGGTGTTCAGTTCTGGCAATGACAGAGTGTTCTCCAGTAAAAGGAAACTCTATTTAATCTTCCGTTGATGTCATCAGCATTGTGCCTTTAGCTTCCTGCCAAACCTTTTTGATGAAAATTACCTTCAACTTGACAGGTGGCAGCTCAACTAGGCTGCACCAGGCTTGATTTTCATGTGCTGGAGTGGAACGATGCCCGAGGGTTCTACGAGAACAAAGGTGCCCTGAACATGACCAACAAGGAGAGGTGGTGTTACTACCGGCTTGCTGGTGAAGCCCTCACCAATGCCGCCAAATTAGCTGATGATGATTAAGCTTAAAATATGTTAATCATCCCAAAAAAAACAAAGATCAACTTCAAAAAGTTTAGACCAAAGCCAATTTAAGTGAAGTTGAAAAGAACTAGAAGACCATATTACTTTTTACTCATTATTTCAGATATATTACAATAATCCTATAATATTATAACATTCCCCAATAAGCAAAGAAATTTCTGTGATAATTTATATTTTAATAGACTGTTAAATTTAAACATTAGTTTTCTTTTTCACAACATAGCTACAACTTTTATGCCATGGCATCAAATGTGTTTAGAGCACAGTCACTTAGCACCAAGCTTTGTATATCGTAGATACATGTAACGAAAATGTTAATGGCACTTAACAAACCGCAGATTACTTATATATTTTTTCTCCTCCTCAATGGAAACCCGCCTTTAACATGTCGCCTCAGATTTACTCCACACGTTTTCTATTTAAAATTACAGATTGAAAGAACTTTGTTTTACTTTTTAATCCCGCGCAGTGTAAATCCAGACGGAGGAGACAGGGAATTGGATTTAGAGATTGGGATCGAAACGGCAAACCATAGCGTCATCGGGCGGCACGAATAAAGGAGCCTGTTGAGTTATTCAAACCTGATTTAGGCTGAGAGCTTGATGCTGTATATGCTGACTTTTCTTAAACTTCGTCCCTGCGATAGTCTAACGACCCGACATCGAAGAACCTAGTTAGATATACTAATTCACACATCCCTAGAAAATAAGTGCTGTGGGTAGGTATTAGCTATTACCTATTAAGCATAAATACATAAATTATAGGTACCTACCCTTCGGGTTTAACAAAATGCCTACTCATACAGCCTTAGTTACAAGTTAGTGTTACTTTTTATCCAAGATTCAAACGCATTAGTGAAGACTTAAAGATTTTACATTTAACTCCTAGGCTAGTCTAAAACTATCTTGCTTGTCGCCAACCTATAGATTCAGGAGGGTCGAGAACTTGATGGTATTAGGTATTATATTTCCTCGTCCGCGTTGCAGAGTAGAACACCTTTTACTTGGAACTTTTAGACTTAGTTACATTAGTTTTAATAATGGCGTATACTGAAAGGATTGATATATTAATATAAAATATAAATATTCACACACTTCACAACACATTAACCTAGTCCCACATTAAGATCCCTAAGGTCTTGTGTCGTGGGTACTAAGCAACGGTATATAAATACATAGATAAGTATATAAACACCCATGACTCGGAAACAAACAGATATTCATCATATCAATGTTTGCACCTACCGGGATTCGAACCCAGGACCTATGGCGTCGCAGGCAGGGCCACTACCAACTACGCCAATCGGCCGTTGAACATTGGGTGATACCTACACCGTGTTAAGTGTGAACCCGATTATTGTAGTACAGTTTCGCTTTGGGGGTATTTTTACTAAGCTGTAGATAAGCTTTTCGGATGCGGAGCTTCACTAGTAGAATACAACAGCTACATCTCCATCCGCGAATGTCGTAAGAGTCGACTAAGGAACTTGAGCATTCTCTTAGTGGGGCGATAAGCTTACAACTTGTCATTGATCATTAACATTGATCTCCGTTATGTTGAATGGCTGTGCGATCTCTCTTATGATCCTGCAGTCCGGATACCTCATTTCGGGAACAGCTCTCTCTGCTCAACTCTCACTTCGCCTTGAAGGGTATCTCCGTGGTGTATCACTTCACTTCGACAATTTTCTCGACCGAATAGATTGAGGTTCGCCACCGACACGTTTGCTCCAATAGGAACCTTACATTTTCGCGAGTCGTCAAGTCACGTGATGAAATTCCAACTGCTATGGTGAGAGTGTTGCTACAACGAAGGTTGATTCCAAACGATGTGTAGCTATCTAAACCAAGGTGCGAGTAAATACGTTCTCACCGTTTTAGAATTAGGTAAACTAAATCACTACTCACATACTAACGCTGTGACGGGCTGTGGCCACAAGTCGTCCCAACAAACTTTAATGTAGGTAAAGTACGTAGCTACATATAAATAGGTAATCGGAAAACCTCATATTCATGGGAAAATAGGTAAGTAGGTAGGTGAGTTTTCCTCGTGTAAAATTGGGAATCGTGATTGAACCTTTCATTTTCGAGACCCTTGATTGCATGTTCAATACATTTTGCAGTAATGAAAATACTTGTGGTTAGTTGGTAAGAAGGTGAAGGAGGATCCTTTAGTCCAAAATAGCTTAGGTACCTATGTGTAAGTATAAGCAGCGCCGGCCTGCCCATACGGCTTACGGAGCAGTTGCTCCAGGCGCCAAATCCTAGAGGGCGCCTAAATGGTAAAGATATAGGAGCAAATAGGAGAGGCGCCATAATTGGATCTCGCTCCATTCTAAAATTTACTTTGGGCCGGGGCGCTGAGTATAGTTATTTATTTATTTATTTTAGCCCTTCCTTTGACATGAATTTACTTGGTATATATTTTACAATTAATTATTTATTCTTCTTTGTCAGCTTGCCCCTTGGCAAAGGCCTCCTCCAGAAGTCTCCATTTCTTCCTGGCCATGGCACATCTCCAAGTACCTCCTGCTACCTGGGCGCTGAGTATAAGTGTAGTTCAATTGTTAAGGCAGTTAGTTCATCTACACTCCCTACGAGTAGGTATATGTGCTCTTTATGAACACACACTGCTGACGGCGACACTAGGTAAACTTACCTAAATTAAAAATTTAGCGGAGAGGGGGATAACAAATTTTAAGTTTATATTTAATTGTGACAGTCAGAATTGACGACATAGTCTAACCAACTTTTGATTGGCATCATCCTTGCAATTTCCTTCCTAGTCTCTCGCTTGATGATCAGCAGGTTGATGCATCTAATAAAAATAAGAGTTTTATCCTAGTAGGATAAGTTACAAATGAAATATAAGTAGATACTTTGAAATTCTAGGTTTTTATTACCACATACATACAATAGTATTTTATTAATGTTAACAATATTTCCTAGAATATACCATTAGCTTAGTCGCTCAGTTGAGGAGCTCAGGAGTGGGGAGGACTGGGGTGCCGACGACTGCGGACTCGGGTGCCTCACCACCGGGGAGGACAGGGGTGCCGATGACGACGGCATCAGGGATGACGGGGGCAGCGTCAACAACCACTACGGGGGCGGCAGCAACTTCAGCTACAACGACGGCCTCGGGAAGGGCGGGGGCAACAACGACGGCTTCAGGGATGACGGGGGCAGCGTCAACAACCTGCACGGGTGTGGCGGCAACGTCAGCAACAACCACGGCCTCGGGGAGGGCGGGGGCAACAACGACGGCTTCAGGGATGACGGGGGCAGCGTCAACGACCTGAACGGGGGATACTGCAACATCAGCGACACTGACGGCATCAGCGGCGATCTCGGGCACGGCAGCGGCCTCAGGGGTGACTGCGGGGACGACGTCAGCGCCAACAACTTGACCGGCCTGGTTAATGTTCACGATGATCTGGACAAGGGGAGCGGAGGCCTCGGCTACAACAGCGGGTGCGGGGGCGACATCATCTTCAAGAGCAACCTCGGGGGCGACGATGGCGGGTCCAACAGCGATTCCTTCAACCTCAGGGGCGACTACGGCGGGGCCAACAGCGATTCCTTCAACTTCGGGGGCGACGATGGCGGGTCCAACGGCGATACCTTCCAAACCAGGGGCAACGATAGCGGGGCCAACAGCGATTCCTTCCAAACCAGGGGTAACGATGGCGGGTCCAACGGAGATACCTTCCAAGCCAGGGGCAACGATGGCGGGTCCAACGGCGATACCTTCAACCTCAGGGGCGACGATAGCGGGTCCAACAGCGATTCCTTCAACTTCGGGGGCAACGATGGCGGGTCCGACGGCGATACTTTCCAAACCAGGGGCGACGATGGCGGGTCCAATGGCGATACCTTCTACCTCAGGGGTGACGATAGCGGGTCCAACAGCGATTCCTTCAACTTCAGGGGCGACGATAGCGGGTCCAACAATGATAGATTCGGGCTCTTCGACAAGGGCGGGAGTGGGCAGACCGGGGGCCACAAGGGCGCGGCCGGTGGGGCCGGCGAGGACCAAGCCGAGGACGGCGGAGAAGATCACTAGGAATTTCATGTTTGCTGTGAACAAAGACAAAAAATTAATAACGGAAGAGACAATAGCAAATTGGAGTAATGGATGGGTACTTTTAATAAAATTTAATTAATATTATCGTTAACATACCTGTTGTTGGTTTGTTTTAGCAAACTATGCTAATCCAGGAAAAGTGTTACCTTTTTATAGCGGCACTATCTTTTGTCCGTATAAGTAATTAATACGATACACTACTATAGTGATAACATTTATTGCTCTTAAATTCTTTTAATCCAGATATAAATTAGATCGATCAAAGATTACCTACTCGGGCATTAACGACGAAGATTTGTTAGTAGGTACTCAAGTTATTATTAAAAATGTTACATAACGATGCAGTTGATCTGATCGAACGATGATGGTGTGCTTTGTAAGTGACTAACTTAACGGCTAGTAGGGTTATTTATTTATTTAATATTCTATAATTTAAAATTAAATATTCTATAATTTAAAATTAGGTACGTCCCACAAAACTGCTTGCACTGTTTGACTGTGGGATCCGTGATTAATATTAAATAATATATTCATATTATGTGCTAGGATCTAGAGTGCGTTAGCCGTCGAAAAGTGGTTAGACAGGTTTTTTAAAGACACCCTAGGAGCTTTAAATAAACTTTAAAAAATTCAACAGTGAATGTTCTGAACCGCTTAAAATTGAACAAGCACGTATCGTACGTTTACATAATATAACTTAAAGAATAGCATATAAAAAGACAACAAGCTACAGAAGACCATTTCTAGACTTATTAACATAGGTACATAGCATACGGCTGTGTTCACAATAATGGGATAGCCAGAACTGTAGGATCGAGGTAGAGATCCCATAGCCACGTTTAGTATAACTGGGTCTTATGTAAAAATTCAGTAATGATGAGTTGTTGTTAACTCATCGTCTGAGAAAAAGCCTCTTTCCTTAGTCAACTCTTACGGACGGAAATGAGAGAGATGCCGCTGATGTATTCTAGTGAAGCTCCGCATCGGCAATATTTAAACTTACTTATAGTGTTAAAATATAGGACACTATTCCAATATCACTGACCATTATAGCGTGCCGCTATATTACAGCTAGGTAAGCTATTATTTTGTAACTAAACGCGACCACTCTAAAGGGAAGCAATCCCGCAAAATGCTCATGAATATTAAAATTATGAAACTTATTTTTCTCTCAAGTTTTATTAAAATAATGGAGAACCTTTAAGAATATGTCTGGCGGAACATAATTTAATATGATAGCTAGGTGTCTAGAGCCTAAACGTAATTTTAACTTGTAACCAACAGACGCTGTCAGGGTTGTTCTGCTCTGCATCAGCAAGCAGTCTTTTGTTACGCACCTTCGCACACACCAGCTTACCATCTCATACCTCCTTATTTGAAAAGTGATATTTTGCATACTAGATAGAAACCGGATTAAGTTGAAGGATGTTCAGAACATAACAGTTTATGTGTGCAAGCGCGGCGTGGGACTGACACGGCATAGTCAAGATCACGCGTATCTGCTAGATGCTGGGGGTCTACTCTGAAGTGACGATAAACGAAGTATCGGCCGAATATCGAGGTGTTTCCTACTACGAACTTCCTTCGATCGGGTCAGACGCGCCGTTTTTTCATTCGGTCCGAACGAACTCTATTTGACAGGTATAAGGCTAGATAATAGAAAGCTTATAATATTAGTCAATGTAAATTATTCTCTATGGTTCCGAATGAGTTGTGAACATCCGAAGTAATTTCGTAGTAGGGTAAGGCTTCGATTTGGTCGGGCTTCGGTCGGACCGAAAGATTCGAAAGCGGCATTTCAGAGTAGACCCCCAGGTCGCTTCCAACCGCTCGCAGTAATGGCTGTAGGAAATGATGAAAACAGCTGTTTATGTTTTACCCAAATAAGACTTTTTTAAACATATTTATTACATAACGAAAAATATACCTACAAAAACGTTTTCATCAATGATCATAAATTCTTCCGTTACCAAGTAGGTAACTGCCAGATAACACAGCCGAAACTACTGGGCGTAGATAGAATATTAGAATAGGTACACACTTAGATGTTGAGGAGTACCTACTCATAAGCTGTAGAGCGTCAGTCATCATCATCAACCTATTGCCGTCCACTGCTGGACGTAGGCCTCCCACAGGGCACGCCACAAGACTGCCATGGGGAGTATTTGCCCATAGTCACCACGCTGGTCAGGCGGGTTGGTAACCGCAGTTTCTATTTTGGACTATGTATATTGTCAACACGGGAGGCGCTGCTGCCCACCTCCCGGAAACCCTTAATCGCCTCGTACGATACCCACGGGCAGACATGGGCAGGTACGAATTCTACTCTGCCGGCATTATTTGTATATTACAGCATACATGTAGGTATAGGTATTCACGCTCATTATCCCCCAAGGGTGGGCAGAAGTGTGCAAATTGCACACCCACCTTTCACTAATTAGCCTATGAAGTCCCACAAGGAGTGAGCCTACAGCCGCTTTTCGGGCACAAATACAACAATATAGCGACCGGTAGCGAATCCAATGATTTTTTTCCGTGCCATTCTAAATAGGTGTTATAAGTTAGGTATATAACATTATAATTAATAAGGAAATAAGGTTGCCAAAGACAAAAACGTTGTCATTGAGCGTTCAATTCATACGAGTATCTGTGACAATGTTTAAAGAGCGCTCCATTAACTTATGTCTTATTCCTCTATGCTTATGTGTATCTAACTCTATGGTGGCGATTTAGCAGCATCAGATAGCATTTCCTAAAATTCCCATAAAGTCTACGTAATAAGAAATCCAAAGTTTATAAAATGAACTTTTACACAGTGCGAATTTGCAGCTCTATGACGTAGATTTCATTAATTTAAGCATAGTAATTGATGTTTATATTTTATCAGCAGGTATTTCAGATATCTGTGCGAGTAAGTAGATATCTCATTTTTATTTATTTGTTATCGCCTGGTGCAATAAATTTTTGTCGTGTTATTTATGGTTCAAGATTAATTTTATACTTTTTGATTAACTGATAATATTATGCTGAAGACAAAGTAAAGATTGTGAGTGGCAGTGCTCGCTCTATCACTTAGTTAAGCTTTTGCTATAGTCAGGGTGTAGTCCCTAATGTTTAGTGTTCAGGTAGGTACATAACAATATAAATAGTAAGTAGGTACATATACCCACGGCTGTGTTCCGGAATAGGGTAGCCAGAACTGCAGATTGTAGGTACTGCTCGTTTAGCAAAGGACAGATCTCGGTCCGTAGCAGTAACTAAGAATGGCCATGTTCCACTTACGACATACGCGGAAGCAGCGCCGGTCCGAGGAAAATTTTAGAATGGAGTGAGATGCAATTATGGCGCATCTCCTGTTTGCTCCTAATAAGATATACCTATATATCTTTACCATTTAGGCGCCCTCTAGGATTTGGCGCCTGGAGCGACTGCTCCGTTCGCCGTATGGGGTAGCCGGCCCTAGCGGAAAGGGATGCAGCTGATGTATTCTAGTGAAGCTCGGCATCTGCACAGGATTGGCCATAACATTATGCTCAGTCATTTCAACAGAAAAGCTAGACAGAAAACTTGTTAGGTGATCGATATCGCAGACAAATTGTAAAATTTTATTTTGGCTGAACTTTTAACGAAGCTGGCTAACCGAAGTGCGAGTGTTTTTTTTGTTTGGATTGTTTATTCTGGCTGCTTTTTCTGATCCGGAGCCACACGTAATGTATTTGATCTCGTATTACAGGGTTGTTTATCTACTTTTCCATACATTTTGGTGTATGATATCTTTTGCATGGCACAGGGAATAGCGATTTCAGTGTTAGTCCAGTTAGAAATATTTTTGCTGGATAAGTAATATGAGCCCAAGTATAATAATAAGTATGTATTGTGTACCTAAGTATTAAAAGTTACTTAGTACGAAATATTCATTTCAAAATCGAGTTGATGTTAGTTATTTGATCTATCTAGTAGGTTAAACGTATTTAACTTTGTAGATAGGTAGTAAGAAGGGATATCACATATACAGAGGGTTTAATTTAATTTCAGATAAATAGATAGGTACATATTTTCCTGTAATGATACTGGGCTTCATAGAATATACTGCATCTCCTTTTAAGTTAAGTTAAGAACTCTAGGGGCCAATTCTCGAAAAGTCGTGTTGTAACGGAGCCGAAACGGAACCGTTGTAGACGCTCATAACAAAGCAATAATTACTTTACGGTGACGTAATTAGACACATTTCAGCACGAGACAGATAGTTGATTTTATTCTCTCATACTCACGATCACGACATACTAAAATATACCTTAAAACTCCAGTGGTAAGTAAATATTGCTTCGCACCGCGTTTCGTTAAAGGTTCTTTAGTGGTTGCGTTTCAACTTAAAATTTTTGGGGAATTGCCCTCCTGGGGCGTTCTCTCAGGCGGTGAGCTAGCAACTTGTCACTGATCTTTTATACAGGGTGTAACAGAAAGGGTATGTTAAGCTAAAAGCTATGTAAATAGTCCACTGTAGAAAACCGATTTTCAAAATTTGAGACTCGAAATCATATTATGTTTATTTTTCAAGATTGTATGAACATTCCTGAGTTGTTTAGGAATACTCCATACTATTTAAAAAAATAAACATGTGATTTCGAGTCTGAAATTTTGTAGGTTGGTTCCTTTTAGTGGGCTATTTAGCTACATAGCTTTTCGCCCTTTTGTTACACCCTGTATATAGCACAGCTTTGTTTAACGTGGCTTTAGGATCCCCTTCGTGATCCTGCAGCTTTGGCTACCCTATTTCGGGAACACAGCTTATTATGTATAAACTGAAAAGTGAATGAATTCATAACAAAAACAAAGAGTGTCTATCGAGTTCTGCAAGAAATTAGTGTACAGAATATGGCAGAGCGCTAAAGTATCCTTAGGTAAGGTACTCGCGAGAGTTTTGTTTTTGCAAACCAATCTCGACTAACACTTACGACTTTTAGTTGTTTCTTTGGGTCAAGCAGATCTAGTCATGATCACTGAAAAGCTATTCTTGGTTTATGTGAATAATTTCATCAATAATTATAGTTATCTGAGAACATACAATATATAATATCGTATTTTGTAAAAACCTTCATCACATTTTATCACGAGAAAGTTCTAGAGAAAATAGAATTTTTCGCAATTTATGCTCGCTTTCTCCAACGAGCTAAGATGAAATGTGCCAGTGTAATTCATCGCGCGGTGCACTGTACGTCCGTTACTGCTCCTCGTAGGGCATCAGTCAATGTAATGAGTTTATTTCCTAAGCTAAAGTAGGTACCTATACCTACAGCATTTTTATTTTACTTTAGCAGAGTATTTCATAACGAAACTGGTGTTTACGTGAACAAGTTTTTCAAAAAGATTCAGTTCGTCATGGAGGTCTCGTACCTAGGTAGCTATGAATATTGACTTATGTTGAGCTAAGTGTAAAGTACAGATAGGTGTATTATAGTACCTAAATGCTACTTATGAAACAAAGTAATGTCATTAGGAAAGGAAATGTAAAAGGGTCATAATTTTTTTCTAAACAATATCATCTGACATCCTACTGCTGTAAAAGCTATGATGGTCAGCCGATCACTCATCTATTTCATCTATGCATAACATAGATTAAGGTTAGCTTTATTTTTACCCTTCTATGTTTTAATTTGGAATTAATAAATATATATCCTACAGACTATCCTTACAAATACGTACTTATTATAAATGTAAAAGCTTGTTTAGATTGTTGTAAGGTAAGTAGCATGTAAAAAGAAGAATTTTGATAAAACCTGGCAGATTACACTACAGGCGAAGACATTACAAAGAGTACCTACCTAAGTATAACTAAAAAGTACTTGCTTTGTCTCCTATATGTATACAGGGTGTGTGTGACAGTCAGGCAAATACTGAGATACTGGACAAGTATTATTGTTTTGAGTTATAAGACAGTGTTATAACTCGCAGGAAATTAATTTTTGATTTTATTATACGCAATGTTTGCTTTCCGCGCCAATTGTATCGGGCGATCCTGTGACTAGTTTATTGGTTATTGTGTGATACATGACTGTTTTTTGGATCACTTGTAACTCTCTTTTGTTGATCAGTTAAATGAACTTTTTTGAGGGCAACTTTTTTAAAATCATATTTTGGTTAAAATTTAATTTTTATGTCATTATCTAAGGCCTAATTAAACGAACTAAGTAATTTGTTTCTTGAAAATATGAAAAAAATGTCGTAAAATTTTGGAATTTCCCTGCGAAAATTTTCAATATTTTCCTTCTGAGAATTATGGTCTGAAATCGTGGTATCAGTATTTGTCTGGCTGTCACAAACACCCTGTATACCTATTAGTTTAACACCATGGTAGCAGACATGGCTGTAGTGCACATCTTGCATCGGACTTTTTACACCATACAAAATACGACCCTCCTCATCCTAAGCAAAATATAAAATTCTATATAAAATATATTCCGATATAAAATTAATAATAAATAATTTATCGCTCTGTATCATTTATTATCAATTGAAAAAGGCACAATCATGTTTATTTGATATCTATAGGATAATTTTTATCAGCGATTACAAGAAAAGTTAAGTAGTTCTATAAATTTAATTAATGTGCTACCACAATTCTGTAGGCATGCTGTTGTATTGTTTTTGGCTTGCAATGGAAAAGTCGCTGTGTATGTATGATATGCACTCGTACCTCTTATTATAAATTGTCGACCAATTTGTTACAGTAATAGAAACCTAACCTGTTGAGTAAAACTCTGGAGCAGAATCCCGCCGGATGAAGGCAAATATTAATTATTGTTGTCGAGGTAGCTACTACTGTAGCTATGGAATAGGTCAATGTATGTAATATTTGTGAATGTTATAAGGTGTTTGAATGATTAGACTTCCGTAGTCAAGAAGAAATAAATTTTCCCAAAAAATCAGGAAAAAATGGAGTAGCGACTACTTCAGGATCATAAGAAATCCCACACGCGCCTTTAGCATAGCGAGGACAGATGAAGGTAGATATTATGGTGTAGGTACAATAGTTATAAAGATACAAATATACCTACACCATTGCTTAGTTCCGTCCTCACTCACTCCAATCCCTTGGGGATATCTACTGTGGGTGTACTCGTGAATATTTACGTTAGTATAAGAAATAAAAAACGACAAATAACTTTGATTCGCATTGTGTTACCTCGGCTTAAATAAATAATGAAGTGAACCGCCTGTGGTAATGAACAAAATAAAAACGTCATTTTAGACGATATGAATTCATAAAACGCTTCTCGCAGGGCTGTTTCATTTGGCGCGAGATTATTTTACTTATCGTGTAACATACGGACATAGAGTTTCCCTTGGCCGCCTCACATCTGCTTAAGCCAATCTGTCCCTGTATCATCGGCTATCTTTTTTGACAGTTCATAGTGATTATCACTCATTGAAACTTATTGAACTGGAAATGACATGTATGTGTGTGTTGCCAGAACTTTCTTCAGAAAAGACATTATACCACTTCCAGCTGTTAAGTTTCAATGAGTGATAATCACTATGAACTGTCATAAAAGATAGCCAATAGGCCTGCTGATCTCTCAGCCCAAATACACCCACTTGCTACCTTTTGTCGAAGCGGTTAGTCGTATTTTTATACCTAGAATTGGGTTATAGGGTACATAATTATACACATAGACTTTGTTCCCAAAATGGGGTGACCAGAACCTTGTATTCCCGCTGGCCCACTTCATGATCACTAGGCAAATGCAACAGGTAGCTGCGTAGTAGGGCCAAATGTAAAAGATCAGTAACAAATTGCTAGTGCCTGTCAGGTGAAGGCTGACTTTGTGTTTTCGCTAAAGACAATTGACAACTTAGGCCCGATTTTCACCGCGTATCTGAAGTATAAATTAGATGCTGTTTTTCCCAAAACTTAATGAAGAAAGTGACTGCATTAACTTTATCCTTGAGATAGGTTATCTTCTATCTTTTGGAAAAATCGGCTCATACTAAAAAGAACGTAAGGTAGGTACTCTATTACAAGTAAATTATTTAGGGGTTGGGCTTGAGCTTCTAAAACCTGGTCATATAGTGGCTACCTATATATAATATGTACTTACTTACATAATATGCAATACGTAATCGATGTTTGGGATCTCTCTGCGTGATAGAAGCTAAAGTGGCAATGGGCAGGGCACATAACTCGAAGAACTGATGGCCGATGGAGCCGGAAAGTTCTAGAGTGGATACCACGTATCGGCAAATCGCGAGATGGACGGACGACCTGGCCCGCAGTGGACTTCCCAGGGCTAAATTGATGAATCGATTTATTATAAACCTCAGTCGTACAACCTAAATACAGTGTTCACAGCATAGTTTTATTACGGTACTCCCATAAGTCCTGTACAGGGCCGGCCCGCCCATACGGCGAACGGAGCAGTCGCTCCAGGCAACGAATCCTAGAGGGCGCCTAAGTGGTAAAGATATAGGTATATATTATTAGGAGCAAACAGGAGAGGCGCCATAATTGTATCTCGCTCCATTCTAAAATTTACTTCGTTCCGGCGCTGGTCCTGTACACGATCTCCTTCCGTGTATTTCTGATCCCTATTTTATTTTGCCAGAGTTGTACATCTGTCAGAAGTTGAGACGTGTTTGCCGGCTGTTTGTAAGTGCCTGCTGAATAAAATTTATTTATCGAATAAATTATGTGGGAGTAAGTAGAGGAAAATGCGACGAGTATGAGAGTAGCTCAAATTATGAAGTGGGTTAACTTGAACTGTATTGTTATTAGTCCAACTTATGAGGACAAAAATTTGCGTGGAAAAACCATTTTTTAGTGTTAGAACAATAAAATGACACTGGTTTTATTCGCTAAGGGTCCCTGCCTTCCCGTGATTTTCTCAAAAATCGATGCAACATACATAAAACATACGGTTGTTCCCGAAATAGGGTAGCCACAACTGCAGTACCGTAGAGGAGATCCCATAGACATAAGTATGTTAATGTTCAGTGACAAGTTGCTAGTTTATCGCCTGAGAGAATACCTGAGTTCCTTAGTTGCCTTACGTATAATATGTAGGTATTCTAATGAAGCCTTGAGTCAGCACAGCAAAAAAATCGATTAGTTTGAAATATAGTATCTTTTGGCTTACTATCTGAACTTAGATGACAATTTGGGAGGTAAATATATTTTAAGAAGAACTACGAGGCACTTTCGTCTAGCTAGATTATTTATATAATAAAATACCTGCTTAATTAACCGTATTTCAGGAAAAGAGAACCTACCATCAACGCTGTTCCTCGCCGAGAAACTTTGGGATGAGATGCATATAGAGACTGTATAACCAAATATTTGTATAGTGTGCTAACTGGACCTGCATTAGGGGGCAGTTTACACTAACATGCATTTCATTATCCTGAAGAGGCTTTACTTTGGGCAATTTTAAACGCTTACCGTGTTATTAGAAAAGGACTTTGCCTAAATTTGACAGATTTAGACACTTTTCTGTCAAATTCCATTTTAAAACAGTGTCTAACTGTCTAGATGCTGTTTTGTAATAACATCTTAAAGTTCTACTGGATTTCGTGGAGTGCAAAAGAACATCAAAGATTGGGCAAGTTCAGTACACGGTGAAATATCATCTACTATTACATATACAGGATATTTTTTCGTGGCCACTCTTAACCCTTATTTCGACGGAGAAGTTGGTAGTAAAATAAGGCAAGTTTATTTCATTATCTTGTTTCCTTGGTCTTTCAGAGTCCCAAAAAAAAAATTAAAAAAATCTCCCCCCTCCTTTCCTGAAAAAATCGGTGTCCGCCGAACCGGACACTGTCGAATCCAAAAAAAAATATGTTAAAATTACTTGTCCACCCTAGCGGACTTTAGCGAATAGTGGCATAAGCTGTATTTTATAAAGAAAATAATTTTAGTAGTTAAATGAGGCTTTAATTTGTATTAAAGTACAATAAAAAAAAAACAAAATACAAAAAGATAATGCAAAACTTCTTCATTCTAATGTTATTACCAGCTATAGGTATTATATATTTAAGTTCCGAATGACACGTTAGCTCTTCTATTCACATTTTACCGTCGACTTGTACTATTGTACACAAATATATATTTTTTTTATATTTTATAGTTTAGTACTCGTAGATACTTATTTGACATTGACTTGTACTCTGTGTACACATTTTTATTTATACAGTTTAAATTTGACATGGACCTGTACTTACTTTGTGTAAGTGGGTATGTAATTTATATGAATTTAAATTAATTGTGTTATGATAATTGAATTTATACAAATGAAATTGTATTAGGCGTTACAATTCGGAAGTTCAAACATTCACTATGGGTGCGCCCACCACCGGGCCCTACACCCTCCACTGACCCTCGGATCTGATAACTCATAATTGCGTAATAATAAATAATCTACATATGTTTCGCCAACAACCGTGGCATCCTCAGGATTATAGAAATTAGTAAATTAGTAAACCACTAATTATTATATTAGAGGTTCATAATAATTAGTGGTTTACTAATTTACTAATTTCTATAATCCTGAGGATGCCACGGTTGTTGGCGAAACATATGTAGATTATTTATCTAGTTTTTGATTTCGGAATGGTGCAATGTATCGTCTTGCGTGCTAGGGTCTGGTTTCTCATGGCGATTATAGTTAGTGCAAGTGCCTGTTGTCGCAATTATGAGTTATCAGATCCGAGGGTCAGTGGAGGGTGTAGGGCCCGGTGGTGGGCGCACCCATAGTGAATGAATTTATACACACTAAATGTGTTATGTGTTACTATCTGATATCTAATCCAATGTAAGATTCTTTTATTAATACCTATGTTACTTAGTTTTGACTGTGTCGCTGGGAGTTTTCTTGCTATTTCTTCTTCCAAGCAGTGACACTTCACTGAGATAGTGTAACAGTAATAGTAGAATCATGCGGTGTTGGTTTTGCCATAAAGGAGAACTCTTCTGGATTTCGTCTTTAGGCGACCTTAACTCTTATTAGCTCCACGTTGGTGGCTATTAAGCCCCGAATCGCTAACTTATGCCTGACAGACCGTAACAAATCGCACCTTGGGGTGGTGACCGTTGCCAAAGCAAAAGCTTTGCGATTTATTTATTTTTGGGTTGTTTAAATTCACCTCCTTTTTTGTTTGGTAGCGGTTTCATTTTTGGGGTGCGAACATAGAAAGTAACATATAATTAGACAATCGACAAACAAGTGTTAATGCTTTCATGTCGAATAAATGATTTTGAATTTGAATTTGAAAAAAAAATGCATTCCCCATGCATTATTTAATATGAAAACGAAGATATAGACGGTAAGTTTGAATAATTCGGTTCCTGCGACAGATCTGGGAAAACAAGGTCGTCGTCGGGTTGAACATTTATTTCAGCATGATCTTCATCGGGGCTATCTAAAATACCTAAACGCTCAAGCGAAGATGCAATGGACGGTGCCAGTGAACTGAAGTTAGTAGGCAGAAAAGAGGGTGATTGTAGCTCTTTTTCAGCGTCGGAACTATCGCCTGATTCTGATGGTGCACGTTCTTTGGGAACAAGTACCAGTATCTTATTTGTGCGTTTATGCAGGTAAGATTGAAGCAAAGAAAAAGAAAAACTAAGCAAACCACCACAATAAAATGGGTATACCTTGGCTAGATATGCTAGAAAATAAATAATGGCAACAGTTGCAGGCGACTGCGTGTTTTTCTAGACTTTCTTGCCTAGGTGTAAGTAGGAACACTGGTGTATGTAAGTAGGTACAGGTATACAAGTATGTGCGGGTAAGTGGGTACAGGTAAGTAGGTGCAGGTATACAAGTATGTGCAGGTAAGAAGGTACAGGTAAGTAGGTGCAGGTAAGTAATTGCAGGTAAGTAGGTGTAGGTTTCAGTCGGAGATACTCACGGTGTAACATTATTTTCGAGTCTTCCAGACCTACTTAGCATTTTAAGTTAGATATTTGTTACACAGGGAGTGTCCATGACTACAGGTCATGCACATTAGTTTTCGACAATATCCGTCACCACATACAACAAAAATATTGCGACTATGATATATTTCGACAGAGTCCGGTGTGACGGACAAGGCAAATAACACAATAATTACAGATGTTTCGACGAGGTCCGGTGTGCCGGACAACAGAAAAAACGTTATTTACGGCGAATGACAAGAGCAAATCAATTGGGTTTGTGTTATTTAAATATTAGTAATGTAATTTTTATAAAACACACAGAAAAACTAGGTAACATGAATTACAAGGGTGAATTACCTGGAATGGTACAGCGTTGCGCCGATTTGCCGACATTTTTTTGACAACTGACAGATACAGGATTAGCACCAGAGATTTGGTATCTCCGATTAGCACTCCCAATGTTTATTTTTCTACAATAGCATGACAGAATTACCGTACAATTTTGGTGTTGCAAATAAAAACGGACACGATGGTAGATTTTTTATTGTTACCTGTCCGGTGGGGTGGCCAAATTCGAAATAAGGGTTAACGAAGGGTACGTACTCTATACATCAAATAAAGTAAGTTTATACGAAAAAAAATGTTGGGAAACGATGTAATTTTTTTTTAATTACTTGAACGGGCGAAATTTATAGTATCCAGTGTTTATGCTACTTTTTTCATAGACAGATATTAATTATTTATCGTGAAAAAATCTTGCTACACCCGTCAATGTGCATTTATGCATTATTTATGCAGAAAACGCTGTCTATTTACTCAACTTTGGACCCTAATATTTTGGAAACCAGACACTTCCCAGGTGTGTTTCCATAGAGAAAAATGATCGTGATGTTGAGGAGTTTCCGTAGTTTTCGGGAACGTCGACGACCAAAAATCACCCTGTATAGGTAGGTAATTATTTTATAGACTGCCACAGCTGATCATTGACATCTGTCCTCGCTATGCTAAACGTGGCTGTGGGATCTCACTTATGATCCTGCAGTTCTAGCTACTCCATTTGGGAAACCGGTCGTGTCCAAATGTACGTATGTATTTTATGAACATACCCTAGTAGGTGATATAGTATACCCGGGGTTGCCATCTCAAAACTTTGAAAACCAGTATTTGAAGAAGAAATACCGGACATTTCGATTAAAAGCCAGGACTATACATGTGCGAGCCCACTGATAATATTATTGGAAAGAGTTAGTGGCGTGCGAATTTCAAAACATAGGCTTTTAACACATTCAGTTCCGCCGACTATGTATTTGCTTCTTTGAGGCGTTCTAGAGGTGCCGCTGACTCTTATTTGCGTCATTGCACTAGGCTGATGTCGGCACCCTTAGAAAATTTTAATCTACCGATAGCGAATGTGTCAGGACTCTAAAACTCAGGACGATGTTTAAAAACTATACAGGACAGCCCAGGGCACCCCAAAAAGCAGGATATGTCCTGGGAAAACAGGACGGTTGGCAACCCTATACCCTTAGTATACCCTTTATTTTAAACCCAGTTTAAAAAGCTCTATCATGTTAACTAGATTCGTGCTAATTGAAACGAAGGAGCTGTTCAATAATTCCTTATTCCAGTCGATCTAGACGTTCATTATTCATGGAGGCTGTTGCTAAAGAGTTTGTCTTCGAATGTTCCGCGGAATGAGTTCCAACGTGCTCTTAAAGCTGCCTGTCCACCGGAGCTGAGAAACGGAGAAATATTAACCAATAGGATTGCAGGACTAAAGCTGAGCCGATTTTTATGCAATCCTATTGGTTAAGAATTTTCCGGTTTTGCGCTTCGCAGCCTCGTCTGCACTGAGTGTCTCTGACATACAACAATCAGCTGATTATTAAATTATGCTTATATCTAAACAACATAATATGACAGAAATGTTATTTTAGAGCTTATAATCATTTTCGTTTTTCAAGATTTTTGGTTCAGCCATAAATGGACAGCTTTAGAAAGTACCTAATATCTGTTATAGACGGGCCATCGCGCCTTATACAGGATTAATTTTAAAACATCAATAACCTCGCAAGACTAGGTAGCTACCATCATAAACAACAACATTAGTTCTACGAGTTTTGATCATTTATCACATTTTACTTTCATACAAAAATAAACATCAATTTAATATTACCTCTAAATGTTCTTAAGTCTGTACTATTTCTGAGGCGCGCGCGATCGCGGGCGTCAACCTTTTCGTATACATACCTACGAATGGAACATAGACTTACAAATGTCACGACAGTACAATGAAAGCTTGGAAAATCATTTTTAATTAATGTATTGAGTTATGATAAAACTCGTAGAACAAATGTTATTGTTTATGATTTTAGCTATCTAGTCCGGCGAGGTTATTGATGTTTTAAAATTAACCCTGTATAGGCTTATGTAAATTCAAATTAGAGTGCGTTTCACCAAATAGAGCATTTGAAAGATACCTAGCTAGTGTGTGATCACATTATCTGTTTACCCGTATACGAAAGTTATTAGTAGGTGCTGTGCTAATACGGGGTTTCATTAAAATACATAGGCTGCATCTCCTTCCAAGCATGTAAGAGTCGACTAAGGAACTCGGGCATTCTATCAGGCGATAAGCTAGCAACTTGTCTCTGATCATTTACCCCTGTTACGCTGTATATTAGTTATAGCTGTGGCATCTCCTTTATGATAGTGCATTTCAGGAGCGCAACCGTCTATTATGTAAAATTTATTAGTTCCGAAATCAGGCATGGGAGTTATTCTACGAAATGAACTCTAGTTCTTTTTTTTTATTATTTCTCCCGAAGGAAAGCCAAGGAGAACTAAGCCCATACAGCCATTGTCTTTAGTAAATGATTTCTGAATTTATGATGGATTATCATTGATGATGATGAATGGAAACGACGGAAATGGAAAATCCTCAATAATGTGTGTAAAATTAGTAAAAATCAAAAAGGATTGCAGAAACAACTTACATGAGTCCATGAAGAGATCGTATTCCGACTAAAGTTTTATTTACCTTACCTGCATATAAAACTATGCACATGCACTAGATTCACATCACAAGCAAACAAAATATAACTTATCTACCTGAAAACATCACTTCACGGACACATGCAAGCCATTTACAAATTAATTTTGATTTTCACAAGAACATTACACCCGTACCCTTCCAGCTTTTCCCGCTGAATCCTGGACTCTATTTTATTTTTTGTTTAGTTTATCCCGAAGGAAAGGCAGGGGGAACTAAGCCCATACAGCCATTATCTTTAGTAAATGATTTCTGAATTAATGATGGATGATAATGATGACGATGAATGGAAACGTCGGGAAAATCCTTAAGAACAAGTGTAAAGTTAGTCAAAATGAAAAATAATTGCAGAAACAACTTACATGGGCCCATGAAGAGATCGTAATCCGGCTAAAGTTTTACTCGGCTTACCTGCGTATAAAACCATGCACACGCACTAGATTCACATCACAAGTAATCAAAATATAACTTATCTACAAGAAAACATCACTTTATGGACACATGCAAGCCATTTACAAATAATTTTTGATTTTCATAAGAAAATTACACCTGCACCCTTCCAGCTTTTCCCGCCGAATCCCCTCCTGGACTCTAGTTCGTACAGACCTTTATTCGAGTCTAAAATTTTTATCTCCAACAGAGGCGAAGGAAATGTTTGACTATTGTAACTGCTCTTGGCTGACGTCTTTTGAAAATGTTGACTCTTTGCTGCAACTGCCGACTCTGGTAATGAAATTTCAATTTGTTTTTGAAACTTGTTTGTGAAGGTCCTTTGCATTGAAACATGCGAGAGAATTGTACGATAAAGGTTTAAATAAATACTTAATTTTATATTTTGTTTGGGTCGGTCGTAAGAAACATGTTTAACCTTACTTATACATATCTACCTAGGTTTAATAATATCTGTGTAACTTCGTTTGCCGTGTACTATAATAGTATTTAAAACAAACATGTCTCTCTAATATATGTAATAAGTGATAAATTACTTGTACCATGTTTTGAGTTACTATAAATAGTCATTGCATTTCAAAAAATATCAAATGAGGTGTATCAGGTCCATGCAAATGGAGTTCCTTGATCTCTGCCTATCCCTCCGGGAAAGAGGCGAGATTTTATGTAGGTATGTAGGTACCTATGTAGATACATATTCTTATGTTTATATTCACTTACACACATTACAATACAGAATACTCGTGTAAGTATTTACTACCAAAGTATTCTGTGATCTTCCGTAAAAACAAAAACTGAAACTGAAAAAATAACACGGCCACACAACAAATATCTGTATCCGAAACGGCACAATCTCGCGGACTTGGCTTAACAATCAGACGGAATACAAACTAAAAGTGATGAATTACAAACAAAGAGGCCGGACAAACATTTATTACCTGTCAGCTATCGGATGGATGGTGAGACGATGAAATTTAACGTGGGTTCCGTGATTATGTTGGTACGATGATCTCTGAAATATATTAGGTAGATACCTACCTCCCTGCCTACGTGGGGCTGAATGAAAAAAACCTGCTTGTTATATAATGATGATCTCCGACCGTATTTCGGTACCGTATACCGTATTTCTCTACGGAGATTGGCTAGGTACGCAGGAGATATTATAGTGCACAAGTGTGTGCGTAAACACAGACTCTCTACTCCGTCACTCTCATAGTCCGATGGGATGGAAAGCCGTCACAACCGGAGAGAGATCAGGCTTGTTATATACCAGAGGGATTAAACATTTAAGGTTTCCTTGGATGGATGAATTTTTTTTGTTTAATTTGAATTTATTATTATATATTATTATTATTTATAGTAAGACGGAACCCTAAACGACCGTCCCTACAGGTCAGCAGAACGCTGACCAAAGCGAGGCTATAAGCGGCCTGCAGATAAAATTGCAGCCTTTGTGATGCTATACCCGCCAAAAAGAAAAATAAGCTGTCGAGGTCTCTTGACAGGCTTGCTTTTTAATCTCGTGTATAATGAAGTCTGGAAGTCTAGCGGCTGCATAAATAATACATGCATCCCCAATGTATATCGTATAGGTTGCTTATACAGGATGTTTTTTCGTTGCCACCCTTAACGAAGGGTACGTACTCTATACATCAAATAAAAAAAGTTTATGCTAAAAAAATGCTGGGAAACGATGTAAATTTTTTGAATTTTTTTTCTAATTACTTGATCGGGAGAAATTTATAGTGTCCAGTGTTTATGCTCGTTTTTTATAGACAGATATTAATTATTTCTCGTGAAAAAATCTTGCTACGCGCGTCTATGTGCATTTATGCAGACAAACGCAGTCTATTTACTCAACCTTGGACCCTAATATCTTGGAAACCAGACACTTGTCAGGTATGCTCCCATGGAGAAAAATGATCGTGATGATGAGGAGATTCCGTAGTATTCGGGAACGTTGACGACCAAAAATCATCCGGTATAAGAGTAAAATGTGTTAAAGAACCTATAACAGTAAAGAAATCTATTGATTCCATAACATAACAGAGTAGTCATAGGTAACTGCAAGATTACGAACATAATCCCACTACTCCTAGTCTCCCAATCAAGACATGCACGGAAACAGCTGATGTAAGTATTCTAAATTATAGCCTAAATTAAAAATTAAATCTATTCTATAAATATTGCATTAGGTTTTAATTTATGTTATACAAGGTGTGGGTGACAGCCAGGCAAATAATGAAATGCTGAATAAGTACCATTGTGTTGAGTTATACGACAGTGTTATTACTCGCAGGATATGTATTTTTGATTTGATTAATCAGTAATCTTTGCTCTCCGCGCGAATTGTATCTGGCGATCCTGTGACTAATTAAATGGGCTTATTGGCTATTATATGACACATTGCTGTTTTTTGGATCACTTGTAACTCTCCATTAGGGTTGATCAGTTATTTGAACTTTTATGAGGGCAACTTTTTTTTTGAAAATCATATTTTGGTTACATTTTTATTTTTATGTCATTATTTCAGGCCTAATTAAACTAACTAAAATATTTTTCCTGAAACTATGAAAAAAAATAGGAAAATTTTTGGGATTTCCCTGCAAAAAATTTCAGTGTTTTCCGCCTCAGAATCATTGTCTGAACTCATGTTATCAATATTTGCCTGGCTGTCACAAACATCCTGTATAACAAGGTGTTTTCAAAATTAGTAATTTGCTTTTGACACGAAACTAGGTAGATAAAAAGAAACAACTTTCACTATGGGACCAACTCCGAAATAGTGAAAAAAAAATTAGCTGTTCCACACAATCTTGAATAATTTGCTAACAGCTGATTTTTTAGTAAGAAAAACACACCTTCACCATCACCGCAGCAACACCTATAAAGCACTTGATAAAAGTTATTAAGTAAATGAGTACGTCAAAAGCAAACTTGGCGGTATTTAAACTACACGTAATTCAGCCACGAAGCCATAAGTCTGCCTTTATCAGTGTGAGCTAAACATCAGCGAAGCTCGACACCCCCGGACCATGGGGAAAGCACATAGTGGAGGTGGCCTCGTAGCATTTAGATAAGGAAACTGTACTGTGCTAGTGAGAGGCGGAAGGGTAAACTGTGGAAGGCAAAGGTTAGCTCCCATACGAGATTTTGGAGCGGTAATTAGGTAGGTAAATTGATTGTAAATGTAGATAGTATAGAATAGGGCTAGGTATTTGTAGTAAAGAATAGAATAAGAATATATTTATTCACCATTTATACTGTGTATTTTATAGACAGTACTCGCATAAAGCGAAATACGAACCAATCATTTACTAAGCGTTTAATAGTCGTAGATAGATCTACAAGGAATGAACAATCTAGCAAGTCAAGTCAAGGGCTTTGGTTACTTTTACATTTGGCAACTTTGTAAATTCTGTTGGGATTTTTAGAATCTCTACGCGGCAGCTGCCCCTCCCTGTCCCACCCTTGCTTCTGGGTCCTTCCTTCATGGCCCGGACCTATAAAATTGCCGTCAACCACACTTAGTGTGATGCTATCGCGTAAAGTGCAGTCGCGTTAGGTCTGCATCACATTATGCGGATTTTATGGAGCTAAACGTCTTCACGGATTAAATTAGATCTAAGTGGATTTTGTTAGGAATAACAAGACTTAAACAACGAAGCTGCGTGAAATGGCATTATTGGCGCGGTGGTCATGTAGGTACGTACGAGTATGTACGGTTGTGTTCTCGAAATATCAGAATTAGAGAATCAAAAAGAAGATGACGAAGACAGCCATGTTTATCATAGCGGGACAGATGTAAATTATCAGAGACAAGTAGCCCGAGTTCCTAGTCGACTCTTACGACTTGCACGGAAGGAGATGCGGCTGATGCAGCCGATGCAGTATTCTAGTAAAGCCCCGCATTAGCACAAGTATAGATTGTAAGGTACCTCATCATTTCGGCCGTAAAGTCTACTGCTGAATATATTGGAAGCTAAGAAATCTAAATCAGCTAATCAGATATAGAAAGAACAACATGTAGTCATCTTATCATGAGAAAGCTATACAAGTTGAGTGCATATACGCTTATTCTGTGGCAGACAACATTAGAACTAGTACACACAAGCAACAAAAAAACGAGAAGCTGTCATTATGTAGACAGGGCATGCTGCTATTACAGGCACTACTAGGTTCAAAGCTACATCTTTACAATAAGCAAATAGCTCTACATGATATTTTCAAGTCGCACGTGTACAGCAGCTGTAATCTTGTGCATGTGCTATATGGAAAGGTAGGTACTGAAAATAGTTTGAACGAGTAAACGACCGTTTTAATTGGGGTTTAAACTGTTAAATTTATTGTGAAACTAACTGTAACCGACTGAGAGATAGCTGCACTTTCGGTAGCCGTCGCTGCAAGGATGTTTCAGTATTTATTAGGTGAGGAATACCCATAAATACATTATTCACAAAATGTACATTATATGAACCTTAGAATTCTCATTATTTACCGTTCCCGTGGGAATTTTGGGAAATCGTTTCACAGTAGACCTACACGTCACAAAATGAAGTCAAGGTCCGAATAGGTATTACGTTTCTAGCTTCAGAGTAGTTTAGCCTCGGCGTTGATGAATCAGTCAGGACAAGTTACTTTATACGAGTAAGTCATCGTCGTCAGCCCATTGCAATCCACTGCTGGACGCAGGCCTTCCCCAGAGCACTCTACACGGCTCGATCTCCTGTTTTTCCACATACTAAGTATTATAGGTACGTATAATGGATTTTTATTTCTAGGTCACACATGCCCGGTAAGCATTATTCCAGAAGAATTCTCGCGCTTAAAGAGGAATTATTTTCTTTGGGCGAATGTCAATATAATTTGGTTATTTTACCGAGCTGCCGTTGCCGCCCCGCTGGCTAATTGGTGCGGACGGCAAAGCGACGGCACATGGATCTAGATACATGGATGGATAGGTACGATATCATGTGGAGGCTTCAAGAAAATGTCTGAATATATTTTAGAAGCATATAAAGTAGACAGACGTAGAAAGCGTATTCTGTTAACTTACGCTATTTATCCACGGTGTGGATTGCTTTACCATTGAACGTAGTATATGTAGGTACCCTGTGCCGCGTGGTGCCGGCAGAGTAGAATTCGTACCACCCCATGTCTGCCCGTGGGTAACGTACGAGGTTAATAAGGGTTTCCGGGATGTGGGCAGCAGCGCCTCCCGTGTTGACAACAAAGTCCAAAATACAAACTGCGGTCACCAATACGCCTTCACAGCGTGGTGACTATGGGCAAATAACCCCCATACAGTCTTGTGGCGTACCCTGGGGGAGGCATACGTCCAACAGTGGACTGCAATAGGCTGATGATGATGATATGTAGGTAATTTGTGCTTACTCGTAATTAGCAGAATGACTGACGGATCAACGCATAGCCTACACCGCTGATCGTAAGGACTTGAAAGTTGTGTTCTTTGTACGGCGTAGGTATTCATCCAATAAGAAAAGATTCCCACGGGAACGATGTAATAAAAATGAGAACGGCAATATGCGATTGGTTGAATAGTTTAGGTACGCTATCTCGATCGAGTTCGAAGTGAAAACTCGCACTAAGCCCATTGACACTTCTAGAAGCTCTACCTCTATGTTGGCTACTAATGGAACTGCAATGGCTGTCGCCAGCTTCCGGTTCAATTATTCGTCGCTTCAACCCTCCACGACCCCGATAGGCAAGTACACGGCGGCATTGATCTTGAACGATGGATGATGCGATCTTCCTTTCTCTATACCGTTGATTGATTGTAGTGAGCGAGAGGAGAGATTTTTTAACGCTTTAAACGCTTACCATAAGATGTTAGAGATCATTTGTGACGTCACTTGGATGGTAATCTACTTTGGGCTTAATGGGTCTATTCTGATTTCCTTCTGCTTGGAATAGGACTCGATCAAAAGGACGAGGTGATAATCCCGATAGATGTCTTAACCTACCTACGTACCTAAACCTGACACTGGATTATTCTATCATCATCATTTATAGCCCTGAGAAGTCCACTGTTGGACATAGGCCTCCCCCAACAACCTCCATTCCGACCGGTCGGAAGCAGCCTGCATCCAACCGACGCCCGCGTTTTTTATTTAGGCAATTCCAAACCGAAATAAAAAGTTAAGCTATTGCTATTTGTGCAGGCAGTTAGGTATGCATTTCCGTCCAAACGGACGTTTATTTGGCCTTCTAACCAACCCAAAATACCTACAAGGAATCTAGCTCACAATCTAGTTACAATTCCTACTTATGTAAGGTACCAGTTAGTTATCTAGCCTACCGCGTACGTTCCTACCTATTGGTTCCTTCCTATCACCTCTTACTCCGAATCCTCTCGATCGATTGTACTTAACTATTAATAATATCATTCTAGTTTGTCTTTTCCCATTAAGTATCTAGTAGTAAAAGGAGTAATAGCCAAAAAAGTAATCACTTGCCCCGAAAAAATTACTTCTTTCCCGAAAATATTTAGTCCTGTGCTAGGATGGAAGCGCGGGCAACAGCTAAGTAGATAGGTACTCTACTCACTCATTCATAATTCTTTTAAAAAATGTTTGAGCTCATTTGTTATTCCCTATTCATTCAAAAGAGAAAAACCCGGTTTAATTAACTGAAGGAGAGAGGATTAAACAAGATGAAGGGAAAACGATAAAAAAAAAGCCCGGAAAATTTATGAAGTCCCAATTGTTTTAATCAGAACAATTGAAAAGAAATCGAGATCTTACCCCTCGTGAATTTACGATTGTCACCAAGTGACCGTTTATTTCCCCATCTAATCTGATTAGGATTTTTGGAGTGCGAGTGTATAGTTGTTTCTAGCTCAGCTTTGAGCAAGCGAACGAAAGACTATACCGTATCTTCTTTTTCTGTAAATCTCTGCTTTTACTACATACTTTACAAATAAAATAATATTTTCGAACAGAACAGACATCGCTTCTCGTGACGGACGTGGTTCGGCGGGAAAAGCTGTAAGGGTGCGGGTGTAATTTTCTTGTGAAAAATCAAAATTAATTTGTAAATGGCTTGCATGTGTCCGTAAAGTGATGTTTTTTGGTAGATAAGTTATATTTTGATTACTTGTGATGTGAATCTAGTGCGTGTGTATGGTTTTATACGAAGGTAAGCCGAGTAAAACTTTAGCTGGATTACGATCTCTTCATGGGCGCATGTAAGTTGTTTCTGCAATAATTTTTCATTTTGACTAACTTTACACTTGTTCTTGAGGATTTTCCCGACGTTTCCATTCATCGTCATCATTATCATCCATCATAAATTCAGAAATTATTTACTAAAGACAATGGCTGTATGGGCTTAGTTCCCCTTGCCTTTCCTTCGGGATAAACTAAACAAAAAAAAATGCATTGACAGTCGAATGAAGTTGTTGAGAAAATAAACGGATTCGGCGGGAAAAGCTGGAAGGGTGCAGGTGTAATTTTCTTGTGAAAATCAAAAATTATTTGTAAATGGCTTGCATGTGTCCGTAAAATGATGTTTTCAGGTAGATAAGTTATATTTTGATTACTTGTGATGTGAATCTAGTGAGTGTGCATGGTTTTATACGCAGGTAAGCTGAGTAAAACTTTAGCCGGAATACGATCTCTTTATGGGCCCATATAAGTTGTTTCTGCAATAATTTTTCATTTTGACTAACTTTACACCTGTTCTTGAGGATTTTCCCGGCGTTTCCATTCATCATCATTATTATCATCCATCATAAATCATCCAACATCAATCATAAAGACAATGGCTGTATGGGCTTAGTTCCCCTTGCCTTTCCTTAGGGATAAACTAAACAAAAAAAAATGAGAAAATAAACAAAACTGCGAGTACAGTGGGCGTTGCCACACATTGATAAACTGATAAAACCATTGATTATAATTTATAACTAGATAAAGCATTCAGAAACCCTAATGATACTGTAGGCTAAAAATTGGAGCAGCTCTGATTACAATACCTACATAGTTTCGCTTCTAATCAGTGATGTGTCATGAAAAAGTTTTCATCCAATTTATTGTGTTTTTAGCAGTTTCATGCGTTTAGTGTTTAAAACAATCATTTATATACCATAATAGCATCATGCTACATAAGTTTTAAGTCATCAAATAGCCTAAAAGTGCTTTGAAATTAGTAATTAACCTACGTGTTAAGTACGATGATTCATGTAAGAGTGTGTTTGAGAATCGAACCGTAACGTAATTTTCTCTGTGATAATGTTTAAATTGTGCTTTTTGGCGATATTTTTGTGCAGTGGCGTGTATTGTCAGTCCAATAAAGATCTTTATAATGGCCAGTATAGTGATGAATATGTGTACTCGAGGCAGAGCCCAAATAGTCAGTCCTCACGTGAGTCAAGCTTGCCGAATCCAGGTGATAGTGAGTACAGGACTTACGTGTACAATAACAGGAGGTATGGGACAGACACAAGTCGGTACAACCCATACAATCCTAACATAAACAAGCCTGGAGGATTTCCTTACAACCCGCTGAACACAAATCCATTGGATGAACAATTTAAGTATAATACTGTAAGTAAATCTTATTTAATTAAGGTAGGTTATGTTAATTTTGACCAGTATCAAGCTACTGTACTTAAAATAATAATTTTATGATGATTGCCTACACATTGCACATTCTTCAATGCTGCTCTGGGAGTGAAAAAAAAACGTATAATACGACAGCTGCTTCTCTTCCCGGGCATACTGTACAAGTCAGTAGAGGGACAAGAGGGTCTTGGTGTTTTGCAGGCGATGGGCTGACCACCTGTCACTACTAACCATCTTGTAATCTCAACTATACCCTCAAAATTGGTCAGAAGTGGTTCTAACGGCCCTTGGTACTCTGCCTACCCCGTAAGGGATAAAGGCGTGATTATATGTATGTATGTATGCATATTCTTGTGTGTATTGTATTTACGTTAGGTACTTAGTTCCTAATTTTGTTTTTATTTATTAATTAAATCTTTGTAGAATCGTGACCCAAATAACCCGGATGCCTTATTCCCGGGAGTGCTGGGAGGCTGGAGAGAGGATCTGCAAGGAAAAGAGAGGAGAGACTCCAAACAATTAAAGAGGGATATATTTGTAAATACGAACTATGGTCAGGTGCAAGGGTTTAAGGTAAGAATTTTGTAGTAGCTTCCGGGAGGCTGGAGAGAGGATCTGCAAGGAAAAGAGAGGAGAGACTCCAAACAATTAAAGAGGGATATATTTGTAAATACGAACTATGGTTAGGTGCAAGGGTTTAAGGTAAGAATTTTGTAGTAGCTTCCTATTGTGAGTTATGAACATGAAAAAACTATAATAATAATAATAAATATAATAAAACATACATTATTGGTGTTTTGTAGGTGATGGGCTGACCACCTGTCACTACTAACCGAACTTGTACATCTCAACTATAGCCTCAAAATTGGTCAGATGTGGCACCATGTGGTTCTATCGGCCCTTGGTGCTCTGCCTACCTCCTAAGGGATAAAGGCGTGATTATATGTATGTATGTATGTATGTAAGACATACAGAATATTAGTGTATGTATAGTGTACTATTGTTAATTTTTGATAAGGTATGGCCCTACCTCGAACCAAAGTATTGGGACAGGCTAAACATGATCGTTTTGTATCTGGGTTGCTAAATACTAAATAATATTAAAAGTAACTTATGTTAAATGAGTTAAGAGGTAGTGTTAGAAATATTCTTTATGTATTTATTACCTTGTTGTCAATTTGAAGTTGACTGAGTCTTTTCTCTTGTCTATGTAATCTTGGTTGGATAAATCTTTTATAAACTTACGAGTAACTCTAGCCTTTAGATATGGTTTCAATTCATCAGGTTTAATATCTTTCTCTGTGCTCCCAACTAAATGTAACAAACTTTGTTGTGCATTTTAAATATTAGTTAATTATAGTATTTTCAATGCTGAAGACACAATTTTATTGTATTTATTTAATAACATGTCATTCCCCATGTACCCACAAGATTAACATTAAGAATATTTTTTTTAGGTTTATCTATATGATAATCCTGATCCTAACTCCGGGTATAGACCCTGGCTGACTCCAGTGGAGAGGATACAAGCAGAAGTGTCAGTGTTCCTCGGCATTCCATATGCTAGACCACCAGTCTTGGAAGGAAGATTTAAGGTAAGCACTGGTGACTCTAGTTTTCATTATCTGGTCCTAGCTACATTAATCATTCAGCTCACTTAATTAATTGTGGGCTCTAAGAAATTCATTCTATAGTTTTATACAGAGTTTAACAGATTAGGTAACCTATCTATAAAATTTTTAACTTGAAATTACATTTTTATTTTTCTTGATACCTAGTAGGTTGGATATTCCTGAACTATTAAAAAATTTATTTAGTTTTTTATCCCGTTTTTTAATCCATCTATGGCTTAACACACCCCATCTGTTACACCTTGTATGTGCAATCTTATAGTCTGTTCCACAAAACGGGCTCACAAAGAAAATCGTCACTGTGCACCCATTAGGTAATACGCTTCGCTCATTGGTTCCCTCGTCTCTGGTTTTCGCTGCATCTCGTTCGGTGCATGTCGTAATAGTCACTAAGGAACACATTTCTAGCAAAATCTAGATAAGCTAGCAAACTTATCACTGATCATTTACGCCTGTCCTCGCTATAATGCTAAAGGCTAATGCGACCGCCAGGATCTGTTAATAGATATTGAAATAGCTTCTGATTCGAATTACATTAATGCTAAGCTTCACGGATATTAAAAAAATAGTATCTGTCAATACATATATCTTTTATTACGATCTCCGTCATGTATATGTATGTATAAGTTCGACTCGTGGAACCATGAAGAAGGTATAAAAGAGGAGGTGGGACTATGAAGTGAGTCGTGTGGCAATCGTGAGGCCATGACGTCATGATAGGGGCGGAGCTTCAGCGCCAGTGTAACGCAGTAGCTGTAACCACACGCTTGTGCTCCGAAATATAACCGTATTAAAATTACAAAGACTAGCGCTTTTATCAGGGTACTTTTTTTTTACTAAAACGTAGTATAATATTCCCAACTAGCGATGAGTAAATGCACTAGTAAAATAATCGTAAACCATTTTCATAATGAGCAAGTAGTTTGACTAGTCACTACAAGGTGGTTTCTATGTAAATGGGCAGGGCTATAGTGTTCAACTTTACCCCCGCTCCGCGGCACACTATTTTTGTATGAAAATATACTTAGCCGCTACTCCTCTCTTATTTCTTCTCCATGCGTGGAACGGACTATAATATAAACCTGTTCTAACACATCGGTCGCCGCAGCCGCCGCGCCAGCACCCGGGCTGGCAGCTGCTGCAGGCGGTGGACTGGGGCCCGGCGTGCCCGCAGCCGGTCCGCTACACCGGCGCCACCAAGGGCATCCGCGACATGGACGAGGACTGCCTCTATTTGAACATATTCTCCCCTAATGTGAGTATTTAATTAAATTAGTTCCCGCCCCCTTTTTACCTAACTAGCAAAAGCAAAGCGAAGCGAATAGGCTATTTGACAGATTTTTTAATCTATTTTATATTATACCCTAGAGGTTTAAGAACTCAGCAAAAGTTGTATTTTTAAATATTTAGCAAACAGCTTTTGCAAATTGTGTCGATTCTACATTAGCCGAAGGAACTTCGTTCATACCTGGTGTCCCACGACACCACACTAATTAAACTTTTGTCACGTGACACAAAACGCTCATGATTGGTCGGGCTTATTATGACGTCACCTGCTCGTAAACATTGTTTTTTGTTTACACTAAAATGTATGTGGATGACATGTGTCAAAGTGATGTCACCGACGCCATATTTTCAAAGAAGCGTTTTGGCGCGATATTTAAATATTAAACTTTTAATTTGATATTATTCAGTAAATATGTACCAAAATTGAAAAATACAACTTTTACTTGGTTTTTAAACCTCCAGAGAATAATATAAAATAGATTTTGAAAATCAGTCAAATAGCCTATTCCTTAGTCGACTTACGACATGCACGGAAGGAGTTACTATATAAATCACTGGTAAGGGCTTTCTCAAAAACCTCACTGGAGAAAATTTGAATTCTAAAGTTTATGCGGATTAAGCCGCGGGTGACTGCTAGTTTAATACACAATGATTGAATACTGTTCAATATTAATAACATATCGATTAGCAGCATTAACATAGTTTAGCTTCTCATAATGACTACGCCGTGGTTTAAGTAATATCTAACAGACGTAACTTTATGATAATGCCTTTCTTCAAATACCTATCACAAACTTTGAACATTAATCACATACCGGCACATAGTGTAGGATACATAGTTTGCTGTTTCTTTTGGCATGGATACATTATAGGCTAAGAGCTGAGGACATTTTAAGTACCTAATCATTGAAGGCAGGATTGAGGACAATACACAACATTCTAGTTGTAGTAACTACCGAATCTGGATGCTAAGGCAATCTTTTGTAACTCATATTGCGACGCCAACGCTACTTAAGTACAGCTACGAGTAAGTGTCGAATTTACAATATTAAATTAAAAATCGTAAGTACATGAAATCAATTCAGGTCGATCGGCTGGAAGGCGCACATTTAATCCATTGAGCTATCCTATCACCGCTTCTCAAAGCGCAGATATCTCTCAGTCTATTAATGATTAATAACGTTCCATGCACTGAAGTGCAAGACGCAATTAGCGAGGGTAATGGATAATCCGACCCACCGCGGCGGCGGCGCATGGCGACCAATTGTGCCAATCACGCCGATTATCGCGGCAAGTCTAATGTGGTAGGGCGTTGACCGGCTGGATATTACTGGACTTTGTTGGACCAAACTAGGTATATGTGTTGGCCGTTGTTGGACCTGTTTTTTATCGTGTTATTACAAAAAATTAAACATTGCTTAAGATAATAAAATAACATAAAGCACGGTTTGCCCGATCGAGTAACTAGATTTTTTTTTTTAAATTGCATCGTTTCTTAGCATTTTTTTGCATAAACTTACTTTACTTGATGTATAGAGTACGTACCCTTCGTTAAGGGTGGCAACGATAAACACCCTGTATACATAAAGAGTTATACAATTATGTTAGTGGATGCTGCTTCCAAAGTTGACTGAGAACAATCTGATAACGTCCAAACATATATACTGACACATAATGTAATGAAGTTATTTTGCACATTACACATGTCATATCATAAATTAATCACTGTCGTTTCATTAAATTACCCTAACTTAATATAAAATATATCAATTTTGTTTCTATGCACCCTTTTATTATAACTAGAGGTATTTTTTACAATCCTTTACAATTTTAATAAGCACTTTCTTAATTAACGAGCTTTTGTAACCCGAGCGGAAAATTAGCGCTTGTAAAGTGAATGTAAATATTTATTGACTTTTCTTTAAAGAAAACCTGTTGCTAATGAATCCAGAAATTACAAAAAGAAATTAGATATTGGAAAAGGAATTTTTGATTCGATCTCAAGTTGATTGTGAAAAATTGTAAAGAATATATAATTGAACTTAATTAGAATATGTACATCGAAGAATTGTTTTATAAATGTAATACTTACAATGAAAGAAATTAGAGAATACTAGTGGACGCCCGCGACTCCGTCCGCGTGGACTACAGAAAAAAAAAACAAAATATCGAAATTATCCGGGATAAAAACATTTTCCCGGGATAAAAAGTAGTCTATATGTTAAGTGGGACCTGTCACAATATATTCCTGAAAACTGCATCGAAATCGGTTCAGTTATTTCTGCGATTAGCGTGCACAAACGCACAGACAAAAATTCCAAAAATCATCGTTTTGGGTTCTATTGCGTTGATAAAGGTCTCCAATAATATTTTTTCTCATATATCTTCCATGTACAGACAGCGATCCGTTACATTTTTATTATATGTATAGATTTAAAGAAATGAAAGCGTTATTTGATACTAGTGGTCCGCCCTAGCTATTCGTCATGATCGTAAGATTTTCCGGAAAATGCCTAATATAGGATATATGGGGTAAAAAGTAACCTATGTTCATAGGGATAATTCAAGATTCTAATGGTGAAAGAATTTCTCAAATCGTTACAGTCGTTTCGGAGCCTATATTAGATGCAAATATACAAACAAGTCTTTTCTCACATAATATTAGCCTAAACATACCCAATACCCCGGGTTCGTATTCCGGTAGGTAGCAAACATTGCTATTTGATGTTGTGCGGACGAAGTCGCGGGGCTAGATTTTACCGGTCGACTGCTAACCTACTGGCGGCTCAGTAGCTAAGTAAATCAAGTTTAAATCGACTATACCGACGATCGGTATAGTCGTATAATCGTACGTTAAGCATAGCGGGGACAGATGTAGGTGACTAGTGATATGTTGCTAGCTTACTATGAGAATGCCCGAGTTCCTTAGTCGACTCTTACGACGTGCACGAAAAGAGATGCAGCTGATATAACAAATTATGTAACTAACTCATGGACCGCAAGTTATGATGTAACACAGGACATCATTATTCCAGCGCTATCAGCCGGTCTCGATAGGTCTCCCCGGAGACAATGCCTGACCCAGATTCACTGAGTACGTCTGGAATTAATTATGTGCTATACCAGTGGACGTGGCGTGATTTGTATGTTATTCTAACTAACTAATATATAAGTTTATTTATTTATTAAATTCGAAAGCCAACATGGTACATAACAGTTCCGTTAAGATACAAGTTGGACAAGGTTTTCCCGATTTTTTTTTCAACATAAATAGTAACCTATGACATTTCTTAGGTTCTACACGACCTATGTACCAAGTAATTTCATTTAAAAGGTTCGGTGACTTTGGCTTAAAAGCCGGACAGACAGACAGAGCTACTTACCCATCTTTAATATTAGGTAATAATGATTATTTAATTCTAAAATCGTCGTCTCTCCTCTCCAGACGGAGACGGGCGCCACGGCCCAGAAGTTCCCGGTGATGGTGTACATCCACGGGGGGCAGTTCATGTCGGGCGCGTCGAACCTGTTCCCCGCGCATGTGTTGGCCGGCTTCTATAATGTGCTCGTCGTGTCGATCAACTATCGACTTGGGGCACTCGGTAAGTTAACTGTGTGAAGTGTAATTCAAGTTTGAAAGATTCGTTGATGTCTCTTCAGTGATTTTCGGAGATATTAAACGCGCATGTGCTGGCGGGTTTCTATAATGTGCTGGTCGTGTCGATGTGGGAAGTGTGATTCAAGTTTGAATGTTTTGTTGTATGTTCAGTAGTTTCGGAGACAAGTAGTCAGAGTTACTGAACATGTGATTTAAAGATTGTTTAGGTAGTAACTTTGCACACGGCCTGCATTATCATTTTAGTAATACCTATTTGCCTTGTTATTGCAAAAGAATTAAAACTTTTTTGAGCTAAACAATGCCTAAATTGGCTATTCCATACATTTTGCTGTCAACTGTAATTTTCGCTAGCTTGACGCGGTTTGGTAATAACACCGATGATGTCCGCTAACAATAGAATAACGAGTGGACTTATTATTCTATGCCATTAACCTTAGTCTCTCCATTCCAGGTTTCCTATCCACCGCGGACGAGAATTCCCCCGGTAACTATGGCATCCTGGACCAGGCCATGGCGCTACGCTGGGTGTACGACAACGTGGACGCGTTCAATGGCGACAAGGACAGTATCACGCTATTCGGGCCGGGCGCCGGCGCTGCCTCTGCGGGCTTGCTGGCGGTGGCGCCGAGGACTAGGGATATTGTTAGCAGGGTTATCGCTCAGGTTGGTATATGTTAAGATTAGAAGCATCATCATCTTTCTGTTCCTATTACATTGTTTATGGGGTCGGCGCTATGTGGTTTCCTTTGGTACTTACCGGGATTGGCCCACCACTTATTCCCGCCTCTGTAATTTCTGTAAGCCGGCCTGTCGACTGTGAGATTGTCCTAGTTCCTTGGTCGACTATTACGACATGCACGGAAGGAGATGCAGCTGTTTTAAAACCTTATAGTCGCTTGTTAGGTGCCCCTCGGGATTTTCTATTCTTTATTTGCATTTTTCTGGTCCCCTCTGTTGATCCTGGCTTACAGGAGTTATAGTGATGGAAATGAGCGGTGAGCCAATCCTGGTATATTCTAGTGAAGCCTAAGCAAACTAAATAAAAACAATAAAATTATTAATAAAAAATAAATGGAAAAAATTCTTCACCCGAGTGGAAATCTAACCCACGACCACTGCAAACCGTGCCAGCCGCTATAACCACTAAGCCACCGGGTCAATTACTCGGAAGACGAATTTTACCATCTCTTTTCTAAATTACATATTGGCAACGTTATTCTTCATCCCGATAGCTATACACTAGCCAAATCTCGGCAAACAAAGCTGAATCCCTCAGCACAATGTTTAAAGATGAAACGATCAACCATATCCTAACGGATTATATTAATGGAGAAGTGTTTTTATAAATTTATCTTAGTCAAGATATTATATATTATAAAATTATTAATAAAGAAAATGGAAAAAATTCTTCACCCGAGTGGGAATAAACTCAATAAACGTCCTATTCTAAATGTACTCGTTATGTTTTCCCAGAGTGGCTCAGCCCTATCCGACTGGGCGCTGATAGAAGACAAATTCCGTGTTCAGAACACATCGCTAGTATTCGGTCGTCTGCTCGGCTGTCCAATAGACTCGTCGTGGAAACTCGTCAACTGTCTGCGCAGTGGGCGCAGCTTTTATGAACTGGGGAATGCTGAGTTTCAGGTATCTAGGCTGTAAAATTGTCCTTAGGATATAGCGGACGTAAAACTGTAGCATCATGACCAAATGATGGTCAATTGCCAACTTTTAATATGACAGACATTTGTAACACACAACCCCGCGCGCAAACACATGCCTGCATTTCTAGTCCGTAATCTTACTGATTTGAGTCTTGAATGAAGGGAAAATCAGAAACATTGGTTTCTGTAGACAATTAAAACTACAAAGCTATATGTACCTAATCAATAAATAAATAGATACTTTAACATGTACAACACATTCAGAAATCTACATAAAGATAATGGCTGTTTGGACATAGCTTCCCTTGCCTTACTTCCGGATGCGCAATTTAAAAACAAAACTCGCAACACTAGCGCATCTGGACAATGGCTGTATAGACAAAGTTTCCCCTTTCCTTCCGGATAAAAAAATCAAAACAAAAACTAACGCATCTGGTGGCGAAGCCATTACTTGCGACGTCCCCCATTGACATGGAACTAAACAAAACGCTCTACCCACAGCCGCAAGTAGGCTTCATCCCATGGGGTCCGGTATTAGAGAACAACTTCACGTTTCCCGCTGACGGCTGGTACGACGGATGGAGAGAACGCGACTGGCACTTCCTAGACCAAGACCCTGCAGTGCTGGTGCAGGAGAGGCGGTTCAACCCTGCACTGCGGTACATGACTGGCGTTACTACGCAGGAGGCGGCTTATGTACTGGGTGAGTAACTAGTGCCCGAGAGGCGGTTCAAGCTTGCACTGCGGTACATGTCTGGGGTCACTACGCAGGAGGCGGCTTATGTACTGGGTGAGTAACTAGTGCCTGAGAGGCGGTTCAAGCTTGCACTGCGGTACATGTCTGGGGTCACTACGCAGGAGGCGGCTTATGTACTGGGTGAGTAACTAGTGCCCGAGAGGCGGTTCAAGCTTGCACTGCGGTACATGTCTGGGGTCACTACGCAGGAGGCGGCTTAATTACTGGGCGAGTAACTAGTGCCCGAGAGGCGGTTCAAGCTTGAACTGCGGTACGTGTCTGGGGTCACTACGCAGGAGGCGGCTTATGTTCTCGGTAAGTAACCAGTATCCTGCTTATGTGCTCGGTGAGTTACCAGTAGGTACCTAGTGATGTTGGTGCAGGAGAGGCGGTTCAACCCTGCACTGCGGTGCATGACTGGGGTCACTACGCACTAGGCGGCTTATGTGCTCGGTAAGAAACCAGATCAGAACTCTCGTGTGAATGTCGCTGGGATATAACAAATAGTTTACGAGGTTTCGTTTTATAATATGTTTTGATTACATGGCTACGTATATTTGCAGCGAACAACGAGTCCCTAGCTCCTCACTACGAGATCTCGGAGCAGTGGTTCGACAACAAGGTGCGCGAGCTAGTGCTACGATACAACTACACGCTCAACCCGCGCGGGGTTTACGAGGCGGTGCGGTACATGTACACCTACCACCCTGAACCGCATAACGTTAGCGCGATACGGGACCAGTATGTGCATGTAAGTGCTTCTTCTTCTTCTTCTTCGGCCTATTGCAGTCCACTGCTGGACAGTAGTAGTAGACAGGGCAGGGGCGGTACAAACTCTACTCTGCCGGCACCACGCGGCTATCGAGATCGGTTCAGTCGTTAGATTAGCGTGCACAAACGCACAGTCAAACGGACAAAATTCCAAAACAAAAGCAAAGCCGAAGCCGCGCGATCGCGATAATCTCGAGAGTGTGTGTGTGTGCTTGTGCGAGGTGCGGGGCGCGGGAGGACCCCGAGCGCTCGTTACGCGCACGCACTTTTTTGATTGTCGCGATCGCGCGGCTTCGGCTATACTATCGCAAGTTACGTAATCAGGGGGCCGGTGTTTTGGTTTTTTATAGTGTTATTATTATTATTAAGTGTAGCGTTGGACGCGCTCCGGCCTAATGGACCGATGACTTAAAGAGGACGGTTGGTAGTGACTGGATGGCGAAAACGGAAGTTAGAGCCTTGTGGCGTACTCCAGGGGAGGCCTGCGTACAACAGTGAACTGCAATGAGGCTGATGATGATCATATATTATTAGTTGCTCCCAGGGGAAATAGGAAATACAGATTTTTTTATTAGAAGTTTTCTATTTATTCGCAGTTGCTCTCTGACTTCCTATACCGCGCGCCCACCGACCGCCTAGTAAAGCTGTTGCTAGAACAGCGCGTGCCGGTCTACATGTACGTACTCAACACCACCGTGGAGGCGCGCCGCCGCCCCGCCTGGCGACTGTACGAGCACGACACCGAGCGGACCTTCCTTACTGGCGCGCCGTTTATGGACGTTGTGAGTAGTTTTGTCTTTGCCCCATTTAGTTTTATCCCCTTTTATGTTTGTGCCCTTTTTAAACCCTTCAATGTTTGCCCCCCTTTTACTTTTGCCCCTTTTTGCCCTTTTTACTTTTGCCCCTTTTTGCCCTTTTTGCCCTTTTTGCCCTTTTTACTTTTAACCCCTTTACTGCTTTTACTTTTGTCTCTTTTTAAACTCATATTCATTTTTCACTGAGACGTGTTTTAAAACTTGTGTGATACATATGTATGAAATTTAATGCCTTTGATTGATTAATAGATGTAAGTACTAGTAAATATAATATCATACAGGTCAATTAATTTATTTATATTTTATATTCATGTATTATCATGTCTCTTTTACCTGCGTCTGTAATGATGATAATGAGGGAGAAAGAAATAAATAAATAAATAAAATCAATTAATTTGTCAGGAATTCTTCCCACGTCGCGAGCGAATCGATCGCCAAGCGTGGACTCCGAACGATCGAAACATGAGCCACTTCTTCATGAAGGCGTACTCTGACTTCGCTAGATATGGGTAAGACTTCGTTACTAACATTGCTTTTTTAAGGCGCGTATTGCTAAGCCTGACAAGCCAAATGGTTATTACATACCTGTGTTTTGTATATCATGAAAGTATGTAGTATTAAAAATAGAGTTTTTTAGACTTCATCATTTACACGATAAATACTATTGTGGGGTACATTCATTTTTTGAATCATTCATATCTTGTATTTTAAATTATATCAAATTAATTCTATATAAAACATATACAACTTATGCCACCCTGTTTGCCGATTATAATTTTATCATACTGTACTTTTTTATTTTTTACGATATGACAAGCATAAGTTTGTCTTTCATTATCTAATTGATAATTTACACTATCTTCTTCTTCAGCCTATGGCAGTCCACTGCTGGACGTAGGCCTCCCCCAGGGCACGCCACACGGCTACTGCCACAGGGGGGTTTTGCCCATAGTCACCACGCTGGGCAGGCGGGTTGGTGACCGCAGTGTGATTTTCGGACTATGTTGTCAGCACGGGAGGCGCTGCTGCCCTATAAATACACTACAAATATTTGAAAAGTTTTTTCCGGTCTTATTAACAAAAATCTGTCACTTTATTCCGAGCGTACTTCGAACTTAAACCCAGACCTTTCCAATTCACTTTACATACACCACAGACTACACCTTAAACTTAGGCATTTCCATGCAAAGCCACTTTACTCCTTAGTGTATAGTTAATCCCTCTCTTCACGTTTATTTATAGCAACCCGACCCGTTCCCGCATTCTCGGCCTGCATTTCGAGCTAGCGGAGGCGGGTCAGCTACGTTACCTCAACCTCAACACGACGTACAACAGCAGCATTCAACTCAACTATCGACAGACCGAACTAGCCTTCTGGACGGTCTACCTGCCCACCGTCATAGGCAGGATGGTACCTACTTACCCGCCTATTACCGAGGTAGGCTGATTGTTGAATGCTACTGAGGTAGGCTGATTGTTGAATGCTACTGAGGTAGGCTGATTGTTGAATGCTACTGAGGTAGGCTGATTGTTGAATGTTACCGAGGTAGGCTGATTGTTGAATGTTAATGATGTAGGCTGATTGTTGAATGTTACTGAGATAGGCTGATTGTTGAATGTTACTGAGATAGTCTGATTGTTGAATGTTACTGAGGTAGGCTGATTGTTGAATGTTACTAAGGTAGGCTGATTGTTGAATGTGAAAATATTTATAAAAAGTGGCACGAGTGAATCCATATAAACGTGATAACTGCATTAGACCAGATGTTTAAACTTGAATCTTATGTAGTTACCATAAGACTCGACTTTGCTTGTATCAATTTATGTCATTAGACGCCAAGCCAGTCATTTTTAGCGCTGTCACTGAATCTAGTTATAATTTATCTAAGATTCTAGTGAATTCCTGTGTCAGTACAGGATTAAATTGATTTATATTGCCTTACAGTACTGGTGGGAGCCCAAACAGCCGCTACAAATAGCATTCTGGTCGGTGTCGAGCGTCTGCCTCGTGCTACTTGTGTTACTGGTGTTGTGTTGTATGCTGTGGCGGAATGCGAAGCGGTAAGCGTTTGTACCTTTGTCACGTCTGTCTTCTTTATCGTTGTACTGAATTATTTATTCTGTGGTATGTGTACTAGTATAGAATTTATTATTTTTAATGAAACGGAGAAGGGACTTTAGTGATTGCTGTGTTTTATCTCTTTCATATGTCCATTTACCCATAAAGTCAATAGAGTTTCGAAAGAAAGCTATTGCGCCTGCCTCATAATAAGGGGACAAATGCAGCTAGATGATAATGATGAAGGTGAAAAGAGATGAAGATTTCACAAATACATAATTTTAACATATCCACGCCCCTTAATTACGCATCTATTAAAGCAATGCTATAGCAAAAAAAAGCCGACAAGTGCGAGTTGAACTCGCGTGAAGAGGGTTCCGTACGATGTTACCTATCATGTTTTTTTAAATCTGACAAAAAGTTGGTACGCACAATATTGAGTGATTTACCATGTTATTTTAATATCATGGACTTCTTATAGGTTTTCCTATAATCTATAAGGAGAAAACTAATTTCTGTATTTTTTTCAAAATTTTAGGTTCAGTAGTTTCGGAGATAAGGGGGGGGGGAATGGTCAATTTTCGTCTATTTTCTTGAATAACTTGGAAACTATTTATTTTAAAATTACAAAAAAATACATTTAAGATCTTCTCAACAAGACCTTTCATTTGATATGCCACACGATGCAGTTTTCAGAATTTTTTTTTTTAATTTTCCCCTTCCCCCCCAAAAATGACCCCCCATATACAGATATATACGTCACACCTCTGTGTTTGGGTCACAGGAATTGATATGTGTACCAAATTTCAACTTAATCGGTCTAATAGATTCGGAAATAATTGACTGTAAGCGACGGACGGACAGACACACGAGTGATCCTATAAGGGTTCCGTTTTTGTATTCAGACGTACGGAACCCTAATTATATAATTTGCGTTGATCGCTTTAAAAAATTCGTATTACATAACAGCAATATCAAAAAAATGACAGTGCAATGCGAGGGGTAAAATTGCATAATTTACGCTGAAAATTGTGCAATGTTATCGCACTGATATTGCTTTGTTTTTGCAAGATATGTAAACAGTACCGGTTACTATGTCAGTGTCTTATCTCTTGACATTTGTCATCATCATCTTCCTGCCCTGTTCCCATTTATTTGGGGTCGGCGCAATATGTTCTTTTCTTACATTCGTCCCTATTATCCGTCATCTTATTGCTCACTCCCAGTACACGCATATCCTCTCACACAGTCCATCCAACACTTCTTTGGTCTACTTCTTCCTTTGTATCCATCGACACTCATGCACAACGCTCTCTGTAAAATATGCTTTTCATCCCGTCGCTTAACATAAGTAGTTATAAATACAGGGTGTTTTTTTGTGGCCACCATTAACGAAGGGTACGTACTCTATACCTATACATCAAATAAAGTAAGTTTATGCCAAAAAAAAATGCAGGGAATTTTTTTTTTTTTTTGAAAAAAAAATTTTAATTCCTTGATCGTGCGAAATTTATAGTGTCTAGTGTTTATGATAGTTTTTTTATAGACAGATATTAATTATTTTTGTGAAAAAATCCCGCTACGCGCGTCTATGTGCATTTATGCAGAAAAACGCAAACTATTTACTCAACTTTGGACCCTAATATTTTGGAAACCAGACACTTCCCAGGTATGCTTCCATGGAGAAAAATGATCGTGGTGATGAGGAGATTCCGTAGTTTTCGGGAACGTTGACGACCAAAAATCACCCTGTATTATAATTTCTTATACCTATCTAACACCTCATACTAAAACTTAATGTGGTATAACCATTGTCACTAATAATACTAACAGTTACTAAATTTTTGACAGCGCTGCGCCTCCCAAATGGAAAATGGTGCCTGCCATGTAGGTGAATTAAACACGTTTTATTCTTTATACTTGTTGTTTTGCATCACATTGTCGATTCTGACCTAAATGACTGACTTAAATGTAAACTTAAAATTAGTCAGCCCCCTTATTACCCACAGTAAAAGCAAAGCGATAGCGAAAATTGTACAAAAATCGCTGATTGCTTGTCAAATTCGTATTACGCAAAACGAATTTCAAAGTAACTTTGACATTTCAAGGCGAATATTGTACAATTTTCGCTATCGCTTTGCTTCGGCTTTGCTATTGCTGTTACGTAATCTGGGGGCAGGTCTAACCCTCTTATAGGACGATTTTAAGGTTAGTTTTAAGTGTAACGGTCACAATCGACGATATTGTTTACTCGCGTGCTTTTTGTTTATGTGTTTGTGTCCGGATTTCTGTGTGTTTGTGTACAAATTTACATAATCATGTGTAAGGCTGCGTTTCCACTGAGGCGGAGCGGTGCATGAATTGACCAATCACTATGCTCGAAATCTCCTCAATCTCTCAGAAAGAGCATACGTCATATTGTGATTGGTCAATTCATGCACCGCTCCTCCTCTCCGCCTCAGTGGAAACGCAGCCTTACCTTACGCATTATTATGTCACATAGGGTTAGGCAGAGATTGTAGATCTCCATTATTTAGTATCCCTATGATCTAAGTAAGATGTATAAATAAAATATATCTTCATTGATTAATTTCTCCTTAATAACATAATATTAGTTTCCATTTAAGAAGAACATTACAATAATTTGAAATTAACACTTGTTATAATTATAAATTAAATGCATTTTCCAGTGAAACGGATCGGTACTACGACGGCGACATATTTATGGTCCCAGAGGGCGAGGAGACGGGCATAGACAACACAAACACTCGCTCCAGAGACAATATCTACGAGTATAGAGACGTGCCCGTCAAGCGACCACAGACTCCGCAAACTCTTAGTAGAGCTGTAAGTAACTTTTAATGTTATATCATGTGTGCGTTATTACCCGACCAGCGCCAGAAGGAGGGTTATGTTTTTCGAGTGTATGTTTGTATTTATATTTCTTAATTATCTTTATCTTTAAATGAATGACGGATGACCTGGCCAAGGTCGCGGACGTCGCTTGGATGCAGGCCGCTTCTGACCAGTCGGAATGTAGATTGTTGGGGGACTATGTTCAACCGTGGGCTTCTCACGGCTGATAATGGTGATTATGAAATGAGGGTATTTTAACTCTCTTTCCTCAACAGACAAGTCAAGCGCACACGCTGCAGTCCCGCCCCCCCTCGCAGGCGTCGACAGGCTCCGCCCTCTCGCTCAAGGAGAGTGCCGTCTCGCTCACTCCCGCGCCGCTGCCGCGCTCTCGCTCTCGCACGCACGTGGTTGGCGGCATCCCGCAGACTACGGTGTAAACGTAAGTTTTAAACACTTTAGGACCCATTTTTCCAAGGTCAGATACTACTGAAGGATAATGTTGATGCTGTGTATATCTTCTTCGATCTTGATCAAGTTTTAGACAAGTTTAGGCATGTATTCTTCATATAGGCTGATATACAGCTTACCTAATAGACAGATGAAATCCTGCTAAATGTGTTTACATGGGAAAATAAAAGGACTTTCAAAAAACCTACACTAATAAACCACTGCCAAAAGTGTATGTATACAGGGTGGTTTTTGGCCGTCAATGTTCCCGAAAACTACGGAATCTCCTCATCATCACGATCATTTTTCTCCATGGAAACATACCTGGGAAGTGTCTGGTTTCCAAAATATTATGGTCCAAAGTTGAGTAAATATACTGCGTTTTTCTGCATAAATACACATTGACGCGTAATATTTTTTCACGAGAAATAATCAATATCTATCTATGAAAAAACTAGCATAAACACTGGATACTATAAATTTCGTCCGATCAAGTAATTAAAAACAAATTATAAAAAAAATCACAAAGTTTCCCAGCATTTTTTTTGGCATTAATTTACTTTATTTGATGTATAGAGTACGTACCCTTCGTTATGGGTGGCAACAAAAAATCACCTGTATAGTGACACTGCAAATAAAGATCTGTCGATATTTTTATTCAAGCAAACATTGGAGATAATCCAATTGAAAACGCAATACCTGCAATAAATAATTCGACATAGTTGTACTAGTTCAGCGTTCCAGTATTTGCCTGGCTGTCACTAACAATCTGAATAGAGTGCAATAAAATTATAATTTATTTTCCAGTTCCAAGCAATATTTACTACGAATTAACAGAAAATACAGGGTGATTTTTGGTCGTCAACGTTCCCGAAAACTACGGAATCTCCTCATCATCACGATCATTTTTCTCCATGGAAGCATACCTGGGAAGTGTCTGGTTCCCAAGATATTAGGGTCCAAAGTTGAGTAAATAGACTGCGTTTTTCTGCATAAATGCACATAGACGCGTGTATCAAGGTTTTTTTTTTACGAAAAATAATTGATATCTGTCTATGATAAAACTAGCACAAACACTGGACACTATAAATTTCGTTCGATTAAGAAATTTAATTTAAAAAAAAAAATTATATTGTTTCCCAGCATTTTTTTTGGCATAAACTTACTTTATTTGATTATAGAGTACGTACCCTTCGTTAAGGGTGGCCACGAAAAAACACCCTGTATATGGTGTTAATTTAGGATTTCTTTTTCAGGTTGAAGGCAGTCTGCAGCAGCTTGAGATATATACCTAACTGTCCAAGGTTTTTACCTAAAATATACATTTTTTTTTTCCTTTTAGGTACCTTTTTGTTAAAAACTTTATACACAAGTAACAGGGCTTTGAGCAACTCAATTTTAACCACCGTTTAAGTATTAAGTTCAAACACTTGAGCAAATTATGTTCAAAAATGTATTTTAATGCACATTAAAATGAAGTCGATTTTTATTTTTTTATATTTTGTATATATATTGTATTCAGCATAGTTTTAGAATTTTTAAGGAATTGTTATTTCCTATACTTATACAGTATGTACAAAATATGCCATGGATTGTGAAAATGTAGACTGATTTACTTTTTGTAGGCCCTTTCTTTGTCTTGCTTTTCTATAATTATCTAACATTATTTTCTATTTAGGTAAGTATATAGTTTCAATACAACACGCCTTTATGTATAATTCAGTATTACAATATTATCTCTAAACTATTTTTTCAAATCATTCCAAACCATATAAACATTTCATATAAATGAACATTACTTATGTACCTACAGTTTTATTATTCACCTACACTATTTTATTTGTCTAGGCAATTCTGTGAATTTGATTTAGTAACTAGTCTTAAGTCTTAATTTAGTTACCTTAAAGGTATTTTATATTGGACTACATAATTATTCTCTTTGCGTGATCGAATCAGAAATGAGGAGATCCGCAGACGTACAAAGATCACCGACATAGCTCAACGGTCCAGCAAGCTGAAGTGGCAATGGGCAAGGCACATAGCTCGAAGAACTGATGGCCGATGGAGTCGGATAGTTCTAGAGTGGATACCACGTATCAGCAAACGCAGCGTGGGAAGGTCACCCGCGAGGTGGACGGACGACCTGACCAAAGTCGCGGGCCAAGGTTGGATGCAGGCTGCTTCCGACCGGTCGGAGTGGAGGTTGTTGGGGGAGGCCTATGTCCAACAGTGGACTTCTCAGGGCTGTAAATGATGATGACATAATTATTCTACGTAGATGAATTTTGATGAGCACTTTGGCTGCATAAAATCTTTAATGTCTTCTCTAGGGCTGTCGAAAAAATTGACAAAATAATGGCTCAAGTATCAATTTACGTTGCAATATTTTATTTAGCATACAAAGATGTCTAGCTGCCGTCGAATTGGATTGAATGAAACATAATATAGGAAATATTGTACTGAGTGATTTATGTCACGTAACTGTGTTTTAGATATAATCTATGGCCTTAACGAGTAGGTTAGGTTTCCGCAACTATAATGTCGTGCGGGTTTAGACAAAATAACAAATTCGTAAAGTCACAGTAACATTTCCTCCAATAAGAAGCCTTCATTTAGTGGGTTCGTTAAATGACGTGATAAAGTCTAACGGCTGTTGGTTCCACTATTATTTCTATGTTGCGATAACTTTGCGAGCTTCGTGGTCGCTCGTAAAATTGTTAAATCGTCTAAGCCCCGTGATATAATATTACTTGAGTAATAAAGGTACCGCTATATGTTTGTTACCTGACTTTATCGGTAGTGTTTAACGTACCACTAATTTTAAATATAATAATTGTTTGTGATTGTCTGTCCGTCCAAGTATTGTGCAATTGTGTGCCTCGAAGAAGGATTTTATCGAAACTATTTATTGTATAAAGTTAGAAAGTATACAAACAAAACTGCCTTGTAATTTTAGTGAAATAAATACACTTTTTTACTATGTACATACGATTTTTATTCAACAATAGCACTCAATGTGTAGCTAATAACAGGATGTCTCGCTGAGTTAGTCAGCAGAATTCAGAAAGTTTTATTAAAATCACTCCAGTCGTTTGCCGTTTACACGCCATAATAATTATATAAAACGACGTTTAGATTGTATCTACATACATACATATATATAATCACGCCTTTATCCCTTGCGGTGTAGGTAGAGCACCAAGGGCCGAAAGAACCACATGGTGCCACTTCTGGCCAATTTTGAGGGTGTAGTTGAGATGTACAAGTTCGGTTAGTAGTGACAGGTGGTCAGCCCATTGCCTACAAAACGCCAAGACCCTCTTGTCCCTCTACCATAGAATTCCTCTATGCCTCTACTGACTTGTACAGTATGCCCGGGAAGAGAAGAATTTTTCTATACTGCTCTGGGAGTGGAAAAAAACGTATAATACTACAGCTGCTTCTCTTCCCGGGCATAGAGTGTATCTATTTGCTGGAAAAGATTTCCACTTTAAATTAAACGTATTATAACATAAAACAAAAAGTTACTACCGGCTGTCTGTCCCTATGTATGCTAAGATCTTTTAAGCTACGTAACGGATTTTGATGCGGTTTTTTTAAAATAGATAGAGTGATTCAAGAGGAAGGTTTATATGTATAGTATCAGCATTGCACCCCTGCGTAGCCGGGGTGGGTCGCTAGCACATGATAAGATATAAACTACATAGTTTTTTTTAACCATTTCTTCACATACCAAAATCAGGCTTGCTAAACTCAAGCCTAATGCGTGCAAGCGCACAGCCTAGGCTCGTGAGCGCAGTAAGGCTGGCTAGTCCCACAGACTTGGCTCGCCTCGTGCGTGCCGATAGCCAGCAACCGTCCGGGATGCACGGTCAGGTCTACCACGTAGTTAGCTCGCAGCAAACCGGCTGGGTAGCGCTCTTCTATGAATGACTTGTCGTCCTGAAAGGTTTTGTATTCTATTGTTTTGAAGTTAGATTCACAACCATAGCGTTGGTTACATAGTGTCGTATGAACCTACTTATGAGGTCAAAGCCGTTCCGCCCCTGATTACGTAACTTGCAATAGCAAAACCAGAGCAGCGCGATCGCGATAATTGAGAGCGAGTGCGTGCGCGCAACGAGCGCTCTTCGTCCTCCCGCGTCCCGCGCACACACACACTCCCAATTATCGCGATCGCGGCTTCGGCTTTGCTATTGCAAATTAGGTAATGAGGGGGCCGGACGAAATAGCAAATAAGTTAGCAACTAGCAACATCAGCAGGCCTATTGGCTATCTTTTTTGACAGTTCATAGTGATTATCACTCAATTGAAATTCACTATGGGTGCGCCCACCACCGGGCCCTACACCCTCCACTGACCCTCGGATCTGATAACTCATAAGTGGAGGGTGTAGGGCCCGGTGGTGGGCGCATCCATAGTGAATGTTTGAACTTCCGAATTGTAACGCCTAATACAATTTCATTTATAACTCAATTGAAATTCAACACCTGGAAGTGCAATAATGCCTTATCTGAAGAAAATTTTGGCAATACACACTCACATGTCACTTCCAGTTCAATAAGTTTCATTGAGTGATCATGACTGTCAAAAAAGATAGTCGATACGGGAGCAGTCTGTGGCTGTCGGTGTTTGTCTCTACCTGCGCACTCTAATGGGGGCCTCCTGTACCTACAATGGGGGATCCAGGGTAGGGGGGAGTCATGATCACCTTAATTAGCTTAGGTAATGTTACGATGGATGATGGCACTAGTTATTATATGTGTGATCACATTTTCTGTTTCACTGTATACAAATAATGCTAGTTCGTTAAGAGGAGGCAGACCTTATTTAGCATCTTTTTGATGAAATATGCTGAAACGGGTGCATGTTTGTTTAATGTGAGACTATTACACTATATTCTTAGTACTCTTAACTATGTTATGTAAAGCCAAAAACATGATTTAATGATTTCCGCTCGATAGTTTTGTTTTTCGAAATCGACATGTTTTTTAGTCATTTTTACTTTTATTTCGGCTATTACATGAGGTAGGCGTTTAAAATAAATTCGGATATCAAGATAATAATGATAGTAAACTTTTGTAAAGCCAAAATTAAAAAACAATCATAATTGAACACACAATTAATAAAAATCTTTTTGAGACTTACGCCCTTTACTTCTGAGCTCAATCAGTTGTTTAGCGTGCAAGCGATATTCTACTCTAATGCTTACTGAAAAGCGTTAAATAGTAACTTCGTGCCCGCTGACGCTCAGTACCGCGCTGTGCGCCGACGACGTAGGGTCTATGTCGCTTTCGCCCACGGCAGTGGCATTTTTTATTATCTTGTGGTGTAGGTATTACTCGATTGAGTTCGGACTAATGGGAAATAAAACAAAAAAATATGTTTCCAAAAGGAAGATGGCTCAACGTTGGAGAGAATTTTCTAAAAAGGGGAGAGAATCAAAGGTGTAAGTAGCTATAATCATAATTAGTAAGTATGTAAAGTTTAGTGCTGAGAATGCATTTTATAATGGACAGCAGAAAAAACAAAATGTCGAAATTACGGGATAAAATATTTACCCGGGATAAAAAGTATAATGTGTTATTCTGATACGTACCTAAGCTAATATAAGGTCTTTCCGAAATTAGTGATTTGCCTTTGACACGAAACTAGGAAAGTAAAAAGAAACAACTTTCACTATGGGGCCAACTCCGATATAGTGAAAAAATCAGCTGTTCCATACATTTCAGGATTTTGCGTGATGAAGTAACAAACATACACACTCACACACATACAAACTTTCACCTTTATAAATTGGTAGAATTCCTTTGAACGATGGCGCTAGTTGCTTTGTTTATCTATGTAAAAGTCTACAAAACAAATTAGTTCCGAAATCACACACAGCATGAGAAGTATTCTATAAGCGCACTGCTTTACACATGAAGCACATACACAAATTTTATATACATTTACGAGTATATGTAGGTACAATATCTTTCACCCATCTAAGGAACTTACTACTACAGGTGAGGCATAAATATTGGAATAGGTATGTGGATTAGGTATTTTTCAATACTAGTCGGTACCTAATACAACGTGATTAGGTCATCATCATCTTCCTGCCCTGTTCCCATTTATTTGGGGTCGGCACAATATGTACTTTTCTTCCATTCATCCCTATTATCCGTCATCTCATGGCTCACTCGCAGTACACGCATATCCTCCCTCACACAGTCCATCCAACATTTCTTTGGTCTACCTCTTCTTTATATCCATCCACACTCATGCACAAAGCTCTCTGTAAAATATGCCTTTCATCCCGTCGCTTTACATCATAGACTCATAATATAGCTTTACATGCCCGTACCAAGACAGACGGTTACTTCGTAACTTGTCTGTGATCGGCGCAACTTTCAAACTTCCTCTTATATACACATTTCTTATTTTATCCATTCTTGTAACTCCACACATCCATCTCAACATTCTCATCTTGCTTACATGGAATTGATTTTTATCCTTCTTCTTTACGGCCCAGCATTCAGATACAAGACGACATTAGGTATTAGGTATCGCATAAAATATCATCTTATTATGAGAAATCAACCGTAAGGCATAGACTATAAGTTTCAATTTTATTATTTAGCAAAAATACTACAATATCATTAGAATATGAAGATAATTTTCACCGTCTCTATCAAGTTTATAATAGCCCAGCGGTTACATCGGCGGAGTCGAAAATCAGATATTCCTGGTTCGTATCCGGGTACAGACAAGACTTTTTTTTTCCTTTTTTTTTTACAAAATTAAAATCCTTTATTTAAACAAAATATGTGACACAAACTAAAAACAATTTAACTAAATATTAAAAATTTAACCTAATATAAAAAATGCATTTCGCTATTATCACGATATTTTCTATTTCCACAACTATTCTTTCTACGTAGGTATTTATTAGATAATGGATCATTCACCGAAAACCGATACTAAATATTCACCGAATAAAGATTCTACGTATTTATCTAATACGTAATGGATCACAGTAATGGAACGGCCATATTGCATAAATATTAGTATGTATTAGGTCGAACAGGTACGATTTTTACCTAATCCGACCCATCTTTACTTACTACGTAGCATCTTCGGCAGCAGTTCCTTATCTACAATATTTTGTTTATAGAATTCAAACAAATTGTGCCGAACAAAAAGTCCTGGAGTCGCCCGTCAAAGTTTATACCGAACTAATACCACCTGTAATGTTTGAAGAAAAATGAGTGAGAACCTACCTACCTGCTATAATTTTGTTGTTTTTGCTCACTTGTTTTCACTTTTGGCTACTAAAACTTTTTTGATATTTTTAAACTCATTTCATATTTTAGCATAGAAATGTATACAAGCTGGAAACAGCGCTTCTTACTAAAAACTGCCTCCCGAAAATTTGACCAATTTGACCTTGAAAAACTAGACGGGGAAAAAGTAGAGTGTACTCACAATTTAATTTTAATGGACATTTCATTCAATGACATTTCTACCACGAACAACCCAAGTAACACAGGAAGCATTTTAACAAACGGATAATTAACTTATGTAGAACTTAAGGTTCGTAGAAACTCTTATATGAGTTTACCGAGCATCTTGATGCTTTATATGAGCATTTTGAAACCATTATGATGCTTTACACTTTATAGGGGGTGGATAATGGCATATCAAAATGATTTTGTAATGCCTGTAGTTTTAGTGCATCAATACACAAAGCAGCTTTGCAGCTTTCAGCTGTTTTTAGTACATTTGGCTCTACAATTGCATTTTTAAGTAGGATATAAATGCTCAATGCTGTGTAGTAACATAAACATAAACCATTATGTCATGTAAATGCCATACAGCTTTTAGCTGTTTTTTATGTCTAAGGATCTACAATAGCATTTTTAAATAGTAAGATAATGCCTAATGCTGCATAATAGCATAAACTTGTGCTATTATAATGCAGCGTAATTCCATTCTACAGCTTTGGGCTGTTTTAGTGCCCTTCGTTATTTAATAGCACTTTTAACTAGTAAGGAAATGCCTAGTATTGCTAAGTAGCATATACGTGAATCAATGTAATGCTTGCATTTTTGAAGGTCAACTGAGTTCTTTTAAACAGTTAATTTTTATGGTGGATACATAATAATTAATAAGTAAAGATTAGATTATCCGTTTCTAAAGAAAAGTAGGAATAATTGCAAATGGAATTTGTATTGGCCTAAATATAGGTAACATAAAATTTGCACAATTTACATTACACATTTACAAAATATAAAAGGATGGTCTTAGCCATTGTGATATTGTCCGTGATCCTAAAGACCTGGAATGTAAATTGGTATATTTACGAGTACATAATTATGAATACTTATATTTCGTACCACTATTGCATACGTACAAATAAGAAACGTTGTTTTAAGTGCTTTAGTGTCTTATTTAGATTAAAGGGATTTAACAACTATTAAATAAATAACCATTAAATATCTTTTATTTTATTTGCGCAAGTTTTTCCATCGTTCTTTGAAGCTAAGCATAAGAACGATAAATGTTTTTGTAATGAACGACAAATGTTTTGTGCTCTATCTGCCAGTAATTGATCCAGTGATATAATATTTCGGTAGCTGTAACGTTACTATAATCCATACGTGGGTTTCCTTGATTATCTGAAAATTTAAATTTTAGCACCTATACTAACTAGTGATTACAAAATGTTACAGTGACAGGCGCCACCAAGCTAGGCGTTTAAACCTTTTCTGGGTCCACCCAAAGCTACGCAGAGAAAATTATCACTAAAATTAATCCGCTCAGTAAATGGCGGCAGTAGGCGTAAAAGCGAGACAGACAGAGTTACTTTCACATTTATAATGTTATATATGATAATAAAAAATATAACATTTCAAAATAAATTCATTGTAGGCTCGATCTCTTGTTATGGAAAAGTATGTGCACCCTACTCAAAAATATACAATACACAGAAAATGTTTAAAAAGTAGCTTCATAAGCAAATATTGGGATTATGAGGATAAGCAACTAACTAAATAAAGTTTTGTGACAAATATTTTAAAAAAGCAAGAGTGAATATTGCCTAAAATTTGCCGTTTAAGTTTTTGCCTAGGGCCATAGTTTGGAAATTCAATTTTGTACTTACGAGTGATATAATAAGTTGGATCCTGGATGCCACTCGCTTCTGCAACCACCAACAATACATTTCACTACTGTATTTATATCAATACCACCAAAATATCTTATTTAGTCCACACAAATATGCGAAGCGATTCAAACAAATCGACTTGACATGATTTGACAAAATTGTCATGTGCTACCCAGGGATACCATTACATAGCAACAGAACATTCCTTAAAATACAGAATTTTTTCTACCGCGAAGGTTTGTTTTACTATATTATGTACACTTTATTTATAATACAAATTACATTAAATACATTTCATTACTCTATTAAATATGTAAACATTTTCAAAACGAATCCAAGTTTTTCATGATAATATTATATTTATGCCTTTTTCAACGTCTTTACTTACATTATAGGGTATTTTTTTTCTGTGTAAGGGATCCCTTGTGGGAAAACAAGGGGGGGAGGCTGTCATTTTTTCATGTTTCAATTTCTTGTTGAGAGCTTGCAATCCATCCTAAGAGGAGATACTGTATTCCTGTATTTTAGCTCTCCGATTGACAGTTTGATGGTAACAGATGAGGTGGAGCATAGAACAGAAGGTATTTTACTGTATAAGGTAAATAGTACATATATATTTCTTGGGGAGTGTAGAGGATTAGTAAGAAAAATCATTTATTTTAATTGTATAGTATTTAAACGCACATCAAATAAAATGATTTTTTTTAGTCACAAATAATTGGAATTCGTATCAAAATTACTGACTGCACAGCAAAATCCTCAAATGAGAATATTGCTAATCAAACTGCAATTTATATTTGTGGCATACGCATACCGCTATTTATCTTTAAATAAAGTTTTTTTTATTTATGCACAGCTAATATTGCGAATGCACATTATACATACCTGTTAACCCTTTATTTTTAAAAAACCCCTACTATTTATATTTAACATACAGCAATTTACCTAAATGAAACGGCATTTTTTTACACAATCATCTTAATATTAAAATTTGTTAAGTTACTACTTGTAACATTTTAACATATTGACTCACCTAAAAGCCTTTTTAAAAGCAATCTACATGAGTAAATTGGTCCCATTTCACATATGTATCGGATACTATTTTTTGTGATATATAAAATAAATCTTTGATATCTACCATTAATTCGTTTTATTCAAAACTTCCTAATACTTGTTGCATTGGATGAATTTCATACATAAATATAACTATGATGCAGGTAATGTGTTCTATTGTATTAATTACTTTTTAACATACCTATATTAGTTATTAATTAATTAATTAATTAATTAATTTAATTTAATTGTATTTTGCAAACAAAAATAAAATAAACATAACATTGAAATCAATTATAATAACGACTCTATGGGTTTTTATGTTCTCTGCGTTTGACCTAGCGTTGACCCGCCTGCTCGAAAGCGCGCGAATTTCGAATTTTAACACTACGCAGATCTTAACGCGTATCCTTGCATTGCGGGTGGCGGGGTATGTGGGCGGAGCAACCGTGAGACTTTTATTTGACTGCTGGCTCTTAATCAGGCATAGAGATTATTCTATAAGACGGACAGTAGTCATGTATAGTACCGGCGCAGTCGCGGGTACAGCAACCTCGCACCAGGCGCGCGCGCCGGCCGCCCGGCGTAACGCGCACGGCACGCCGAGGCGGTCCGCCAGCGCCTTGTACAACACCGCACGCTCTAGCGCGCCGCCGCAGCGGATAAAGCCGAGGCCTATTACGCGGTTGTCGACCGCTTTCTGAAAAATCAACGCGTAAGAGCGCCTTCAGATTACGTCGCATGTAGTGCGACAGCCGCGCGACTTGCTGAGATTGTGCCGACAAACGCACGCGGCTGCCCGTCCGCTATAACAACCGCGCCGCTGCCGCACTACTTGCGACCTAATGTGAAGGCGCCCTAAAGATCAGTAGTAGGGTAAGCATGCACCATTTCTAATTAAATAAATAATTTCTTATTTCACGCGGCGTAACGCTATGGACTCGCAAGCAAAATCTCAGATATTTATCGTGAAACTAACGTTACGGACCATCGAGAGGTTCGTGCTTGCCTCATAATAGGTACTGACGGACGTTAGTTGTAATGTAATGTACCGCCAAGTACAAGTACCTACCAAGTTGTATGAAAAACCGAAGGGCTAATGTATGGAGTGCTAATCCATATTAGCGGCTAATTATTAGGCTATTACAGTCCACTGCTGTACGTAGGCCTCCATCAGAGCAGCACAAGGCTCCATGCTATATTTTAGCCCACAGTCATGCCGGCGCTGGCTGTCAAACAGGTTGGTAAAAAAAGAAACCCTTATCATCTCTTACCCAAGGGCAGATATAGGTAAGACGGTACTTTTACCTACATAAGTACTATCATCACTCACTATCAAGTCGGCGAGATGTAGCTCGACGCTGGGCACATCACAGTCTCGGTCCTGGTTCAGGCCGCACATCTGCTCCGCCACGAACTCTGCCACGAGGGCAGCGCGGGCCTTCAGCGAGGACGATACCTCTTGACACTTCTCGCGGTATCTAGATGTAATATTAGTATAATAATATAGTCTCCGGTCTTACTACAGCTGCTTCTCTTCCCGGGCATACTGTACCTACAAGTCAGTAGAGGGATAAGAGGTTCTTGGTGTTTTATAGGCGATGGGCTGACCACCTGTCACTACTAACCGAACTTATATCTCATCTATACCCTTAAAATTGGTCAGAAGTGGCACCATATGGTTCTATCGGCCCTTGGTGCTCTGCCTACCCCTAAGGGATAAAGGCGTGATTATATGTACCTATGTATGTCTCCGGGCGTATTTCGGTTGTGGCGGCCCATCTCAGCGGAGATTAAAGAGTGCGCAAAAGTGCACAAGTGTGCGGAAACACGAAGAGAGAAGTGCACTCTCTATTTGTTACGGAGCTGTAATTGCATGTATGATAGAACCACAGTCCTATAAAAAATTTAACTACGGGATCTCCTCATCATTACGATCATTTTTTTAATTTGATTTGACCCTTCGTTAAAGGTGGCAACGAAAAAACTGTATACTGGGCCAAGCAATAACTGACCCGACCCCTGATTATGTAAAAGCAATAGCAAAGCCGAAGCAAAGCGACAGCGAAAATTGTACAAAATTCGCCTTGAAATGTAAAAGTTCCTTTGTAATTCGTTTTACCTAATACGAATTTGACAAGCAATCAGCGATTTTTGTACAATTTTCGCTATCGCTTTGCTTTAGCTAGTTAGGTAATAAAGGGGCCGGTTGAGCCGGAAGCGCTTCTCTTTTAACCAACCCCACGCTATTCCTTCACTTCATATTCCATAGGTAGGTAGGTACATATTTCTACGACAATGTATCGTACTTAGTAGATTAGATTTTTTTACCTTACTTCATAATGAGCATCTTCTATCTCAAAATATTGGATTGATTTTGACCTGTAAGAAAATAAATAACCAATAATTGAGCAGTCCTGTCACGGGTACAAGAATAAATTTGATACAAAACGGATACTCGTACGCGGCGCAAAATGCCCTGTTTCGAGTGTCTTTTAGGTACCTAGACGTGTCCTAAAAAGCACCATTTATATGTTAATACCTATCTACTCATTCATATGGTAATGCATAGGTGGGTACTGTTAAAAATAACGTTAGACATGACGTTGAAAGAGTGCTTAAGATTTTCAATACGTACGCATCACCAAGCCACACTCGTAGTTTCTGCAAGTACTCTCTCAGGTTGTAATCGTCGGGCAGCACCGGCATTTGTAGCGGAGCCTGCGGGTCTTGGGGATCACCAGTTGGTTCTGTAGCACGAGAATATTATCAGCTTATGAGACATATGATGATGATATGGTTACATAAAAATATATCCGCTTTGTTGCTATCTTGCTCATGAGTGAGGAAGCAAATGGAGAGGATGTTTTTGCGACTCTAATATAGCCGAGGTAGTTTGGACTCCAATTATATTCCCCTGTTCACACAGTTGGAGATCATACAACATTTATATAAGGTATCTAGATATCTGGAGATAATGCAGCACGTCAAGTTATCTAAACATCTTCAAGAATAATTGAGAAGAGGCGCGTGAGCGATTTTTTACTTTATACCGTTTGTTATTCAGATCGACAAAAAAAGCGTTGAATGTTCCATGTACTTTTACAAGTGAATGCTCAAACCTCACAGCAATTGTACCCAGATACCATTGCTGCAAAGTCCACAACAACCCCAAAAAACAAGTATCAAGCTTTAAATGCATAGAAACAAAATCTACATAACAATCAGCGCACTAACGAGGCATCTTAACGTCGAAGGCGGACGAGGTGTAGGGGTGGTGCTGGTGGAACATGCACAGCAGCACGGGGTCGCTGTGCGGCGGCGGCGCGCTCGCCACCGCCAGCAGGCAGGGGAACGGCGACTCCAGACGCTTCTGCACGTAGAAACCGTCCTACGAACGGCAGGGGAAGTGACGGCCGATTGATTTAGTTGATCTTTGGCAATAAGCTTCGAAAACAACCATAATGCGCCGACTCCATTATAATGTGGTAGGAAGATGAAGATGATGATGGTGTAAATTATTCTTTCCCGAAGTGGGCAATAATGCCCTCTCGCAGGCGTAGGAGGCCTAGAGAGGGGCAGTTAAAGCCCCAGAAGAAAATAGCGCAACTAAGCTATTTACAATTTTAAAGTAAAATAAAAAGTAAAATCAGTAGCGCCCGCCTACTGATTTTTAAAGTAGACGAAACAAGTTTGCAAATCTCTGGTGTAGATGGTAGTGACCACGGTGTTCTTATATACTTGCCACTGATCTTTTACAACTGGCTCCGCTATTCTAAATATGGTTCTAGAAGATCTTTCGATTTCCTGCAGTTCTAGCTACCAACGCAGTCTTGTGTACCTAGGTCCTACCTATATGTTTATGTACATGATCCTTGCCAGAAAGTATGCCCTAGGATATTTGTGAGTGATGCGGCTTATTAGAGGTAATGTGTACCTATACCTAGATGTAACCTATACCTATATAGGTACTTAGATGTCTGTGGTAGTGACCGTGCCTGCGGCGCCATAGGTTCTGTGTTCGAATCCCGATGGGTGGAAACATTCATAAATTCACATTGATATCATAAATATCGAAGTTTGTTTCCGAGTCATGGATGTTTTGACATAAAACCTTAGGGCCTTAGTGTGAGCTAATGTGTTGTGAAGTATATAAAAAAAACTTGCTCTTACACCCTGTGCGAGTACAAACCCGTAGGTTGATTACCTATGGATTTATACAGGATGTAACAGCAGGGGTATGCTAAGCGAAATGCTTGTGCTAGCTTAGTACTCGTAAATGTAACAATTCTAGGAGATAGGGCGGAGTTCGCAAAGTAATAGCCGTTATCCTGCCAAACCACTATCCGTTTCATCTCTATGAATAATAAACCTTCTACTTACCCTCGTAAAGTCGTTGATATCCAGCCGACCAGTATACGCCAGCTTGGCGGACGGGTGACACTTGAAGATGGCTTCCAGCGCCACCTCCCATGCCCCGACAGCATAGCGAGCCTCTTTGTTGGTGACCATACTGTGATTATAAAAATACCTATTGCCAAAGTTTTAGAGATTGTCTGTTCTGTGTAATGTTTCGTAAAAAAAAAACTAAAAGTCGTGCCTAATGAAGTATTTCTAGTCGACTTATTCAGTGCCTTAAAACTAAATAATACTTTTAGATTGAGTTAAAATTCATGCAAATACATAGGTTGTGTTCGCGTAATAGGGTGTGTTCAGTGAAGCCAGAACCGCAAGACCATGAAGGAGATTCTGCAGACACTTTTAACTTAGCGGAAAAAGATGTCAAATATCAAGTTGCTAGCTCATCGCCTGAGAGAACGCCCGAGTTCTTAAATGGTCACTTACGGCACGGAAGGAGATGCAGCTGATGATGTGTGCTTGTGTGGGCAAGCACTTGCTTCAGGATATTTTCATGTATTTCAGGATTGGCAGAGCGGTTAAAAGAAAGGCTTCATGGTCGAGATGAATCTGATTTATTTTTCTTTTTTAGCATAGACAATATCATAGACTATAATGTTACATGCCCTTTCTTTATAATAAAAAATGAAACATCATTTTGACTTTGACATTAGTGACAACCAACAGTACCTATTTTATTTATTAAAAACATTCATGCATATTATTCTATTTTTAATTATTATAATTATATTAATATATTGGCTAAAATTAGTGGATGTCAGTTCAATTTCAAATACATTTTATATAAGTCATTTTACATTAAGTTCCATCTACATTTTCACTATTCATCTTTCTTCTACTTACATGTTATTTAAGTTATTATAAGATTATTAATATATATTTTATTACAAATTCAATTTTGTTGGTTTTTTAATTAATCTACCCCTTGAACTATATTTACATTCCGTATTGGAAATTTGCGACGACTGTTCACTTTGAGGTAAGTTAATATTAGTGTTTACATTTTGTGTTAATAGTATATTAGGTTCATTACATAACATAAGAATAGGGCTTGATTGACTATCTTGTACATTTTGTTCATCTGACTCAATTGATATAAAACTTTCATTCATAGAATTCGTCGTAGAGTTATTTTCACTTAAAACTATGTTAGTATTACAATTTGACATGTGACTTTCCTGTAAGTAATCAGGTATATAATAATATGTTATATTATCATTATCCTCCTCTGTTGTAGGGTTTTCACTTAGACTAGATTTAGATTCATACTTGTTCGACCATTGCCTTTGTGACAACATGTTCTCAGACTTTGAGTTTGTAAACGTTCTATTTGTCTGTGACCTTTCATTTTTGTTTTGTTTATTATTTATATGACTGTTTATTTTGGAATTATTGTTGTTATTATACTTTGATTGTGACAGACATGACTTGAATAACTTGATATGTTGTGTATTTCTTCTATAAACTACCCCTTCTGCATTTTTGACTAAGTAAGACCTAGGGAATTTAGTTTTTGACAAAATTGTACCTTTAGACCAAGTACATTCTTTTGGATTTTTCTTAAAGAAGACAATATCATTTGGTTTGAATTCTTCAGGTTGACATGCATTTCTATTATAGTATGACTTTCTTTTTTGAATTATATTTGACTTATTTTTTGAATGATCTGAAAACTTGACGACTTTAGGTTTTAGACTATCTAGATGTGTAGGCAATCTAGTTCTTAATTTTCTAGACATAAGTAATTCTGACGGTGACTTTAGATTTCCTGTTAAAGGAGTTGTTCTATACTGTAGTAGACCTGTGTAAAAATCTGTATTAGACTCTTCACATTTTCTTAATATATTCTTGACTATTTTTACAGATACTTCGGCAAGACCATTTGAACGAGGAAAATGAGGACTTGACATTATGTGTTCAATATCCCAGTTGGACATAAATTTGTGGAACTCTTGGGAATTGTAAGGAGGACCCCCATCACTGACTAGCTGCATAGGGATTCCATGACGTGAAAAAATAGACTTCATGTGATTTATTATAGTTTGACTTCTGTGATCTGAGTATAATTGTATTGTTTCTATGTAATTTGAATAATAGTCAACAATCAATAAGTATTTTTTATTTTTATAATCAAATAAGTCTGTAGCTACTCTTTGCCAAGGTAATTGTGGTTGTTTATGTGGTAATAAAGTTTCTTTTGTTTTATTTGAACTATAAATCATACAAGTTTCACATTGACGTACCTTCATTTCAATATCATGATATATGTTAGGCCAAAAAACTAATCCTCTTGCAAGGTTTTTTGTTTTTTCAATGCCCATATGACCTTCATGTAAAATATTTAATATTTCTGAACGCATTGACTTAGGAATAATGACAGACTGACCTTTAAAAATGATATCATTAATTATATGAATTTCATCTCGAATATTCCAAAATGGTAATGTTATAGGATCACATTGTGTTTTACTATTTGGCCATCCTATTAGGTAATATTCCTTTATTTTTTGCATGACTACATCTGACAAAGTTTGATTTTTAATTTTCTGTAATCTGTTTTGAGTTATTGCCAAATTGGAAGTTAATAAATTTACTTGACAAACAATATCACTATCTAACTCATTTAAATCAAATTTTTCTATAGTTGTATTTGATATTGGCGCTCTTGACAGTGTGTCAGAAACATACATTTCTGAGCCTTTTGTGTATGAAACTATAAGATCATATGCCTGTAATGTTATCATCATTCTCTGGAGTCGAGCCGGAACATCTGACAGAGGTTTCTTAAATAATGTGACTAGAGGTAAATGGTCTGTTTCTACTTGTATAGTTTTTCCATAAATATATTGATGAAATTTTTTACAACCGAATAAAATTGCAAACAATTCTTTTTCTATCTGTGCATAATTTTCTTGGGAATTTGTTAAAGATTTTGATGAATAAGCTATTGGGTTTTTACCATGAAAAATAACTGCACCTACAGCGCTCTTTGAAGCATCTACTGACAATCTAATTGGTTTGTTTACATCATAATGCACCAAGACAGGCGATTGACTAATGAGAACTTTTAATCTATTGAATTGCTTCTCATGATCCTGTGTCCATTGCCACACATTTTGTTTTTTAAGAAGATCTCTAAGTAGACTAGTTTCATGAGCTAAATTAGGAATATAGGAACCTAGGTAATTCACCATACCCAAATAACGTTGTAAATCCTTTACATTTACTGGTCTTGGCAATTTAATTATTGCTTCTACTTTTGAAGAATCAGCGGAAATACCTTTTTTGTTGAAAATATGACCCACATATGTTATTTCTTGTTTATTGAAAAGACACTTCGACTTATTGAACTTTAAATTGACTTGTTTAGCTCGTTTGAAAACATTTTCTAACCTCTCATTGTGTTCAGTTTGATTTGACCCAAAGACTAGTATATCATCGACAAATATTAGTACACCAGGTAGATCACCAAATAAATCTGACATTTCCTTGTGAAATATTTCACCACTAGAGTTTATCCCATAAGGAAGTCTAAGAAATTTATATCTGCCAAATTGGGTATTAAAAGTACAGAGATTACTACTCTCCTCATCAAGTTGAATCATCCAGTAACCAGAATTAGCATCTAGCTTAGAAAATACAGCTGCACCAGCTACGTTTGAACGTAGGTCATCTAATGTTGGATAAGGAAAATGAGGTCTTTTTATAGCTTTATTCAGGTTTCTGGGATCAAGACATACACGAAGTTGACCATTGGGTTTTTCTATGGGAACAATAGCATTTACCCAATCTGTAGGTTTAGTAACCTTTTCAGTGACATTTAATTTTTCCATTCTATCTAATTCTACTTTAAGTTTTGGCTGAAGTGTATATGGAATTCTACGCACTGGACAAATCTTTGGTGTAACGCTAGTATCTAGTTGTAAATGAGCTTTATACGGTAAACAGCCTAATCCCTCAAATGTGTCTGAATATTCATCTAAAAGTGATTGCACTGACCTTTGTCCTTTGTTTATTGTTAATTCAAATAGTCTTTTTACAATACCACAGTCTTCACATGTTTTCCAACCAAGAATAGTCGAACACTCACACCTGACGACAATGAACTGAATGTTTGCCTGTTTTCCATTTTCAAAAGTACAGGTTAGGAATACACTACCTAAATTATCTATCAAGTCTCCTGAAAAAGTATAAATTTTATTATTTGATTTTACAATAGGAATTCTTATATGATTTTCAGTTTCTAAATATTTAATTGTTTTTAAAGCTATTACATTTATGTCGGCACCTGTGTCAATTTTACAATTTAATAATTTATTATAACATTTCAATTTTATATTCCAATTATTTCTGCACGACTTATTATCTTTCTGTAATGAATTTATTACAAAACTTGACGAGCTGGTATCACTATGGTGTTGATTATTGTTTATTGAATGGACTAGACTTACGTTTTTCTTTTTAAAATAGCAGTATTGAGCAAAGTGGTTCGGCTTCTTGCAATTTGTACATATTTTCCCCTCGGCTGGACATTTGAATCTGTGAACTTGACCACATCTTCTGCAAGTTGTTTTATTGTTGACTTTGGAATAATTGTTTGACGTCGCCCTGAAATTATCTGAAAAAGTTTTGCTTCTGCTTCGACTTGGACTTTTGAATGGACTTCTATGTGACCGTCGTGGAGTGTGTTTCTTTGGAGTATAGTTATTATACTTTGACACTACTTGGACTTGGTGTTTATCATTGTCATCTTGCCCCAGTTTCTTAGATCTTGAATTTGACAGTTCCATGGTCTTCGCTATTTGTACAGCTTGGTTGATATCTGTTAATTTATCATTTTGTAGGAGTCTTTCTTTGATGTGTCCGTTCTGTATACCAATTATAAACATGTCTTTTACCAATTCTTCTTTTAAATTTTGAAAGTTACAGCTGGCTGATAAATTGTTGAGTGAAGTTACATATTCGTCTAAAGTTTCTTCTTTCTTCTGATGACGTGTAAAGAAGTTGTGTCTTTCCACCGTGATGTTTTTGCAAGCGTTGAATTTACTATCGAATTTTTCAAAAATGGTTTCCAAAGTCTCTTTTGTTCTGTCCACGTGGAATGAGTCGAATATTTCTAATCCTTCGTCACCTATGGCATTTAAGAATATTGCGACTTGTTTTTTGTCTGGTATCTTGTCTAGGTCGTTAGCCTCTGCGAATATTTCGAACTTTTGCTTCCATCTTTTCCATTTTTCGGAATTTGCGCAGTCACTGCTGTCGCCATTTGCATTTGAAGTTAGACACAGCGGTTTGAGACTATTGGCGAGGATGATATTTTGGGTTTTTTCGGTCATTTTCTTGAGATTTTTATTTCATTTCTTCATTTTTACTTCTGACACCATGTGTGCTTGTGTGGGCAAGCACTTGCTTCAGGATATTTTCATGTATTTCAGGATTGGCAGAGCGGTTAAAAGAAAGGCTTCATGGTCGAGATGAATCTGATTTATTTTTCTTTTTTAGCATAGACAATATCATAGACTATAATGTTACAGATGAATGTAGTGAAACCCTGCATCACCACATAGTACCCAAATTGCGTTTCACCAAATAATTCCAATGACGCTTACTATGTGCATGGCCAACGCCGGCCCGAAGTAAATTTTAGAATGGAGCGAGGTCCAATTATGGCGCCTCTCCTGTTTGCTCCTAATCTTCTAATATATAAAATTCTCGTGTCACGGTGTTAGAAGTTAAAACTCCTCCGAAACGGCTCGACCGATTTTCGTAAATCTTAGCATGCATATCAGTTAGGGTGGAGAATCGGACAACATCTATTTTTCATCCCCCTAAATGTTAAGGGTGGTCCACCCCTAAATTTTTTAATATATTTTTTTGACAAAATTTTTTGTTTTTATTTTTTCATGATACAGCATACAAAAATACATACAACCATGAATTTTCACCCCTCTAGGATCAACCCCTTTTACATGGCAAAACAACGTTTGCCGGGTCAGCTAGTAACATATACATATACCTAGGCGCCCTCTAGGATTTGGCGCCTGGAGCGACTGCTCCGTTCGCCGTATGGGCGGGCCGGCCCCGTGCATGACTAAGTACGTTATCTGTGTCGCTAGATATGAAAAATTTAGTTCCGAAATCGAGCATTGGAGTTATTAATTCTAGTAGATGTACATATAAAGACGGTATCATACTAGTGCACAGTGCCCAGTCGCAGGTAATGGTCGGCGCCCTCCTCAGTCACACTGGCAGCTACCAGCGTGCATAATGCCGTGCGCAGTCCAACGTGCTCATATTGCAGGTTGTTTGATATCACCTGCGCAGGTAGGGCCGATTTAAGATGGAATATAAGAGTGGATAGGATAAGTTTATATTGAGACTACCTACGTAAAGGTCATGTGGAATTTTAATGTAGAATTTGAATATCTTCTCATATTTTATCTTCATCAATATACATATAGTTCATAATATAATATAATATATTCTTCTTCTTCTTCAGCCTATTGCAGTCCACTGCTGGACGTAGGCCTCCCCCAGGGCACGTCAGAAGGCTACTGCCACAGGGGGGTTTTGCTCATAGTATGGTTTTTTTATTTGGCTACCTACGGAAACAAATGCTTTGGCCATCCAAATACCTACCTACGTACTCGTAAATAGGCAAGGGGCAAAACGTGACGTTCCCTATGTTATCATATCAGTTATATATTTTCATTGCCTCATCGTTTCTGAACATGAAAAGACTACCTCCTCTCCGTTGCGTTGGGTGAAGAGATCCTTAGCGATATCATGGATCATGAGACCGGTCATCACGGTGCACGTCATTATCTTCAGGTTCACATCTGTTCGCTGCAGGAGGAAATGACATGTAAATAGAATGTCATTGCTGAACCGGATAATAGATATGAGGCTCAGCGCCCGTCCGAAGTAAATTTTAGAATGGAGCGAGATCCATTTCAGAAGTAATAGAATATCGATAACTTCTAAAATCATACTCCCGGACACCGGATTTAGGCGCCCTCTAGGGTTTGGCGCCTGGAGCGACTGCTCCGTTCGCCGTATGGGTGGGCCGACACTATATTACTTTGGAATTTTAAGCCCAGTTGGACTGTCATTAGAACTTTTTGATAGTATCAGGCGTCACTATTCGAAAGTTCAAATTTCCAGGGTTCGCCCACCACCGGGCCCTACACCCTCCGCGGACCCTCGGATCTGCCGACTCATGTCATTAGAAGTTTTGGCACCTACCTACATTGGCCTATGCAAGCATTTCTCTCAATAAACGGTAGGTACGGTATAAACAAAGTTACGTACGGTAGGAGAAATGCTTTGAAAATAGCCCACTATGAAAAACCTATCCACAAAACAGGACCTGTTACCTGTACCTGGTACCTATTTACTATAGCTATTTTCCGGTCTACAAATGGGTAGGTTATGTAGTGTGTAACATTTCACTTAACATAATATTTTTGTAACAGTCTAGATATACAGCCTGTATAGCTTTAACCCAACCACAAAAATTTGTAATACCTACATATCGACGGGGAAGAAGCAAATACTCCTTCTAATAAATCTCAAATTTAGGTCTGTGTAAGATAGGGGTATTTGATTTTCCCGTGTCGATATAGATACGAGTAAGAGCGTTTGTAAACGTGAACGGACAACGGACCGTTGACGGATTTACTGTGGTGTATGGGGCACATGAGCCAAAGTCTGGCGGTCCGTTGTCAGCTGCGTGTACAAACCCTCATAGTACTACGCCATAGACCACCGTGAATCTGTCAAAAACACTGTCCATTGTCCGTTCACGTCAACAAGCAGCCTAAGTAGGTACTCCATAGAGTCCAGGTATAAGGCTTGACCAAGGTCTGACCTGCATAATATTGAGCAGTTCCTGCATAAAGTCCGCGTTGAGCATAATCTTCTGACACACCTCGTAGTTGAGCAGGTTGATATAGCACTGCACGGCCAAGCGCTGCGCCTCTATCGGGTTGTCTTTGTCTGCATGTGATCGTTATTCTGCTACAATATCTGGTACCTACCTATAGTTATTACTATGGCATTCTGAGAATAAAAAATCAAATGGGTGGCTTAATGCTACGCTATCCTATTAAGAGCCGTTTTTTCTAACCGTCAGATAAAGTTGATACTGTCTTCCTCTAGAATTTGATCATGATAGAGACAGCATCAACTTTATTCTTCAGATAGACTATCTAACGTTTGGGAAAATCCTTTCTTCATTTAGCTTCGTTGGGTTAGATAGGTATAAAGCAATCAGAACCCACCTAACTATGCTCATGACTTGCGGGTAACGGCACTTAACCAACATAGTCCAAAAAAAGTGGGTTCAGCAAAGGAGAATAAATTTCAGTGCTAGGTGACGAAATCTTACACTTTTTATTGATGCTTCTCAGAGCTCCGAAAGTCTTGTTCTCCACAGCAGCAAAAGCCGCTTTCGGAATGATTCTACAGAGTTCACCCAACGCTCGGAGCGCATTCATGCGAATGTAAAACCAAACAGTGCCATCGTCTGCCAGGATACCTGAATATAAAGGCAAATGCACTTTTACTAGAAGGCTAAAATTACAAACCCATGTATTCATCATCTCATCATGTATTGAATAATTATTTAACAAAGAGGTCGGTGGAGTGTGAAAATTATACAACCACTGAACGTGGCAAGAGATGAGCCTATTCATAACAACAATCTAAATCAATGGAAAATGTTACAGAGTTTGATCTAAATAAGGGTGTATGCGGAAACAAAAGTCTAGTCCTTTATTATAATAATGTAGGTATAACAAGTTGCACGTCAAACACAAGTTACCGATTCCCTACTCATAAATAGTTAGTTTATACTCACCACAAAGCACTTCAATGATATTCGTATCTGACATTCGTACAGCCGAAGGCAGTAACTTTGTCATGTTGGCAACACCCATAGCAGCATCAGCCAGTAGCTCTACCGTGGAACTCAAAAGTTGCTGGCAAAATACCAAATCTGTACCTGTTTGGAAGAGCGCCTACAATACAATTACAAAAGAATATTAAAACTGAATCCCAGGTTCAACTTCAAATCTGCGTGAAACCCAACCTTCCAAAATTCAAAATGTGACCCTCGACTTACATCTCTCCCGTTTGCCGTGAAGGACATTTTGGTAAGAACGGCAAGACAGTGTGGCTTCATCGCAGGCAAAGCCATCTCCAAGTATGCTATCAACCTCAGAATGGATCCGGTTTGGTAAAAATAGTGCGCATTGTCTTCTGTCTCTACATAGTTACGAAGAACACCGAGCACTTGAGTGTGGACATCTCGAAACTCGTATGACTGGGAAAGATATGAAGCGAATTATTATATAGAACGTAGACAAATTTTAAAACATCATCTATAGATTTTGCGCCATGTAAAAACAAGAGCAAGTAATCTTAGAAAAAAGCAACTTCGTAAGTCGAGTAAACTTATCGCCTCACACATCGTCGTTATCGGTTGGCTTTTCAGTAATTTTCTTTAGGTATAAGAGCTTTTCACCAAAGCAAAACTAACTTAAAATAAAACAACATAATTATTAATGCAGTCATCTTTTCAAAGCTCACCTCCAAAATATCACAGAGATCCAAAATACCAGTAGATGCTTTGAACGTCCTCTGGACAACTTCGTCTTTGTACCGGACGATCAGTTGGTCCACTGTCCTTAATGCAGCATTCTGAATGGCTATGTATTTACTCTGCATGAGAGCTAGCAAAGATGGCCAGCTAAACTGCTGGTTCTTAGTTACTTCTGAAGCGCAAATAGGATCATCGAGAAGGTTACTCAAGGTCTGCAAATTTAAGAGGCTAATTACAACTAAGTTCTTCAAGGATTTACTCATGATTTCGGATTTCAAACGATAGGATATCATTGATCCATGATAAATTTTCTTTCCAATTTATATACCCACCTTTATAATATCATTTTTATATGCCTACTTATAAAAATGACTACGGGCAAAATTTATTAAGTTATACCTGCAAACAGTTCTTCTGGACGTCAGGGTCAGGACTGTCTTTCATTCGTTTGAACAAGCTGCTGAGAATATTGGCAGAGACAAGTTGTTCACAACCCAAAGGTTCTCTGGTCAACTCTGCCAAGACCAGTGAAGCGAACTCCAGAATATAAATGTCTTCAATCTAAATATACAAATTGACATTTATATTTTAAGTCTCCGGAAGTTTCTAGCCTGAACTAGCTACCATCGAGTCAGTTATAAATACAGAATATACTGTAAAAATTACCATTTTAGCTAATCAATTCATTTGATAGGTCCAGCATCTTACCTTTACTAACATAAAAGCGATTTTTCTCAAATTCTGCGAATTCTCAAGTACAAGCTCTGGAGCCTTAGGTATTTGACACATCTGGCTCAGCGCCTTCAGAGCGAATCTCTTTATGTTCAGCTCGGAATGTTCCACGTGCGGCAAGATGTATTTGATAGCGTCCAAGTCAAATAAAACCATTCTGTTCTGCATGTCTTGGGCACAGAACTTTGTGATTGCCCGTAGAGTCTACCGAACAAAAATTTTGGTGCAGTTTTGTTAGAGGTATTAGATAAGATACCCAATTTAGATTGTAAATAATAGAGTTTGCATCTATCATACCAATGGCACTTGCACTAAATGCAACCCTCATACCTACCCTCTTATAAAATGTAAAGTAAAGTAATGTAATCTTCCATGTAAGTACAGCTTCCTACATACCTGGCATAGTATCTCAGGCTCTTGCGACTCCAAAAGAAGCACTGAAGTGTGAGCAGTTTCGGGAGTAATGGTATAGCCATGGAAGGTCGTATCCCTCTTCTCAGCGGAGCGGTTCTCTCGTTCCTTCTGTAGCGGTTTGGCCATTTTAAGCACCTGTGAGTTTCCTTTTTAAAGATAAATTCTATAAATTGTTTTATTCCGCGAATCACGAGATGTTTGTTTATATTTTCTGACACAAACCGTCAAATAAGTCAAAGAAAAACTTTTTTGTATGATACTCTAAAGAGTTTCTACCTAATTTAAGAAGGAAAATCGTAACATTAATTACATGTGACATTTTACAGCTGTCCTAATTGACGTGTGCATATTTTTGTGATACAAGTTTTTTGATTATGAATAGGTTTATTTTGTGAATATCTTTATGAGTAGGAGTAATAACATATTTGTGCGCGTTGTGGGCGTCACAGCGAGGAAATTCAGGGCCGTGCAGGAGGTCTACCTACTGCCATGGTGGGGAAGTCGAGGGTTAGCTGCTGTTCCTCTATGGGCATTAGACACTGTTGTATTGGTAGTCAAGCTCTGTTCTGCCTGTATTAAAGCAGTTATAAAGATACTTCTCCCGCCTGCGATGAAGAGTTTGCACGGTGAGACTGTCTTGGTGAGTTACAATTAGGAGATAGAGAGCAACTGGTTATCCATAACCGTTAAGCTACCTTGTGCACAGTTTTATCTAAGCTCAGATTGGTGTATTTTTCTATAGATTTAAAAACCTTACAAAAGGAGAAAAATGCAGGGCCGTATTTAGAGGTCCGGAGGCCTCGGGGCAACAAAGGAGCGGGAGGCCCCCTTGCCCCAAATTATTTAATTAATTTAAATACAGAATAATATAATCATGTATGTACAAAGTACTGTAAGTAAAGATAAAAGATCAAAAAAAATATCAAAGGAAAAGATGTTTACTAGTTGGAATTTGAAATATTTTTTTCCGAAATCTCTATTGTGGGGCCCCCCGTTTGTGGAGGCCCTGGGGCTTTCGCCCCGGTTGCCCTCCCCTAAATCCGGCCCTGGAAAAATGTAACCTGCACAATAGTTGAGTATGATATACTAAACTCATGTGCCTACCTATATTAATGTTTGGAAGATGCGTCAGTCTAATTTTCGACGACGCACAGCCTCCTCCTTCACGTACGTTGTTTGTCCGCTTCCTCAAAATAACCCTGTAAGCAAAATAACTTTTCTACCTATGTATTGCACAGGTAACAGGAGCCGGCCATGGTTTGGGTCGAGAGCTAGCAGTACAGTTTGCTGATCTCGGAGCCACAGTCGTGTGCTGGGATAGCGATCAGAGACGCACTAACGCAGTAGTGGAAGAAATACGAAAGAAAGAGGGAGAGGTTAGACTATCTTTCATTTATATTCGTTGTTGCACATACAACACACAGCTGTGTTATCAAAATGGGATAGCCAGCACTCCAGGATCATCAAGGAGAACCCACAGTCACGTTCGTCATAGCAAGGAGACATGTCGCTAGATTATCGTCCGAGAAAGTGCCCAACTTCTTTAGTTGACTCCTACGACAAACACGGAAGGAGATGCAGCTGATATATTTTATTGGTGGAATATCACATAAAATACGTTGAATATAAATTATTTTATTTGTTGCTTAAAAGCAGCGTCTTTTGATAGCGCGTTATGTATGTATGGATATAAGTACAAGGACCAATGATCCGTCACGTTTATCTCCATTCTATCACTTTCAGTGCATTGGATTTTCGTTAGACATAACCTCAAAAGACCAAGTGGCTTCACTGGCGACGAGGATGCAGCGCCAACTATCGGACGTGTCGATAGTGGTCAGCAACGCTGGCTCGCTGACCGTCGCACCTATAAGCCACATTTGCCCTGAAGCTGTTGCGAAAATCGTCGAGATCAACCTACTTGCACACTTTTGGGTAGGTAATCTTGAAGACTGGCGAAAGAGGTTTGTGTGGAAAGTGCTAAATGAAGATCTATAGTCTCCCTATGGGTTATAGACGTGAGATTATTTACCTATATAGGCAAGTTTAAGATCATAGCTGAAGATGTACCTTCGATATAGAAGAGCTATACAGGTGTTTTTTCGTTGCCACCCTTAACGAAGGGCACGTTCTCCATACATCAAATAAAGTAAGTTTATGGTAAAAAAATGCTGGGAAAATATCTAATTTTTTTTAATTAAAAAAAAAACTTAATCGGGAAAAATTTATAGCGTCCAGTGTTTATGCTAGTTTTATCATAGACAAATATTAATTATTTTTTGAAAAAAATCTTGCTACGCGCGTCTAAAACGCAGTCTAGGTATTTCAACTTTGGACCCTAATATCTTGGGAACCAGACACTTCCCAGGTAATCTTTCATGGAGAAAAATGATCGTGTTGATGAGGAGATTCCGTAGTTTTCGGGAACGTTGACGACCAAAAATCATCCTGTATATTTACACCAAGATTTCAGACAGGATATTATATCTCCTTAGAACACCATCTGTCTATAACTGTAGGTAGGTTCACCTCAGAATATTTGTAATAATTGTCAATCATGACTTAATTTTTCCGAATTATTAAGAAGATTTACCTATTCATTCATTCATTATAATTGAGAAAAATGAGTTATATCTAAGCCTGCCCAATCAGCACTCCTGTTTAGAAATATGGGCTAGTCGATATAATTATGGTTTCTTGCAGGTAATCCAAGCGTTTCTGCCGCACATGATTGAAAGGCGACATGGTCACATAGTGGCGATCAATTCCAGTGCAGCACTGATCCCTAGTGCTGATATGATTCCTTACTGTGCTTCGAAATTTGGCTTAAAAGGTAAATCTAAGACCTCCTTCCTACTCCTTGTCTACTGGACATCTTGCTGACTGGCCAACGAGACTGCGAATCTTACTAGTGACAAATTAGTAACAATTAAGTCCACTGTTGAAACTGTAACCGGTTCAGCAGATACCCGCGATCCTGTCTAGGTCGTCTGTTTATCTTGTCATCTTATCCCATCGACCATCAGTTCTTCGACTTATGTGCCTTGCCAGTTGTCACTTCAGCGTGCACTGTTGGGCTATGTCGGTGATTTTTATTCATCTACGGATCTTGCTTCTAATATGGAAACAATACTATTTCCAGGTCTCATGGACTCAATGACCGAAGAGTTACGCCTAGACACGTGGACGAAGAACATTCGGACCACGTCGGTGTACCTAACCTCTTTTAACAACGGTATGCACCCACCAGCGTCGCACCGGTTCACCTCCTGGTTTTCGGAGCTTAACACTAAAGAGGCGGCTCAGATTATTATAGAAGGTATCAAATTACGCAAGTTTTACGTACTTCGTAAAAGTTAGATTGGTTCGGTAAAGCGCACCGGAAGCGAGTAGGACTCCACCATGGAATATTTTAGAACTATCGACTTTTTGAGCTGATAGAACACATGAATGGTTTACGTAATGCTTGAAATTGGTCAATGTCCTCTCTGTTCCACTCCGCCCAGCTCTATTCATTTACTTCCCACTGAAACCTACGGTACACCCTTATCTCACAGACTTCCGAATCTGACAAGTCGTGATCACAGACAGCTACAAGGTTACCATGGTAAAATATGATATTTCTTTCAGGAATTCGAAAAGATAAGAGGACAATAATCATCCCGTCGTTTATGAAGTATCTGGTGGACATCCACAACCTACTGCCCTATAATATAAGGATCATTTTCTCTGACTTCTTCAACTTTGGCCATAGAGGGTGGTTTTGTTTCTGTTAATGTTATCTTAAATTCTTGGTACGAGTATAAGTTTACAAGCAGTTTCAGGAGATTTTTATAATTAAAAATATATCTACCGGACATACTAAACGTTAATAATTTCTCAAGTTTTAGGTATATTTTGAGTGTTATACAATAATTTGTAATGTGAAAATGTTATTGATATTATTAATAAATAATAAATAAATAATTTATAACTCGAATTGTATAAATTTAAAATACTGATTATGATATTGTGAAGTGTAGGTAGGGAAACGAAAATTACTATGTAGCTACGTTTAGTTTGCTTATTTACAGGATGGTATGTAGGTATCTAGCAAAATCTGCTTCATTTGGGTGCAAAATGGCAAGTGTTTGCTGCTCCATTAAATTTACTTGCCACACCGAAATGTTTGCGAACAGTCTTAAGATAGTGGCACACTGTACCGGCACGACTCCAAACCAACAATTACCTATACTTACATATATATAATACATGTTATAATATCAATATGAACAAGCCAAACGGCGAGCTGCCAGCGCGCGCCCTTCCGCTACCATCCAGCTAGCTCAGTCGTAGCGTAGGGTAGTCCACGCGCTTCAAGCGAGTGGACCGCGTCTTTACGTATATAGTGTTCTGTGGTCTTTACAGCACGCCTAGAGTGCGTTACACCGTTTAGTTCCGATGGACGATGGCGCTAGTTACTATGTGTATGACGGCATTTTCTGTTTCAGCGCATACAAAAAATGTTAGGACAACACCCTTCGACTCCACCCGAATCGCCCATTTATAAAAATGGTATTCGCGGTGACGGCAACCTTGCACCTCGCCGCCAGCGCACGGACTGCGAACTTGCACTCTTGCACCTCGCGGACGTCCCATAGTTAGCACGCTGACGGCCAGCCGTAGCCTGCCCCCGATGATGTAACTTGCAGTAGCAGAGCCGAAGCAATGCGATAGCGAAAATTGAGAATGTGTGTGTGTGCGGGGCGCGGGAGGACGCCTCAGGCTCGTTACGCGCACACACACACACACACACACTCAATTTCTGCTATCACATTGCTTCGACTCTGCTACTGTAAATTAGGTAATCAGGGGGCTGACTACGAGGCGGCGGCGCCGTGCAGGTCTATGCCGTTGCGGTGTTGAGATAGTGTGCCTGATGACTTTTAGCTAGCTTGTAAAGGCCATTAAGAATTTGCTGGCCTGTAGCATTGTACAAAGGATAAATTGTAAAAAAAATGGTTTAAAAACAATATATTTCTACTTACTTACAAGTATGTGAATTCAACATCAAATTATTAACATTAACTCCACACTTTTCACACATCACATTCTCTACATGTTCAGTAATATGCTTTTCTTTGCTACTTATATCTGTAAATGTTATGTTGCAAACATTACATTCGAGTTTGTGTTTGTGTTTATGTTGTAGAGAGTGACGAGAGAGTGAGCTGTGTGTTGCAAAGCTTCGTCCGCAAGACTCACAGAGGTGAGTTTTTGGTTCTTTACCCAAATGCTTTCGCACATGAATATACATTTCCTTATGGTTCCCACAGGTCATCGAGCAAACTTTGCATCTGGAATTAATGTATATATCTATACATAATAAAAATGTAACAGATCGCTGTCTGTACACGGAAGATATATGAGAAATAATATCTCCTTTATCAACGCAATAGTACCCAAAAGAATGATTTTTGGAATTTTTGTCTGTTTGTCGGTTTGTCTATTTGTGCACGCTAATCTCAAAAGCGGCTGAACCGATTTCGATGCAGTTTTCAGGAATATATTGTGACAGGTCCCACTTAACATATAGGCTACTTTTTATCCCGGGAAAATGTTTTTATCCCGGATAATTTCGGCATTTTGTTTTTTCTGGAGTCCACGCGAACGGAGTCGCGGGCGTCCACTAGTTATTCATAAATTTAGAACCATAGAATAATATTTCTGAAGAAATTGATATGATAATAAATAATAGAATTTGATGAATGAGGACGGGGTGAGGGAGGTATATTTGGATCATACTAAATGGAGAACTGTAGTATCTCTCGCGTGTGTCCGCGTGAAACTATGTACGCATGAATAAACTTAATAATAATATTATGCTATAAAGCTTAATTTTTTGCTACCTAAAATACCAAAATACATGAAATTTCCATAGTGAATTACCTGTAAAGTACAGTCTCAGGCATTTTATGTATTTCCTGTCTATGCTTGATAAGAGCTTCATTGCCATAGAATATGTGGCCACAAATATCACAGATCCTCTTTTCAGCTTGGTGTATATGCTTTTTTACATGTTTATACAACAAGAACCTCTCTGGGAAGGTTTGGCTGCACTGCTTGCATCTATATACACAACCCAGTGTTGCCAGATAATCAATGTGACATACTTTATAGTGCTTATTCAGTTCCAATTTAGTCTGAAACTGTTTTCCACAGTCACAAGTCAAGGGATTTAGCTTTTGGTGTGATGCAGAATGGATTTGCATTTTATGTTTGGCATCGAACAGCATTTGGCAATGGATGCATGTCCGTGATGCCAGCTCACATATACTCAGATGCTGGGACAGTTTCTGGATGTTTTCAACCTTAGTTTTGCATGCAAAGCAGGAGAATGTTGTGCTACTCAGCACTGATTGGTCATTCTCACTTTTCTTTGTTAATATTTCCTTGACTATTTCAAAATCAGAATCTAAAACATCTATTTCCATTTTACAATCCTTTTTTATGGTTATTTCTTTTATCTTTGGGCTGATGGTTTTGTGTTTGGAAGCTAAAGTTTTAGCAGATGAATCTATAACGATATCTGCATTTTTGTCTAACAAATTTGCAAAAGACGGTATATCCTCCTTGCCCAAGTTTCTTAGATACTCATCTATGTTTGCGGTATTATTTAAGAACTCCAGCAGTGAATCTGAATTGTACTCGGAGTCAGGTAGAGGGTGAACACTAGTCTTTGTTTCGGTCGGTTTCTTTGACTTTTCTTGTATTGTGGACTCAAGCCAATCCTGGGAACACTTAGCGTTCAATAGGAAATGGTAGAATTCCCTGAGCTGCGTAACACAAGCCGTGCAAATTACGGTCGGGAGCTCATCGTTAGGCGATATTACCATTGAGAGGCATGTTTTAATATGTAAGTTAATAATCGGGTCTCCTAATATAGAAACATGTTGGGATTCCATGTCTAAACAAATTCTACAGCAATTTTCTAAATTATCACACATTTTACAACACGGAAATGAAAATATTTGAATTCTAAACTATATGTACAAACAAATCAAAGAATATACTTACTCTACAAACAAATACAATACAATACAACAAAAGAAAAATTAGGAAACAAACACAGCTGTTTTTGACGTTTTTGACATCTAGGTACTTTTTAAAAAGTGTATGATCGAAGGTTTTGGTAATAATATCATTAGGCCATTTTATGTTGTTTTATTGTAACAAAGAGAAAACTAATAATTTAAAAAAGATTTTTAATTGTATGTTGCCTTTTTTGTTCACACCGAGCTATCATAAAAGAAACAATCACAAAAAATTTAGTTACCTTTACTTTATTATTTATGAGTAACATCGTCGCTATTTTGACAGTGAAACTACTGTTCTTTCTTCGTCATAACCTCAAAAAAAAGATTTTGACACTTATACATAATTTCTGACATTGACAGAAAATTTATGAAACTAAGAAATAATCGAGGTAATAATCTATTATCTTTTATAGATAATAACAATTTGGTATGCCTAAATGATCACACTCTTACAACTTTAGCAGGGCCAGGACAAGAGGGTAATGTTTTGGATTTGGTTCTTGCATCGTCAAAATTGAGTTCCAGCTGCAACTTCTCAGTGTTGGATGATACGGTTAGTAGCAATCACTTTCCAATACTTGTTGGTGTGTTGTATCCCTTGCAGGATTGCGAAGTTGGTGTTAGTTTGAATAATATTGTCCACTTCCCCGTGGACAGTTTGAGTTTGGATACAGCTAGTCAGGTTTCAATGATTAATACCAGATATATTGATTGGTGTGAATTTACACTTAAATGTGTCCCTTTATTTGAGACTTTTGATTTATCTCATGATCCGTTACAAAATTACAATAATTTCGTTAACAATATTTATGACGTTTTAGTAATGACATATCGCAAAAAGTTGCCAGTAGTAAAGTCTTTGCAAACCTATAAAGAAATCAAGAAAAATAGATCTCACATTTGGTGGAATGATGCCTGTGACCTAGCTGTAAGGCAGTCACGATTAGCACTACAACTCTATAAAGTAGTCCCTTCAATAGAAAACTATTTGATTTATAAAAAATTTGATGCTAATAAAAAACTTGTAATTTTGGAACAAAAAAGATTAAGTTGGATGACATTATGCAATAGTTTTAACCGAACCTCCACATCTAAATTTATTTGGGATAATATAAAGAAATTTAAATTTTCTAGAAATGAAATTTCACGGAAATCGCAATTATTTGAAGACAAATCAAATGCCTTGGAGTATTTTAATAAAATCTGTCCTCCCGCTGATAATAATAAAATTATTGATTTGCAAAGCTTTTTCTCTGCTCAACCTTCTGACTCAAATTCGTGGCTCTTAAAACCCTTCACTATTGCTGAGTTTACTGCTGCTTTACAGTGCAAAAAGGATACTTCTCCTGGCCCTGACTATATTACGTATAAAATGATTAAAAAACTAAGTGCCAAGGGTCATATAATATTGCTGCAAATATACAATAATCTTTGGGCAGATAGGATAATTCCTTTATGTTGGAAAGAGCAACATGTCATTCCAATTTTGAAGGCTAATAAGAATCCAAATTGCATTGATTCATTCAGACCAATTTCGTTGACATCTTGTTTATCAAAAGTATTTGAGACTATGCTTAAAAACAGATTGGAAAATTTTATTGAGAGCAATAAACTGATCCCTGATAACCAATGTGGCTTCCGCAAGGGCAAGAGCGTTATAGATAATGTTGGGTGTTTGGTTGGTGACATAATTAATGGTTTTCAGTGTAATAAGACAACATTAGCTGTGTTTTTAGATATTAAAGGTGCGTTCGATAATATTGATCATAACTGTCTTATTAAAAGTTTATTTGATCTTGGAATTCCAGGCTCATTCCTAGAATGGATTTATAACTTCTTACACCATCGTTCCATTAAGTTAAAAGTAAGGAACCAATTAACTGGCCCTAAATTTACATATAAAGGAACACCTCAAGGTTCAGTTATTTCTCCTCTTATATTCATAATTAGTCTAGTCGGTTTTATGAAGAAAATACCATCTAATGTTAAGTATCAATTTTTTGCTGATGACCTTGTAATTTATCTACACTGTAACAATATCAAAGATGGCGAATCTGTTATGAATATGTGTCTACATAAGGTTTGCAATTATTTAAAAAAATATTTAAATTTAGAAATTAATGCATCAAAAAGTGTAGTTATTCCCTTTTGCAAAAATAGTAAATTGTGTCCTTATATATCCTACAATAGAACATTAATACCGGTTCAGTATACTGTCAAATACCTAGGCATTGTATTGGATAGCCAATTATCGTGGAGACCACATATTGAACACATTATGAAAAAGGCTGAGCTAGGTATCAATATAATGAAATCTTTAGTAGGTCTTCGATGGGGATCTGACCCGAAAATTTTGAAGACTCTTTATATTGCTATAGTTCGTAGTCATTTTGATTATGGATGTATGTTTTATATTAATGCGAAATATACCTTATTAAGAAAATTAGACCTAATCCAGAACAGAGCACTTCGCATTATAACTGGGGCAATGACATCTTCTCCAATAAATTCTCTCGAGGTAGAAGCAGGTGTTGTCCCGTTGCAAATTCGAAGATGTTATATTACAGATAAATATTGTATAAAGTTGGTCAGTCGTGACAATAGTGTCATACCTAGATTTTTAGAATTCTTCAATATACCTAATTATAATAATGAACCCTTGCGTGCTACTACTTCTATGAGTGATTCAATTTCCTTATTAAATTTTGAATTTCAGGATATAATTTCTTGGTCTCGGTTGCTGCCTTGCTTCAGTTTTGATTTTTTTAGTACTATTATGGATTTGCCTATCTATGTTAATAGATTTAAAAATAAATTCGAATTCTGTGAATTTTTAAATACCAAACCTGACTATATAAAAATTTATACTGATGGATCTAAAACTCATGATCGAACTAGCTTTGCCTTTTATGATGCAAATAAAAATTTCGGACAAGTATTCAAATGTCACACATTATTTTCTATATTTTCTGCTGAAGTTTTGGCAATATTACATGCTGTAGAATATATAAACTGTACAGTAAACATGAATCGCAGAAAGTTCTTAATTTTATCTGACTCTATGAGTGCTTTACTAGCTCTTTTGAAAAAAAATATCCGCGTCATATAACTATTTAATATACAATTTAAGATACCTTGTACATAATATTGTGAAGAATAATGATAATGCTATTATTGAATTTTGTTGGGTACCAGCTCATTCTGGAATTGTGGGTAATGAGTTGGTGGACACCCTAGCTCGTTCCTGTGTAAATACCAAAACATGTAATTATTTAGTCCCTTATTCCGATCTTCTATCAATTTTAAAGAGTAATATGATTAAAAGATGGTCATTACTATTAAATTCTTCAAGAGAAACTAAAGGGAAATGGCTGGAAAAAATCCAACCAATACCATCTACTCGTTCGTGGTTCGAGAATCATAACAAATTTTTAGGTCGAGATTTTATAACATCACTATGTAGACTCAGAATTGGCCATTGTCACTTTCCCTCTCATCTTTTTAGACTTAAGTTGGTTGATAGTAGTTCTTGTAAATATTGTTACAATGATTTATGTGATTTACAACATATTTTTTATGAATGTCCTAATTTTAACCTTGAACGCTTGCTTTTTATCGGCTCCTGTTTGGATATTATAAAACATGATATCCCTGAGAATGTTCAAGAGTTATTACAATGTAAAGATTTGTATATATGTATATTTAAGTTTCTTATGAATACTTTTGGGAAGATTTAATCAAATATTGTACCTACTCCTTTTATTGCTATGTTTGGGTCATACCTGTTCTAATAGTTAATTGGTTATATAAATTATTATTATTTTTGTTGATATTTTGTTAATGTTAGGTTTGATTTTTATTTTTATTTATGTCTGTTGTAATTATTTTAGTGATGTGTTTTTGTGTTCTTGGTTATGTTTTACATTTATTATCCTTATTGTTCTCTGTAAAGTTATTTGGTTGGGCTGATGGTATTGAATACCAATGCCCCTAATAAATTTAAAAAAAAAAAAAAAAATGAAACTAAGAACGAGAAAAATAAATACATTTACAAAAAGGTATGTACATTGCCTTGTGAATAAATTGCGTATTTATGTCTAAATAATATATTCAATAGTACCTTTGAATCTTCCGCTCATAATAAAATGTGCTTACAAACCAAAGTCCAAAACATCCCATTAAGTTAAGCTGCAAAGAGCACCGCCCTTGCTTGTCTACTCTGAAGGAAAACTTTTATTAAGGAAAATGACTTCAAAAGACGACGATGGACCTGGATTGGAAGCGCAAGAGTCCCTTCTGTATTCTGCACGGCATGGCGAACTCTCAGTGGTTAAATCCCTTTTAGAAGCCTGGAAAGATAACAAGATAACATTGGATATCAACTGTAAAGGTAGGTACTCACTAACTCATACTTAAATTATATCACTAGGTAAGTACTACCTATCTGACTGATAGATATTCACAAATTAATCTCAGTCTCTCTAGGATATGAATAGATAGACCCTGATAACAGATGTTTCTTTATATCAAAGGACTATTAGAATAATGGGTTTATCCTGTCTAAAAGTGTACCTACTATACCTATGTAAAACCCCTTCCATAATTTGCTAATCAAATAAAAAATCTAATTTGCTAATCAAATAATAATTGTTAAGACAATCTGATTGTCCGTCCCCACACCAAATAGTGATCTTCAATTGGATTTTTTTTTAATATTGTATATTTGTGTGACAATCAGATTTAAATATAAAATATATACTTAGGTTGCAATAATTGTAATAAGGGAGTAATAACCTAATCAAGTATAAGTAATTTTTATTTGTGACAAATAAGTAAGCAATGTAGATAATACAAAGATATATTTTTACAGGAAAAAGTAAGAGTAACCTAGGATGGACTCCTCTTCACCTGGCTACATACTTCGGACACACAGATGTGGTGGAAGCACTCCTGGAAGCAAAGGCCAATGTAGATGAAGTAAATGAGAATGGAGACACTGCGATACACAAAGCATCCTTTATTGGAAATGAGGTAATAATAATAATTATTATTATACATATATGTAGACAGGCAGGCAGTTGAGGCCTGATTTTGCCTGTGTTTTTCTATGTTCTTTAATGTATTTGTCTAGTTTGTCTTCTAATTGTTTAATAAGGTAAAATAAAGTATAGGTCGTTTTGTTTAGGGTCTTAAACTGAATTCGTAAATTGTAAGTAAATCAGTTATATGAAACTGCTGCTTTGCTATATTTTTTAAATGTTTCTTATACTCTAATGCTCTTTAATTCTTTATTATACAATACACAAATCTCCTTCCATCTATGCATATAATAAAAATGTAACAGATCTCTGTCTGTACATGGAAGATATATGAGAAAAAATATTATAGGAGACCTTTATCAACACAATAGTAACCAAAATAATGATTTTTGGAATGTTTGTCTGTTTGTGCGTTGCTAATCTCAGAAACAGCTGAACCGATCTCAATGCAGTTTTCAAGAATTTAATGTGACAGGTCCCACTTAACATATAGGCTTCTTTTTATCCCGGATAATTTCGACATTTTGTTTTTTCTGTAGTCCACGCGGACGGAGTCGCGGGCGTGATGAAAACGAGAAACGATTAGGTAGATATTACTGGAAATTTGTTATAAAATAATACGAAATGTAATTCAATTCAATTTTGCGATATATAGATGTTTTACGATGACAATATATTACTCAAAATCTAAAGCCTACATGGAAGACGAAACTCGTAGATGCATGGAATGCATTCACTTCTCATCAGGGTGTCCACTAGTTAATAAAAAGTAATAATTTTCTAATAGTTCTTAGGTTCAAATTTTAGTGTGTTTAAGTTGTGATAGTTACATAGCAATATAATACGAGTACACAGCATCCGGGAGGTGGGCAGCAGCGCCTCCCGTGTTGACAACATAGTCCAAAATACAAACTGCGGTCACCAACCCGCCTGCCCAGCATGATGACTAAGGGCAAATACCCCCCATGACAGTCTTGTGGTGTGCCCTGGGGGAGGCCTACGTACAGCAGTGGACTGCAATAGGCTGACGATGATGATGACACAGCATTAAGCTTCATTTTGATGCTTTAAATACCTTTTGTGTATAACTAATGGACGCTCGCGACTTCGTCCGTGTGGACTGCAGAAGAAACAGAATGAAGAATGGAAGGAAAAGGATGAATATATTTTCCTGGGATAAAAAGTAGCGTGTGTGTTAAGGGTGTCAGCTGACTGCATACCAAATTTTGTTAAAATCGCTCCAGCCGTTTTTACATGAAAGAGTAACAAACATCCATCCATCCATACTCACAAACTTTCGCGTTTATAATATTAGTAAGATGTAAATAATTCAGTCTTTTATTATTAAAACTCCAAGACCCCTGAATACTGTGTACCATCTTGTAGGAGCTTGTGATCCTCCTCCTGAAATACAAAGCAGATGTGAACATAATGAACGGCGAGGGCCGCACGGCGTGTGACGTCAGCAAGACCAAGGATGTGCAGCGACTGCTGGAAGCTGCGCAGAGGGCAGAGCGATATGAAAGGGAGAGGAGGCTCCTCACTGCCGCTAAAGAGGGACGAGTAGATGATATACATGAATTGGTAAGTTTCATACATAACTAAACTAGTGCTTGGGCTGTATAAAAAACAAAGTATTGAAATTTTTTGGAGAAATAATATTTTTTCGGCATTTCTCAGGTTCTAAACTACATGTATACCAAATTTCATTTAAATAAGTTTAGTTGTTGTGTGAAAGAACGACAGACAGACAGAGTTACTTTCGCATTTATAACAAAGATCTTAGTGGCAACTTTTATTTGGAGGACTCTCAAATTGTACTTCGAGTTAATGACTAAAGATTTGGAGGTAAGTCAAGTATTACATTTTACAGAGCTGCATACTTATTTATTTTGTAGACCGATATTTACACAGGTGAAACTGTTAAATATATTGTGTAAAATGGAAAAATTTATGAGTTAGGTTTTACATATTTGATTATTGAGTCATATTACCACCACTAACATGAATCACACTTTACCTCTCTGGTTATTCATAAAAGCTGTAGTTTGCAAAAATAAACTGTAATTGTATAGGTATTAAGTTATAAATAACTTCATAGGTAACCTGGCACTTATAGTTTACGCTCGACTGCTTCGATTGTTACACTTGACTTCGCATAACGCCTTTAGCAGTCTATAGTCTAGTATGTCTAGACTAGCAGGGCTTGACACATGCTGACGTAAGAACCACGCTCAAATAGTGCTTCTTACTCAACTGTTTCGAAAGAAATCCACAATAAATATGCATGAAAATAAATACAATCTTGACTAAGATAAATTTATAAAAACACTTCTCCATTAATATAATCCGTTAGGATATGGTTGATCGTTTCATCTTTAAACATTTTGCCGAGGGATTCAGCTTTGTTTGCCGAGATTTGGCTAGTGTATAGCTATCGGGATGAAAAATAACGTTGCCAATATGTAATTTAGAAAAGAGATGGTAAAATTCGTCATCCGACTGATTGACCCGGTGGCTCAGTGGTGAGAGCGCTGGCACGCGGAATGCAGAGGTCGTGGGTTCGATTCCCACCCGGGTGAGGAATTTTTTCCATTTCTTTTCAAAATTAATAATTTTATAAAATACAATGTTGTCGGCCGTGTTGCCGTAATGGGTTAGCCATAACTGCAAGAAGGATATCCCCGTTTAACGAAGCGGATTTAAATAATAAGTGACACATTGCTAACTTATCGTTTAAGTTCCTTAGTCTCTTGCGACATGCAAGGACATAGATGCAGCTGATGTATTCTAGTGTATCCCGCATCACCACAGGGCAGATTAATATGAGAATGATTCTCACTCGCACGATTTAAACTACCTGTAAAGTCATCATCAGTGTAATTTCGCATAAATAAGGCAACCTTTACGCTCCGTTAGTCTTACTATGTTACATTATTAATACCTATTTAATGGTACCGTATCGTGTAAGATACGCCAGTGAAGCGAATCTGCCCTCCTAGCATGACCACGCATCGTAGATATGGTATCGTCTCTATACAAAATTCAACATGGCGGCTATATCTATACTAATATTATAAAGAGTTTGATTGTTTGTTTGTTTGTTTATTTGCAGCGAATAGGCTCCGAAACTACTGGATCGTTTTTAAAAATTCTTCCGCCGTTAGAATCCTTATTGGACCTGGATGATTATAGGCTATAGGGATTCGCATAATTTCCACTGGGCTGGAATAAATATGAATTAAATACATTTTTTTTAACCATTTGACGCACGGAGGTATATGTTTGACATACACCATAGTTTTTTAGAGTTTCATAATAATTAGTGGTTTACTAATTTATTAATTTCTATCATCCTGAGGATGCCACGGTTGTTGGCGAAACATATGTAGATTATTTATCTAGTTTTTGATTTCGGAATGGTGCAATGTATTGTCTTGCATGCTAGGTGCTCAGGTCTGGTTTCTCGTGGCGATTGTAGTTAGTGCAAGTGCCTGTTTTCGCAGTTATGAGTTATCAGATCCGAGGGACAGTGGAGGGTGTAGGGCCCGGTGGTGGGCGCACCCATAGTGAATACATGTACGTATAACAAGTCCCCAGAAGGAGTCCTCAATGACAGATGTATTCCCGGTAGTGGAGCAGAAACGAGTAAAAAATCCCGCATCTTCCGCTATTCTTACCCGCCGATTATTGCCAAATCGATAAAATATTATCAGTTGTTTAGATACAGTCAATAGGTTGTAAAAATTTTACCTACTAAAAGTTGCTTCAAAAGTGTGCGTGATCACGGGTTCTGGGGAATTTATTATTCTGTAACGTACAGATGACATGACACAACATGACAGATTTTTACAGCATCCATACAGCCAATACTGATGATTTCTAAATTTATGATGGATGATAATAATGATGAATGATAATAATGATGAATGGAAACGTCGGGAAAAAATATAAAACGAGTGTAAAATTAGTCAAAATCAAAAAGAATTGCAAAAACAACATACCTAAATGAGCCCACGAAGAAACGGGAATTTTTAATTTCACAAGTAAAATGCACCCACTCCCTTCCAGATTTTTCCACCAAATAAGATAAAATTTCGTGTGTATGTTCGTTAGGGGGTCTAAGAGAGCACTAAGAACGGATTCCCCGAAATTCCCATGGGAACGGGGCAGACGGGAATTCCAAATTTTTACCGAAATTTTCACTGTACCGGAACAAAAGCTTATTCAACAAGTATAAAAATAAACCGCTTGACTTATTTACACAGATGAAATTTGGTGTGCACATTTGTTAGGGGGTGTTAAAGACCATTAAGAAGGGGTTTCCCGAAATTCCCATGGGAACAGCACAAACAGGAATTTCAAGTTTTTACGAAAACCACATGACATATAGAGATGAAATATTACAGGTAGGTATATTCGGTAGGGAGTGTAAGGAAGCACTGAGAACATATTTCCCGAAATTCCCACCGGAACGGACCAAACTGGAATTCAAAATTTGTAAGAAAACCGCTTATCATATTTAGACAGGCTATATGTCGATAAATCGGTTTATCATATCGTGTTTCGCAGGTCATGCTACTAGATGCTACTTTCGTACAATATCACCTACGTACTCTACTCATGGTAAAGGCGATAGCTTTTTGGGATTTGAAATTATTTGTTCGTTTAATAGAAATTCTCATTTAATTATGATTATCGGGTGCCAACCTGCCCTCTTAAAAAGATCGCTATAATAAGCACAATCTAATACTACCTAAGTAGGTGTATAAAATGCTTTGTCCTGTACGACTGACGGATCAACGCACAATCTAAACCGCTGATCTCAAGAGACTGAATCTTAGAGGCAGAGACTTATTTTGTACTAGTGGACGCCCGCGACTCCGTCCGCGTGGTTTACAGAAAAAACAAAATGTCGAAATTATCCGGGATAGAAAAATTTTCCCGGGATAAAAAGTAGCCTATATGTTAAGTGGGACCTGTCACAATATATTTCTGAAAACTGCATCGAAATCGGTTCAGCCGTTTCTGAGATTAGCGTGCACAAACGCACAGACAAACCGACAGACAAAAATTCCAAAAATCATCGTTTTGGGTTCTATTGCGTTGATAAAGTTCTCCTATAATATTTTTTCTCATATATCTTCTATGTATAGACAGCGATCCGTTACATTTTTATTATATGTATAGATATACCTAAGGTATAGATGACGGAGGCATCCGATAAAAAAGGGTTTTCCAAAATTTCCACAGGATCGAAATTTGTTTACGCGGGCGTTCACTAGGCTACCACTAAAAATACTGTAGGTACATTGCAAAGTAGCCGTAGTAGGTACTTGGTACAAATTACCGAGTACCAGACTATCCCGGCTAATGTTGTTTATTGTGAACTCACAAAATTGGTCTGCGCAAGTGCAGGCGTCATGCCCGAGGGTAATCTGTTGAGCCAGTGAGGTGGGCCTGTACACGCGAGCGTATGTGTGTGAACGTAAATAAAAATAAACTGACCAGAGGTTGGCAACCATGGGTACAAGGTTATAAGATTATTACACTGTATGGTACGGTGTTGGTTTTGTTTGATTAGACGGTCTTAGTTACCTATTAAGTAGTTTTAGTACATTGCTTTTTAACGTCTATGCTTCAAAATTATTGGTTAATCATTTATTTCAGACTAATGCATCCATTATGTCAGTAACATATTAATATCCCTTTAGCACGAGGCTAGGCTGGCTACATTGTCTCATTAACTAATTAAGAAATTGTGATCAGTTTTGAAAAATTATATTCTACTCTGTTTTTTCTGTTTTCCGTTTTTTTAATAACAACACATTGACCTATTCCCACACTAAGATCCCTAAGGTCTTGTGTAGTGGGTACTAGGCAACGGTATATAAATACGTAGATATAGAAACATCTATGACTATTCATCATATCAATGTTTGCACCCACCGGGATTCGAACCCAGGACCTATGGCGTCGCAGGCAGGGCCACTACCAACTACACCAATCGGCCGTAATTATTTTCAGTGCATTCATTATTCGAGATTGTATGGAACAGCTGATTTTTTTTTCACTATTTCGGAGTTGATCCCATAGTGAAAGTTGTTTCTTTTTACCTACCTAGTTTCGTGTCAAAAGATAATCACTAATTTTCAAAAGACCTTTTATATGTATAGTTTAAAAATGCTAAACATCGTAAAATTTCCACACAAGTAAAAATTGAGTTTTCGAAGTTGTCGGAAAAATTATATTTTCGTCGCCTTAATTTTACTTCTTATATTGTGTCAGTCTTGTATTTAAATACATTTCTAGTAACATTAACTTATTATTAAGTAAGTACTTTTAGATGAAGTAGGTGATTAATAATGAGTTTACATTGTAATTATACCAATTGCACAAATATAAACACGAGCTGAGTCATATAAGCTAATATTATTGTGCTAGTTCTCAATATTTCTTTCACCTGTGTAAACTTCATATAATGGATAATATATTTGTGTGCAAACAGTTGACAACACCTGAAATTCACAGTAGCAGTTATTATCAATGAAACAAGTCCGAGTAAGTTCTCGAACACCCCACGCCGGCTAGGCTATATAAGCTATGGGCCCTGCTGCAAGCGGCATATTGTATTACGAAACCCATACGCACGCACGGAGTACACCGTCAAGCGAAGCAAGTCTGTCAACAAAATGATTAAGTACGCGATCGTTGCATTACTCTTCGTCCAAGTGACCACGTCAGTGAGACTCGGCTCAGAACTGAGGAAGCACAAGCCGCAAGACCCCTTCGTCGATTTAGATCGACTTGCACATACGTTCACATACCATTACCCTTGGATATGGCCATGGGAGCATTTAGTCAGAGCCGCCTCAGCAATGGATGCCGAAGAGAAACTGGAGGAGCCGAAAATCGTGACGGATCCTAATAAGTTCCAAGTTAACGTTGTGGTCAAAGGATTTAAAGCTGATGAACTGAAAGTCAAAGTGAAGAACCGAAACATTGTCGTCGAAGGAAAACATAAGGAGACGACGGAAAACAAGCAGTTTATTGCCAACCACTTTGTACAGAGGTTTACATTGCCGCCCGGTAGTAAGGAATCCGAAGTGACAGCCACCCTGAGTGACAGCGGACTTCTGACAATATCAGCACCAAAACACGAACTTCCACCACCACTTCCGGAAAGAGAAGTGCCTATTGTGGTACTTTTATCTGAAACCAAGAATGATTCTGAAAAACCGACAGAAGAAGCTGAAAAAGTCGAAGAAACCAAAGCTACTGACGGTCTCACGGTTGATGACATAGTAACAGAAGGCGTGAAACCAGTGGCTGAAGATAAGCAGGTTAAAAAGCCCGATGAAGTTGAGAAAAAGGATGAAAGGGTATTAAAAGCTGCAGAGGTTAAGAATGATAAAGTAGTGAACGCCGAAGTAAACCCGTCGTCGTCTGCGTCGCCTCTCGAACGGTTAGGTTTATCTGAAACGACGACAAGCTCTGGGAAAATTAGGAAGAAAGAACTAAAAGGTGCGCAGAAAACGGCGAAAGACAACGAGGTGTCCAAAGGCTTAGAAGGAAACAATCTGGACTATGAGATTCAAGAATGAGACTGTGCTATTTGTGGTGAATTCAGGACAATGTGCCAAAAAGACTAATAGGAATTAAGGAGAGCTTTAAATAGCGAGTGAAGTTAGGAATAGAAAAGTTTTTCGAAACACTGAAGTTATTTAGGTTGAGTTTTGTTTCATGTTTTATTATTAATAAAATATTTACTAATAATACCGTATTTATTGTTTTGATTACCTATACAGTATAAGATTTAGTAACTGATATGCAATGTAATAATGCAGGAGTTCAGATTATCGTTTACAGTAAGTAGACGAATAATTAGTAAATATAATAGTTCTCGTAAATAAGTAATTAATAAAACTCAATAACCCATACAATCAGGTTGAGTTGATTTAATGAATTAGATACCTACGAGTACTTATAATGTCTTAATCGAATCACCAAGAATGTAAGACAGTGAAGAAAAAATTTAGAATGGCATAGATGTGTTAATAATTTCCAAGAGAAACTCATTTCATTTTCTATAAGTAAATTGAGACTTCGGCAATTCCCGCCCAAACCTCTGACCTGTATCCTAGTACCTAAGGGCGAAGCTACAACATCACTGTTTAAATAAGTCACTAAATCGCCACCCTTTAATATACTGAGCGGGACTAAAGGTGGCTTAGCCTGTCAATACAATCTTGAGCAGACGTATCTTTCATAAGGAACTAGGCAGTCAGATACTCGCCTAATATCGAATAACGAATAATATCAGACTGGTTAGTTCCTCATGCATAATATAATCTCTTGAAGGTAGTCATCATGTGGCAGTATTTCTAGACAGTAAGCAAAAGTCTTTTGCGAAAGCTTGTCGTTTTGACCGACTTAAAAGACTTTAATTAGAATCTTGTTCGTATATGTATGTAGGTAGGTACCTACTTATGTGTTTTTTTATTTCCCACATAGCCGTTATTTCCCACTGCTGGGAAACGTTTACACGCGGAACAGTTTTGTTTACAAACTCGGTCTGTTTACAAGAAACAACTAACATATTGTTTGTATATTTCTGGCTTCCTAGAGTTACGGTAGCAGCACTTCAGTTATGCATTCTTGGTATATACATTCTTGCAGCTGGATAATTACATACATACGTACATATAGCTACGCCCATTATTCCTCAAGGAGGTTGGGCACAAAGTGTGCAAATTACACACCCACTTTTCACCAGTTAGCCTATAAAGTCCCACGTGGTAAGGGGTGAGCATAGCGCTGCTTTTCAGGCACAAATAGAACAATCTAGCGACCGGTAACGTGTCCAATAGGAAATGTTTACATGCCATTCTAAATAGGTACCTAATTATAAGCTAGGAATTTAGCGTCAGATCATCATCATCATTTACAGCCCTGAGAAGTCCACTGTTAGACATAGGCCTCCCCCGACAACCTCCACTCCGACCGGTCGGAAGCAGCCTGCATCCAACGGACGCCCGCGACCTTGGCCAGGTCGTCCTGGTTGGCCAGGTCAAGCGTCAGATAATTAATGGTTATATACAGGGTGTAACAAAAAGGGTATGTTAAGCGAAAAGCTATGTAAATAGCCCACTATAGAGAACCTATCCACAAAATTTGAGATCCGAAATCACATGTTTATTTTTCCCGATACTATGGAGAATTTTTAAATATCTCAGGAATTTTCATACAATCTTGAAAAATAAAAATGTGATTTCGAGTCTCAAATTTTGAAAATAGGTTCTCTATAGTGGGCTATTTATACAGCTTTTCGCTTAACATACCCTTTCTGTTACACCCTGTATAATAACAGCCACATTCAACATGGCGAGATCGAATGTAATACAGCTGGCTACTGTAATACAGGTGTTATACACTTAGCACAGTTGCCAGGGACTACCTACTTTCTTCTTGTTTCATTGTTTTGTGTTTCATGTAAAACGCTGTGCAATATTATGTTACTCTGAATTATTATTTAGCATGTACTGTATTGTCCTCTAATTCTTATCTCAAAATAAAATATTATTATTATTATATTATTATTATTATTAATGTAGATTATCAGTGACAGGTTGCTAGCTCATCGCCTGAGAGAACGAGTGAAGTACAAAATGGACTTTTCCAAACTATAGTCTATTTCTGTCTCGAAATTCACCCAGAAACGTTTATCCTGGCGTGATAAAATAACCAGCTTTAGTAATATAAAAGCAGTGTAAAGACGTTTAATTAACTATGTCACATTGAACGTGTATTTTTACATCAATACCCCGGAATAAGCCTTGCATAAGTTAGCTTCTTATTCATGGGAATGGTACCTATCATATAGGTAAACACACATGTACGTAACATAATTTCCGTGAAGGTATGGTTAAAAAGGTTGCCACCTTTTTTAATACATTTAAAGTACATTGGATATTATTGGTAAGAAAAAAAGAACATAGTATCAAAATAAAGTATAATTTATTTTTCTTTATTGTTATATTAAAAAAAATATTTTCGATTTAGCACCAATCGATTAAATTTCGTTTAAAAATACTTATGACTAAACTTTTCAAAATCCCAAAGTAATCAAATCATATGAAATAAAGTATTTTTGCGTACCTTTTTGCTCTCATAAAGTATAGAGTACAATTACCTGAAATAACGTACAATACTTTATTATAAAGTACAGATTGCAACCCTAATGGTAATATATCGTACAAAGAATACCCAATCCAAGTATCTAACATCAGCGGTTTAGGTCGTGCGTCGATCAGTCAGTCATTCAGGCAGGACAAAGCATTTTATATATGTAATACTTATATAGGAAAATTATTGCGTGATTTTTTTTTACAGTTAAACAGTCCAAATTCGCCTAACATCAACTGCGTGGACTCGCAAGGCAACACGTGCCTACACTGCGCAGCATACAGGGGACACACGCGGCTTGCCGTGCTGTTGCTCCAGAACGGGATTGATACTACACTCAAAAATCATAGCGGTAAGTTTTGTAATAGCTACAGCCATGAGCATGGAGAAGGTATAAAAGAGGAGGTGGGACTATGAACTGAGTCGTGTGGCAATCGTGAGGCCATGACGTCATGATAGGGGTGGAGCTTCAGCGCCAATGTGTGTAATGCAGTAACTATAACCATACGCTTATGCAAGTAGTTTCGCTAGTTACTTCAAGGTGGTTTCTATGTAAATGGGCAGGGCTACAGTGTTAGGATGCTCCCCTCGTCCCATACTTCACCCCCGCTCAGCGGCACACTATTATGTGTATGAAAATATACTTAGCCGCTGCTCCTCTTTTATTTCTTCTCCGTGGTCATGAGTACCTAATAAGATGTATTTATGTCCTTGTCGTCGTCAGCCTATTGCAGTCCACTGCTGGATGTAGGCTTCAGAGACGCCACACGACTCGATCTCCCGTTTTTGCCGTCCAGTCACTACCAACCGCCCTATTTAAGTCATCGGTCCATCTGGCCGGAGGGCGTCCAACCCTTGCCCTTGTATTAAGGTTCAAAGTCCGACAACAATTAGGTTATCATGAATTCGAAGCAGGATTCTTTCTATTGTAGACTGCTTATGGCGGTGTCTCGCATCTAGTCGTACAATTAAAATAATCCTACCTTAGGCTTATGATAAAAGATGCGTCAATCTTCATGGGTAGGTTGGTAGGTACAGGCAAATGCAATAACGCAATATGCAAGGATGAATGTTTACTATATTTATTTTTATAAAATTATTAATAAAGAAGTGGAAAAAATTCTTCACCCGAGTGGGAATTATTTATTGGAACGAAGTTTTTGGAACGAAGTTCCTTACGGCAGGCTTGGAGGAGATAGGGATTTTGCTGCGCGACGGAACTGAAAAAATGTGATAGTAAAACCGTAAGAAAAAATGCGTGGAATAAAACCGTTAAATGAGACGTGCGCAGGCGCGACAGTCGTATACACAAGCGAGTAGTGTATAATACCTTTCTCTTTCTCCCCCTTTCTTTTCGTTCTCTCATCCCTTCTCTCTCTATTACTACTCCACCCCGCCAATGCATAGTATATACTCATGAATTCATGGACAAGCACGTGGCGAATACTCACATTATAGATACATTTTAAACCTAAATAAAATTGAGCACGATTTTTCTTTTGCAAATTGTGTCGATTCTACATTAGCCGAAGGAACTTCGTTCCTACCTGGTGCCCCACGACACCACATTTAATTAATTAAGTTGTCATAAAATGTCATAATTTTATTATAATTCTTATAACAAGAAGACTGTAGGTAAGTATAACCGGAGTATTCATAGTTGCGATAGGTAGTTACCTTCACTTTTTATTTATATATTATATTTATTTTTGTCTGACGCTGTGTATTTTCCGTTAATTATTATATCTATGTATGTATGTAGGGACCCTTAGCGGCATCATAGTAAGGGTCATCTATGGGCACTATGTTGTCTTGTTATGTGCAGTAATTGAACCGAAAACACTAAGGTTACCAGTATTGCAACTTTTATTTATGTTTACACACAGTTAAGATTTCCTCATAAATCTCCATATTACGTAAACGTTACATCAAATGTTAGTAAGCAGGTACCGTTCTATGTTTACGAACTATTCGACTCCGTGCGACTTGAGTCTAGTTTACAAACAACGTTTGCTTATCGTAAGGATCCGTACATATCTAGCGGAAAATGCGTCGCGTGTAGTCGGTCGCGTAACGTTACATAAAAATATGAGCAATATTCAATCTTGTACGTGATGATGCGTGAGTTTGAGTGTAGGTAAGTACATGGGGATACGGGTTCCGTCAATTGTGTACAGACCCTTAAGGCCTACGCACACAGCGACGGCATGGCAAGGGATTCAAATGTTTACTAATGGATATTCAAACGAGAAATACGACATAAATTGTAATGCTTTAAAATGATGCTGTGGCATAGAAAAGGATTTCATAGCGCGGCATAGAAAGATGTGCCACGGGCTCCCGCGACGGGATGCCGTGGAGTACTGTGGTATGCAACGACATGTCAAGGACTCCGCGTGTGACATTAACACTCGATCAAACGCAACTAAAGACTAAAAAAAGTGTATCTATGTGTATGTATAAGGAGCTGCCGCGGCGTGCTTTTTCGTGATGTGTCATGCCGTGGCAAGGCTCTAGAATGCCGCGGTATCTAAGCCGCTAGTGTGAACTCGGCAAAATCCCTTGCCATACCGTCCCGGTCTGCGTACACCTTTAAACGAAGCTATGGTAACAGTAGTTCATGAATGTCCCGATGGTAACGTGTGTGGTCTTAACCATGACTTTAATATAATAGTAGTCGCAATGTCTCGCTGCACGCGGAATCATAGAAGTTCTATTGCCCCGTATAGTAAGGGTTTGTATCACATAGTTTGACATTAGATTGTAATTCGTGAAACTTATTACTCGTATATCGAAAACCGGCCAAGTGCGAGCGTTATTGAAGGAAATGTGTTCGGTAACTTTGCGAACTTCGCTGTCGCTCGAAAATACATTGTCTCAGAGAATAAATATGAGATAATACACTTCTATTACCATCACATGACATGTAATCCTTTGTAGATTGTATAATCAAGTCATTATGTCATCTCGTTTGTTTGCAACTGGAATTGCATGAGAGTGAGTAGGGTGGAGCTATTTCGGAGCCAAGGTCGGGCAGGATGAAACCTATTACAGTATAGACTTTGGTTATCTACGTATAGTATTTATATTGAACCTATCCTGTAGACTTACAAAACAAAGACGGGATAACGATAACTGCGGTTAGTTTTTCTCGTACGATTTAGAACCATATCTTCTTGTTCGAAAGCTTTATACTTTTGTTTTTGAACGCTCTAGAGCCTAAACGGCTTGTCTCATTTGAGGGGTATCATTAGATTCGTCATGAGAGTGACACTGAGTCTGAATCACGGAGAAGAAATAAAAGAGGAGAGCGGCTAAGTATATTTTCATACAAAAATAGTGTGCCGCGGAGGGTGTGAAGTATGGGACGAGGGGAGCATTGAACACTGTAGCACTGCCCATTTACATAGAAACCACCTTGTAGTGACTAGTCAAACCACTTACTCATTAACAATATGGTTTAAGATTGTTTTACTAGTGCATTTACTCATCGCTAGATAGCAATATTATACTACGTTTTAGTAAAAAAAAAGGACCCTAATAAAAGCGCTAGTGTCTCTGTAATTTTAATACGCTTACATTTCGGAGCACAAACGTATGGTTACAGTTACTGCGTTACACTGGCGCTAATGCTCCGCCCCTGTCTTGACGTCATGGCCTCACGATTGCCACACGACTCAGTTCATAGTCCCAATTCCTCTTTTATACCTTCTTCATGGTCTGAATATTTATGGAACCATATAATCTTGAAGAATAAACATGTGATTATGAGACTAAAATTTTGTGGAATTTGATAGCGGGCTATGTTCTAGCATTTCGCTTAACCCCTTTTGTTACATCCTGTATTGTGTACGATACATACATACATATAATCACGCCTTTATCCCTTACGGGGTAGGCAGAGCACCAAGGGCCGATAGAACCACATGGTGCCACTTCTGACTAATTTTGAGAGTATACTTGTGTACGATAAATCTAAATATAATAATAATTTTTAGCTGGCAACTGTGACATGCTGAGGGTTAATATAGGATTGTTTATTTCAAGAATCCCCTATATTTCATAGATCTCACGATGTCAGATTATATGTTGTATAGCTAAAGGGACTTGACAGTGAACATGCATTCATAAGTAAATAAAATAACGCTTCTTTCTCGGAGGGGTAGGCATAGATCACATATCACCACTTGCTACGGTCCTGACACACTTTCGCTGACAATGGACGCCTTTGAATAAGAGAATCTTCTAGATCGGAACCAAAATACAATAACTCTTGCGATATTGCACTCTATGTCATCTGAGGATAGACAAGTTTTTGCCTTTGATTGTTCCATGTAGCAATATCTTTGTTTGCGAACATGACACGAGTTTCTTTTTACTGTGTATAAGTACCTAGGGTTGCAACAAAACGCACTTAATACTTATGAGTACGAGTAAGTGCGCATTGAGGTTATGGTTTTGCATACCAAAGAAATATCGGTCACCAAACAAAACACTCTATGTAGGCAGTATTTTATTAGTTGGGCTTCATATTCATTTGATCAACTATCGAGCATAGAAATTTTGGTATTCCGTCCGTATCTGGTTTCGGTTTAAAAGGATTAAGCCTCGAGCACACCGGATGCGTATGCGTGCATGTAAGCGTAAACGTACACGTACCTCTGAGTTGTAATGTATGGAACTGTATAGGCACGGGCAGACCGGATGCGTATGCGTAGACGTCAAGCGGTGACAGTTCCATACATTAAACTCAGAGGTACGTGTATGTCTACGCTTACGTGCACGCATACGCATCCGGTGTGCTCGAGGCTTTATCACACTGCACCGCGCCCATTGCGTAGTACGGGGCAGCAGATTTTAAAATCGTAGGCATTTCCACAGTTGATATAGAAAACACGCCCCGGGCTTTCCATATTTGACAGTGACTATATTTCAAGTATTTACTATGTATATTATTTTAAGTCAGCCTGCCGGCGTCTTGCCATAGAAGCCCTTTATCCCGTTCATATTCTTTATTATCTTTACACTGTTTTATAAATGAAATTGTATTAGGCGTTACAATTCGGAAGTTCAAACATTCACTATGGATTCGCCCACCACCGGGCCCTACACCCTCCACTGACCCTCGGATCTGATAACTCATAACTGCGAAAACAAGCACTTGCACTACTTACAATCGCCACTAGTGCTTGTTTTCGCAGTTATGAGTTATCAGATCCGAGGGTGTAGGGCCCGGTGGTGGGCGAACCCATATTGAATATCTTTACACTGTTAACATGTGCCTACTATTAATAATAATAAACACTTTATTGCATTGCACTATAATGTAATATTTTTTGCACATGGGCGAACTTAATGCAACCCATTTACTGGAGAAAAAGCTACTATTTTGACGTTACGGGTATATTGCAGGTCAGCTAGCCATAGACCTGTCGAAAGACAACGAGATGCGCGAAGTGTTAAGCGTGCGGCCTGTGCAGAGGCTGCAGCGGACGGCCGCGCGGTTCGAGGGTCCGCTGCTGAAGCGCTCCAGGTTCCTTGGATGGAGACCCGTTTGGGTGAGATGGCTTTTTTATTGTCTTCATATCAGTCTATTGCAGTATACCGCTGGACGTAGGCCTCTCCAAGGGTATGCCACAAAGCTACTGCTATAAGGGGGTTTTACTCCTAGTCACCACGCTCTGGGCAGGTGGGTTGGCGACCACAGTGTGATTTTCGGACTAGTCTCGGGAACCCTCATTTGCCTCTTACGAAAACAACGGGCAGACATAGGGTGGTACTATTCTACTCTGTCGTCTGCCGACCCCATACACAGTAATAAGATCTGATCAAATTGAGAAACAAGGATTTCTTCAATTTGTTACTCTTCTAGGTTAATTAAAACTATTGATTGGATTTCGGAACATGGTTCTATTCTATTCTATAGGTACGTTACAAGTGTGTGTCGCAACTACCTTTGTTTAGATAAAACATGTCATTTTCAGGCAGTTCTTCAGCGAGGAGTTCTTCTATACTACGGCTCCAGGGCAGAAGCGGCTAGAGAGGGTACGATCTACCATCTCGGGTTAAACTGTACTTTATTATAGTTATTAAAGCTGGTAATTAGCCTAAAAGTACCGAAAACAAGATACTGAAATACGGTTTAGAATATTTGTAGTCGATGTCATACAACACGCCGTATTATTGAAAGGCTAGGTACATAAAACTCGACACGCTCTCTTGGATGCGCTCAGTCTGAACATTTACATAGCCTGACTAACCGAATTAATTAAGCAGACAAAGTGCTAGAAGCCAAATTGTCTCCCTCCAAAACCCATACTATTTAAAATTCCTAGCCGTTCTACAATAAGCCATCGACATTATACAGGGTGTAAAAAGACAACGTTGTTATTTTAATACTTCGTATTCTTTATAACGTAACGATCATTTTTTTCTATGGAACCAACCCTGGGAAACGAAAAAATTTTTAAAAAAAAACTCTTTTTATTGCAAGCAATGTATTCGATTGACAAATGTACCTATAAAACTAACATTTTTAAATGTTAATATGCTGTCTTTAAAAAAAATGTTCGTTAACTGTTTCCAGATGGATTTATTTTTAAAAAATGCTGATATTCATGTAACTTTGGACCTCAATATCTTGGAAACCCGTGGTTTCCCAGGGGTGCTTCCATAAAAAAAAATGATCGTGATGTTACAAGAATACGAGGTATTAAAAGAACAAAGTTGTCTTTTTACACCCAGTATATCACCCGTAGCACACCTCCACTGCCAAATTATAACAGCAGGGCAGCAGCAATTTCTGAATGTCTTGTCCCGTATGTAGGAGTAGCGAAATTGTCTGTTTTTGTGGTTCTAACTATATAGGAAAACTGTTTTTTATCTCTTTCCCTCGAGTGGTCTCTTTATCTGTTTGTTTGTAACTAAACGCTTTATTCACTCAACCATACCTCTTGAAAAATACGAGTACATAACATAGTCCGGAGTATGGAGAGAGACATAGGCTACATTCTCTTTTCACGCAAACGAAGTAAGATCCAGTCAGGTGACACTTGGCATGTAAGTTGACGTTCAAAATTTAAATAGAGTTCTGGAAGCAGACTGCAAAATTACGTGAATAATCTAGAAATTTAATCACAACGTTTGCCGTGATCGCCTTCACGGTGATTCCACTGACGCCAAGAATTCTCAAAAGTTGCACATTATGGTTTATGCCATTTTAATGTAATGTATGCCGTGAAAATTGAGATTCGTGATTGAAATGCTTGTCGCATACACTCATGTATATTGTACTTTGTCATTTGAGGGTAGCGAATCAACTTGTACGGTTATTTTTGTTGGAAAGCATAAATTGAGTTATGGAGTTGGGTTACTAATACGCCTTTTACAATATATATTATGGATTTGAAACACGTACCATAAATATATAAATATTCACAACACATTAACCTAGACCCACACTAAGATCCCTAATGTCTTCATGATGAATATTGATATTGGTTTCTGAGTTATGGATGTTTCTATGCTTATCTATGCATTTATATACCGTTGCTTGGTACCCGCGACACAAGACCTTAGGGATGTTATTGTGGGACTAGGTCCCACGTGTGTTGTGAACTGTGTGAATGTTTATTGTTATTTATTACTAGTGGCCCGCCCTCGCTTCGCTTCGGTACGTATGTATTTACCTCGCAATTTATCCCTATTTTATCACTGTTTAAACCTTCCTTGGACTTCCACGAACATTTCAAGACTAAAATTAGCCAAATCGGTCTAGTCGTTCCCAAGTTTTAGCGAGTCTAACGAACAGCAATTCATTTTATATATACAGAATACAGATAGATATATAGATTAATCACCCTGGCAGGCGGTAGATGGCGCAGTCGCAAGTACCTGGACGGAGCGCGGGTGACTGCGCCGGAAACGGAACCCGCGCTACTAGCGTTGGCATTCAGTGATGGAGACACGCAGCGTCTCGCCGTGCCCAGTACTGAGAAGCAGGTTGCTGCGTGCAGGCAGGTAGGTGGGGATGACTTACATTCCTGTGTCCCCTAGCTGGGGCAGAGGGCCTCCACAGATCTCCGCCATCCCGTTCGGTTCTGAGCATCGCGTTTTATTTCGCTCCAGGTCTTTTCTCTCTAGGCGGGGATAGGGTCTTTCAAATCAGCAGGCCTATCGGCTATCTTTTTTGACAGTTCATGGTTATTATCACTCATGGAAACCTAATAATAAAAACTAAAATAATAATAAAAACAACATACATATAATCACGCCTTTATCCCTTACGGGGTAGGCAGAGCACTAAGGGCCGATAGATTAAGATTATTCATACTATATATTTCGACCGACGGCTTAAAGAGGGTGGTTGGCACTGACTGGATGGTGAAAACGGGAGATCGACCCTTGTGGCGTGCTTTGGGGAGGCCTATGTCCAGCAGTGGACTGCAATGGGCTGACGAATCGAAAACTCTTGTATACTTCATCATCATCATTTTCATCCATGAGAAGCCCACTGATGAAAATAGGCCTCCCCCAACAATCTCCACTCCGACCGGTCGGAAGCGGCCTGCATCCAAACGATGCCCGCGAATTTGTCTAGATCGTTCGTCCATCTCGCGGTTGGCCTTCCCTGGCTTCTACTATACTTATCTAGACGCATTCGCCCACAGTCGTGGGTGACAGCGCTGTCGGAACACATAGAGTACTCCGGCCACTACCTGTGGGCCGGCGTGGCGCCCGACGCGGCTCGGGAGGCCACGGAGGACCTCGATGATGACTGCAAGCCGCTAGGTAAGTCCTACTAATATTATAAACGCGAACGTTTCTAAGTATTGATGGATGGATGGATGTTTGTTACTCTTTCACGTAAAAACGGCTGAAGCTATTTTAATAAAATTTGGTATGGAGTTAGCTGATACGCTGGATTAACAAATAGACTACTTTTTATCCTGGGAAAATATTTTTATCCCGGATAATTTCGACTTTTTGTTTTTTTCTGCAGTCCACGCGGACGTAGTCGCGGGCGTCCACTAATCGTGCATTGTACGAAATTCTTTGTAGTGCGAGTCCCGTTGAGTGTTCTACATAATTCTCTAGTACTTACCATAGATTAACTAAGATTATTAATATTAAAATCTATAGAAAATATCTTCCCAAATGGGGTAGCCAGAACTGTATAACAAGTTGCTAGATTATCGCTTTTAAAAAGACCTGAATTCCTCAGTCAACTCTTACGACACGCCCCGCATCCGCATGATAATTTATTAACGGTTAACAATTCCACGGTTAAACTGTTCCAGGTTCAATGCAAGACGCGTTAACCGCGGCTACGAACAGCCTCGCATTACTCGACACACAACTGCGAGAGTGTGGCGCCATCGTCAGTGCGCTCGACAAGAGTGCTAATGTCGGGAACTCGCTGCATCATTCCGCTTACATGGTGAGCTATCAACACTAATCGGATTGGGTATAACCCGCGCAGATAAAGAATTGATCTGTAAATGGCGTCCACTCGCATGCTATCTCGCTCATATCTATCGCGCGCCTATGGTCAGACAGTGCTGCAAAAAAAAATTGTCTGGTTTCGCTTTGACTAATCTCATTGCTGTTGAACCTCTGAAATCCCATTTTTTCATGTTTATTGCAGATTTTCAATCGATAATTACTTTAACGTTACTCTTTCGAAGTAAATTTCCAGCGTAATTTTTTGCTAAAACGTTCTTGTTATAGTGCTTTTTATATATTATGACATTTAGTAATGATTTTGCCAACCATACATTCCGTCACTATAATGTTTGAGTTCGTTGACCCTAAATTGCACTATCTAATCTGATCATTGGCTATCAGTGTTATTACACACTTCACAACACATTAACATACCTATAGTTCCACACTAAGATCCTTGAGGTTTTGTGTCGTGGGTACTAAGTAATCTTATCTTACTAAACGTTACTAAACTATATTATAAATGCGAAAGTTTGTAAGTATGGATGAATGGATGGATAGATGGATGTTTGTTACTCTTTCACGTAAAAACGCCTGGAGCGATTTTAATAAAATTTGGTATGGAGTTAGCACACACTCTAGATTAACAATAGGCTACTTTATCCCGAAAAAATATTTTTATCCCGGATAATTTCGACTTTTTGTTTTTTCTACAATCCACGCGGACGAAGTCGCGGGCGCCCACTAGTGGTTTATAATTACATAGATAGATAGAAGTATGGAAACATTCGTGACTCGGTAACATACATTGATATTCATAAATCTGTTTGCACCTACCGAGATGCGAAGTCAGGACCTTTGACACCGCAAGCAGGGTCACAGCCAACTACACCAATCGGCCGTCATAATTTACCCCTTGTTTCGTGTACTTTCCCATTCTGGCAATCCCATGGAGGATGGATGGATGCGATTCGGCGGGAAAAGCTGGAAGGGAGCGGGTGTTATGTTCTTGTGAAAATCAAAATTTATTTGTAAATGGCTTGCATGTGTCCGTGAAGTGATGTTTTCTGGCAGATAAGTTATATTTTGTTTACTTGTGATGTGAATCTAGTGCGTGTGCATGATTTTATATGCAGGTAAGCTAAGTAAAATTTTAATCGGAATACGATCTCTTCATGGGCTCATGTAAGTTGTTTCTGCAATTCTTTACTTATTTTACACCCATTCTTGAGGATTTTCCCGACGTTTCAATTCATCATCATCAATTATCATCCATCATAAATTCAGAAATCATTTACTAAAGACAATGGCTGTATGGGCTTAGTTCCCCTTGCCTTTCTTTCGGGATAAACTAAACAAAAAAAATGAATGGATGCAAGATGGACGGAAGCCTATCCTAACCTAGCCAAGGTCGTATCAACTGGATGCAGGCTGCAACAGACCGGTCGGAGTGGAGGTTGTTCAGGGAGGCCTATGTTCAGCAGTGGATATCTCATGGTTGATTTTTTTTATTTATTAAGATTAGGGACCAACATCACATTTATTAAAAAGGTAGAATAATGATTATACATTGTAGCACAATACTGATGCATGCAACTATGACTGGCGCACACAAAACATGCATTAAAATCCTTAAGGCCGCGCCGCTCAACAATCCATCTCGCAACAGTAATGATGATGATGATGGTGGATCATCACCACCATCATCATAATGCTGGCGTTTATAATGATGGTGATGATGGTGATGATGATGATGGTGTGCACAGCGGTTCCAGCACGCATGTGGGTCGGGGGCGGCGGCGCTCGCATCGCTCCGGCACTGTGCCGCCCTGGTGCAGCAGCAGAGAGACGCCGAGAGAGCCCGACTCAATCGAGAGGTGCGTTTCCACAGGTGGCATATATATTCTACAGTGCTCGGCTTATCACTATATATTACAAACAAACTCAAATCAAATTAAATATTTATTTATTATAAAATTATTAATAAAGAAATGGAAAAAATTCCTACCCGGGTGGGAATCGAACCCACGACCCCTATTCCGCGTGTCAGTGCTAACCACCGGGTACAATTACAATAGAATTTTACCATCTCTTTTCTAAATTACATATTGGCAACGTTATCCCGAATTACATAGCCAAATCTCGGCAAACAAAGCTGAATCCCCGCCAATGCTTAAAGATGAAACGATCAACCATATCCTAACGGATTATATTAATGGAGAAGGGTTTTTTTTTATAAATTTTCTTAGTCAAGATATTATATATTATAAAATTATTATAAAGAAATGAAAAAAAAATCCATTTCAAAATATATTATTTGTACTAAGATAAATTTATAAATATTTATTTGCTAACCAGGGTACACAATAGTTCTTATATTAATTAATATCTCCGCCCAGTCACCTGTCTGTCCCTGTGTATGCTTAGATAATTAAAACTGTCACAAACCTAGAGCCATCTTGACAGATTGACGCATTTATTAGTCTTACAGTTCGACCAATACAGGGTGTAACAAAAGTAGTATGTTGAGCAAAATGCATAAAGAAAGTGACAATTTTACTACATTAAAATCTGTATATTAAATAATTTGAGGGGCGCGGGAGGACGCCGAGCGTTCGTTGCGCGCACGCAGGCACTCGAGATTATCGCGATCACGCGGCTTCGGCTTTGCTATTGTTTTACGTAATCAGGGGGCCGCTTAAAGTCATTATGTGATGGTGAACCAAAAGTAGTTTTGTTACAGATAGAACGCAACCGTGTGCTAGAGGAAGCCCTCGCCGCCCTCGCCCGAACGCATCACGCTCTCGAAATGTCCGTCGCAGAGGAACTTACTAAGGTATTCACACACACGTCAGCCTATTGCAGTCCACTGCTGGACGTAGGCCTCCCCCAGGCCATGTCACATGACTACTGCCATAGGGGGGCTTTTGTCCATAGCCACCACGCTGGGCAAGCGGGTTGGTGACCATAGTGTGATTTTCGGACTATGTTGTCAACACAATAGGCGCTGCTGCCCACCTACTGGAAACCTTAATCGCCTTACGATACCCACAAGTCCAGGATCTTATTGCTCATGACTGTACGCATCGCATGCTAGGTGCTCTTTACTCGTCATGATAACACTTGCTTCTTTATTTCAGAGCAAACGGAAGAAGACCTCATCAATAAACGACTCCAAAGAGAATTTCTTCGATGTGTTTGATGGTTAGTAAAATGATAAATATGACATAGTATCCATTTTTTTTTCTTGCGTCCTAAGGATATATAAAATTACCATTACCTCAAAGAAAAAAACCCGACCGCGTACAATATCTGACCCTGTGTCCCTCGCAAGACTAATACAAATCTAATGATACCTTTCAAACTCAAATGCGACCAGTTTTTTATGCTCTAGGCGTGCCAAAGAAACGCACATTATACTAAAGGTTCGATAGGACGTGCTTTTGCAGTCTGTAAACATCTGGATCAAGCCAGCTTTTACCTGTTTTTCTCTATGTGAGGTTTCTGAAATTGACATACACACGAAAAGCAAAACCCTCCTTGCGCAGCCATGTAAAAACCTATGATACTATCGTCAAGGAGTCACAAAACGAGCCTGTATTACAGGGTCAGAAGATGAAGACGACACGCTGGTAACCGCGGGGCTGTCGAGTCCACTCGGAGCTTTGAGTCCTTGGGGAAGCAGCCCCGACCTTGTGCGGACTTCGCCCCCTGCTGATGGTAAGACCTGTTAATATCGGACTTCACAAGCTTCTTCTAAATTCACAAGCTGCTGAAAATATCTATTTGCCTCTTTGTTTAAATCCCGTCGTGTACCTGATTTTTGTGGACTGTGTTAGGGGCCGGGCACACTGCATGCGATTGATTAGCAGCGATTAGGGTTCAGTAAAGTTCTGGGATGCAGGCCGTTTCCAACCGGTCGGAATGGAGGTTGTTGGGGGAGTCCTATGTTCAACAGTGGACTTCTCATGGTTGAGAATGATGATGATGTTATCTATAATCATACAGGCGACAGAACCCCGACAAACGACGCTTCCCTGCCCCGCTGTCAGTCCGTATCGAGCTCACAAGCCATGTCGTGCGTCAGCCCTGCCAGCTCGCGCGGCACGCTCGTGTCGCAGGGCGGACACGTGTACCGCAACGCGCGGCCCTACCGCAACGTGCAGCCCAGGTTAGTGTACTGTAGATAACGTGTCGGGCTCGAGCGATGTCGTGCGTCAGCTCTGCCAGCGCGCGCGGCACGCTAGGTTAGTATGCACAATGTATCCGACCGTATTTCGGTCGTACCGGTAAATTTCAAATGAGATCAGCCCACTGCGCAGGAGATATTAAAGGTTAAGGTATGGACGAAAAGCCGACACGACCGGAGAGAGATCAGGCGCAGGACCAACGGTTTTACCTGCTTTCCGAGGTACGACCTTTGACAATTTTGCGATATTAAAATCCGTACATCAAATAAATTCAGTGGTACAGGCCCGTAACTGGGCATCGAAACTACGTCCCGCGATTGGAAAGCGCACGTCTAAACTATATTTGGCTATCAGATTAGTAGTGTGGTCACAGACCACTATATACAGTATTTTAACATAGTTTAAGCTAACTTTCCTATATGTGACAGGTATTCGTATCTATTAATATGTCGCAGGCAAGAAAAAATGGCAAACTACATTTTTCCTAGGTAGTCCTTCAAGGTTTTGTTTTTTCTTTTAAGTATTTTATTTTTAATATAGTTTAATTAATTTGTGTTATTTCATATTTTGTTTCAGTTCTATGTGGTCGCTTTAAAACAGTCCCCTTAAGCATCTATGGTCAGTACAAATTATCATTTTAGAATCGCACAAGTCTAATAAAATAATTGTGCTTTAGTTAATCTTCATCAGAAGACTAGAAGGAGTTGTACTTATCGGCAAGAAAGAGATGCCTTTTGCAAGCATTTGCTCCTATAAAGTTGTGTAATATATGATGTTTAGACATAATTGGACATAGTTATGCAAACGGGAACCAACCCATACAGTAACATCGAATTCTAACAAAATTTACAGATTATTTTGATAAAATTATTAATAAAGAAAATGGAAAAAAATTCTTCGCCCGAGTGGGAATCGAACCCACGACCACTGCAAACCGTGCCAGCCGCTATAACCACTAAGCCACCGGGTCAATTACTCAGATGACGAATTTTACCATCTCTTTTCTAAATTACATATTGGCAACGTTATTTTTCATCCCGATAGCTATACACTAGCCAAATCTAGGCAAACAAAGCTGAATCCCGATTATTTTGATGTTTACAAGGTTGATAGAAAGTTCATTTTTGAATGTTTATGTAGCCTAAAATTTTATTTTATACATTACCCACAATAAAATAATCGGGATTCAGCTTTGTTTGCCTAGATTTGGCTAGTGTATAGCTAATATATGGTTCCCGTTTGCATAACTACGTCCAATTATGATCTGTATTTTTGTGCACTTATAACTGAAATCAACTTACTCTCTCACAATCTCACAAATGTAAAGTTTATTACTATAGGTATATATACCTATTATATAATTTTTGACGCACAGTATTATTTACCTTGTAAAAAGTACATAGCAGTTTTTATTTTATTTAAATACGTTTAAAATTTGGGCCCATTCCTAAAATGCATTTTGTATTTGTAACTTTATGTTTATCAAATTTTTTAGTTGTATAGTTTACTGTATATATCTGCACTTCGGTGTGTATTTAGCTAATTGTAAATGAATAGTAATGTTACTATTTTTTACGTTATATGAGTTTTACGGCATTTATTTTATTGTGAAATGTTCATATTTGTTTAAAGCACAAGTCTTAACAAGAACACCAGAAAAGTATGACGTACAAAAAGAGAAACAAAAAATCATCGCTTTTCAAGTAGGTACCTATTTAAACGTGTTAAGTTACGTAAAAAAATATAACTACCCTTGCCACTTATGTATTGTATGTCTTTGTGCTTTATTTTTAAATTGCTAATATCTAGTTTTTCCATGTGAAATTATTTAATGTAGCCAAAGTCAAGTTGCCATACTCGTATAAAATTATATTTCTTAATGTTGATTTTTTTTGCTCATTAAATATTGGCTAAAAAGTTATATATAAAAAAAATGGGAATGCGTAAATAAATAATCTGCGATAATAATTGTGATATTTAAATTAATAAGAACCTATTGTGGAATTTTTTTAAAAAATAATTTTATTTATTTTTAAAACGTTAATTGGTTGTATTATTTTTTTAATTTATTGATAATGCGAATATGAAACAATTCGTTATACATTTAGCTGTAAGTAAAAACAATATTGACCTTTTCGACTTATTAAATGCTTATTTTGAATGTTTCCCAAAATTTTATTATTTTCTGTTATTCCTATTATTTTTTCACCATTGTGTATGTAAGTGTGCAAAAAAAAAACTAAAACTATATAAAACATTGGTAATTTTAATAGGGAAGCCCCATGCATATTTCTAATATTTGAAATAGTTTTAAATAACGTAGACACTAGCGCCAATGTCAGGTGACTTTATTACTGAAACTAACTATATTTGCTCGTTTGGAGGGAGACTTATAATCAATTCAGATGCGAACTGAAGCGAAGTACAAACATTGACATAATGCTGAGGCTGCACTTGGTTTACGATTTATTTGTTGACAGAGATTTTTCTTTATTTACTTAAAAATACGGTATAATTTTGTCATGGTTTGAAGTTTATGATGATTTATAAATGTTTGTATTGGAAATATCCTGCTACTTAATATTATAAACGTGAAAGTTTATGAATATGGTAGGTATGGATGGATGGATGTTTGTTACTCTTTCACTGACTGTCTCACTGGGTATCTACTTAAAAATCCAGGCTGGTCTGTTACGACTTAAACTTTCGCTTCATATACCTATCAAAATATAGGTCAAATGTGTAGAATTTGCGCGCTAATATAACTCTGTAATAACATTAAAATTGGAAAACTGAAAATCCTTGAACAAAATCAACATGTACGTACATATACTTAGTGCGATTGCTAATAACGCAAGTATTCGCTAAATAGCCTCCTAGAATGTGGATAGTAGGGTGTGGAGCCAGCACAATCTGGCCCCACGTTGGGCGGCAGGTAGGCTGTGCGGCGGCGCAGTGCGGGGGCGGCTTAATGAAGGACTAATGGGGAGGAAGTGGCTTAATAATCTATTATTTTGCATGATTCAACTATCGTCGTTTGTTAGAAGAAATTAGTTAGGGCTAGGGGTTAAAATCCATGTTAATATAAAATATCTAATGTTTTTAGGAAATAATATTGCCGTTGTCCAACCAGAAGTGTATCATGATATCAGTAGTTTTTAAGAAATGCAGTAGAATATGAGAGGGATAGTTTTCTCAATATAGATTAAAATACATAAATCATTGCTTTATGCCCGCCTGCCCAGCATGGTGACAATGCGTAGAAACCCCTCTATGGCAGTAAAATTGTAGCGTGTTCTGGAGGAGACCTACATCCAGCAGTGTACTGCTGTAGATGTATTTGCTGTATGCGGCAAATTGAATTTTGTCATATAAAATTAATTTAGATATCTAAGAATAATAGCTAAAAATTTGACGTTTGATTATAACAACTCTTTTATTTTCTTCCTTCACGGCCAGACCATCCATTTGAATAGCCAGTTACGCCGCAGCTGTCGCCGCGAGCAGACGTCTGCGTTGCGCCCGTGTTCTAACTTATGATGACTCAGGGGACCTTCTTGATTGTGAGTGATTGCTCTCACATTATTACCGTTATCGACGACATTTTTATTGTTAGCAGCCTGGTTTTAGTGGGCATTAATGTCGATATGTTCCGGCGTAAATCGTATTGTTAGAAACGTGATGGAACCTTCGGGATCATTTAGTTGTATTATCAATCAGTTAGTTGGATCACTAGGTGCAATCGCAATTATTGAATTGAATACTTGTATTACCTATAGTTAACATTTTCGCTAGAATTTTTTAAAGCCATGTCAAAATTCTATTTCTCTGGCTCGCCGGTCATATGCATGCACACTTTGGGAATTTAAATTACCTACTTAATAGATTTAAACCGGCCAACCAACGCCACATTAACTATAAAACTGCGTTAACCGGTTGGTATTATCTTATATTGTTTTCAATTAAGTACCTACTGATTTTTGTTATATAACGATGTTTCTCTGAATTTTAATGCGACATACCTACATCTACAGGATGTAACAAAAAGGGTATGTTAAGCGAAAAGCTATGTAAATAGCCCACTATAGAGAACCTATCCACAAAATTTGAGACCCGAAATCACATGTTTATTTTTCCCGATAGTATGGAGAATTTTTAAATATCTCAGAAATTTTCATACAATCTTGAAAAATAAAAATGTGATTTCGAGTCTCAAATTTTGTAGAAAGGTTCTCTATAGTGGGCTATTTACATAGCTTTACGCTTAACAGGGATGGTTCTAACGGAGAGAAAAATTTTAAAAAATGCCTGAACATGTCTAAAACATTCCTTTTCTTTAAAAAATAAAAAAAAACATTCCTTTTCTACATTTCCATACAAACAATTGCGTGACGTTAGTTCAAAGGCGTGGGACAGGACAACGTCTGTCAGGTCCGCTAGTATATTAATATAAGTACATACGGTTGTATTGCCAAAGTGGGATAGCCAAAGCTGAAGGATCATTAATGAGAGCCTATGGCCATTGTACAATATATATTATATAACCCTTATTTGCATACCTACTAGTGGACGCCCTCGACTCCGTCCGCGTGGATGGACTACAGAAAAAATAAAATGTCGATATTATCCGGGATAAAAAGTAGCCTATATGTTATGTGGGACCTGTCACAACATATTCCTGAAAACTGCATCGAAATCGGTTCAGCCGTTTCTGAGATTAGCGTACACAAACATCGATCCGTTACAATTTTATTATATGTACCTATATAGATATAGATAGAATAGATAGCGTCGGCTGTTTTGCTAACTAATCGACTATTGTTTGTTGATCTATCGTCGAACATTCGTGGGAGGGATGACAAGGCTGCTTTATTGAACCTATCTCTATATACAATAAATAATAATGAAGCTATTTATTCCAATTAGTTCTATGGTTAGTACACAATTTTACCTATTATTTTCCTAAATCGAACTAATTGGACCCCGCTTGGACATAAGCGTCCTCCAACCCCTTCCATTTTCCTCTGTCAATTCCTTTTTCAAGCCAGTTCTGTCCAGCAACTTCGATTACCTCATCTGCCCATCGCTTCTTTGCCTTTCTTTATAGGTACCTTATTCTGACTTTTGTTGGTTGGCTGTATACTACTTGATACTACTACATAGCCTCCTAAAACCCAGACTTGAATTAGCTAGCTAGTCGTGAAAACCCACTGTCCAAAATTATGCACAAATTAATTTATTGCAGTCAGACCCAGAGACATAAAACTTCATAAATTTGAAGCTACGCCTTTTAGGATTTAGAGAGTATGTTTACCATAATACCAAGTGTCTAAGGGACATTTTTGTTGGCAGCATTGATAACACAGACAATTAAAGACTAATCAAGTAATTTTGACATGTGAAACTAGTCGCGGTAAGATTTTAAAAAACTACAGAAGCTAAAAGAATAAGTACAAAATTTTGTACACTGGTCGGTCACTAATATATTATTATTATAATATTATATTATTATTATATTTATATAATATAATATTACAAAGCTGGGTCTGATATAAGTATTTTATTTTGTACAAAATTTTGCACTCGGGGTCTTAGGAGGGTAGAGCACAAGAGGTATATGTCTTAGTCCTTGTAGCTAGTTATGTATATTTGATCTAAGATTGTCATCTATATAGGTATCTGTGTTATTCCCAAATTTAAAAGAATATTAAATTTTAATTACCGTTTGTCCCACCATGAAGTCGTGTGAGACAAACGGGACTATAATATTAAATTCCCGATACCGTGGGAATTTTGGGAAATCCTTCTTAGTATAGGTACCTATCCGTTGCAAAAGGAAGCCACGGCCCAAATATCACGTTTTTAGCTTCAGTAGTTTTAACTCAGCGTTGATGAATCGAATCAGTCAGGATATATTAATTTATTTATACAGGATGTAACAGAAAGGGTATGTTAAGCGAAATGCTATGTAAATAGCCCACTATAGAGAACCTATTTCCAAAATTTGAGACTCGAAATGACATTTTTATTTTTCAAGATTGTATGGATATTCCTGAATTGTTTAGGAATTCTCCATACTATCCGGAAAAATAAACATGTGATTTCGAGTCTAAAAATTTGTGGTTAGGTTCCTTTTGGTAGGCTATTTATATAGCTTTTCGCTAAACATACCCCTTTTGTTACATCCTGTATACATAATTGATTCCCCTATACTCATTCCTACTCTATGATAGAAAACCTTATTTTGTTTCCATTGCAAATACGTAAAATCTTTGTGGGAATGAAAACGAAATATAAGAAAATATTGTTTATATAGGTTTTATGTCTCACTGGCTGGGTAATATTTTAATACCTATCTAAACTTTTAAAATATATCCTTGAATTTTCCCTTTGTCTAAGAAGAAAAACAACTCTAAATTATGTAGAGCTTCTCGGTATAGTTTCTCGGAAATCTCGTTATGTAAAAAAAATCTCCTGTTTCAAGTTTCATGCTTCCGGGCTTATTTCCTAGAACAGTTTGCTCATCATTTTGTGTGTTAGTAGCTACTCGTACAGACCTACTTATTCTTCATAAATTAAACGAAGATTGTTCGTATTTTTCTCTCTGAGACCCACTCAGTGGTTGATTTATCCTGGAAAAACTGGAATTCACCTAGTAAAGAGTTAGATTGGGCTTAGAGATGTTAGGATGCCATTTTAAATTACTAAGCGACTTCCTTATAGTTCTGTACCTATTTACCTGTGTTTATCCACCCATTAGATAACATAAAATAGGTAATTAGGTAGGGACCTTAGGCCGCATCTTGCTTAACATGAGGCACGATGGCGGTCAAATATTTGACTAGTCATCTATAAAAAAAATCATGAATTACTTGTCTTCCTGCCCTGTTCCCAAACATTTGGGGTCGGCGCAATATGTTACTCTTCTTCCATTCATCTATATTATTCGTCATCTCGTTACTCACTCACAGTACACGCATATCCTCTCTAACACAGCCTATCCAATACTTCTTAGGTCTACCTCTCTCTTTATCATCCACATTCCTGCCCAAAGTTCTCTGTAAAATATGTCTTTCGCTTTGCATGTCCGTACCAAGACAAACGGTTACTTGTCTGTGATCTTAGAGCAACGCTGGCTTCTGTGATTAACGCAACTTTCAAATTTGCTCTTATATACTCATTCCTTTTTGTAATAGCTTATCTATCCCCTTTGTTCCCACTTGTACTACCAAGTACTTAATTCTACGGTAGGACTAGTGAGATTTTTTGCCATTTGTCCTACGCAAAGGTCCTACGATCGTTCTTGTAACACCATATGTCTAGGGTCTAACCTTAGTAACCCACCTACTCTATATTTTTTAAGAGTTAAATTTAATGCTGATAGTCTCTATAATTTCACCCTTAGCTTGAAATAAATTGTGGCACCTGAGACTGACTGAGTGCTTCAGTTTGCTTATTTTACAGCGTTTTATAAAAGCGCTTATTTATGTAAGGCTACGGTTTCAATATAAGAGCCCAGCGGAGATAAAACTAATTTCTCATTAATTATATTCATAATTAACGAAAAAGGAGGGTTGGCCTTGAAAGCCGCAATAATAAGATGTTTTGAATATTAAAGCTTAGCCTGATTTCTAACGTCCTTGCTCCAGCCCCCAGAAACAACCAGACGAGTGTCTAATTACGTAGCTGGAAAAACAAGTCTCGTCCGCTCTGCTCCCTTTTAGATTAGAAAATTGGAAACCGCACTCTCTTTCTCTGTTTCAGTATAAATTAATAATAAACCCTTAAGCGCTATGTTAGACGTTAACACATTTTGAAAAGTTTATCTTCTTAAAAAAGAAATTTTGTACGTCAGCGCGTTGTGTTATTTTATATCTAGTATGTCATAAAAATATGTAAGTACAGTATTTTTCATGTTAGGTATGATAAGCGTTGACTTTATAGTCCTTGTTTTTTTACATAACAGCCAACTTTCATCAAAATTCGTTTGGTAATTTTTATGTGCACGACAAATAAACATATGACTATCATATGATAAATAAATCATCCATAGTACATTGGTTGTACCTATGTGTCCATGCAACATACCTTACCATAGTGCAGGAATATGAGCATGATTCGTTTATTAGCATAACAGATGCACTTAGCTCAAAACTCTATTGCTCAAGTGCATATCAAGTGGCGGGATGTGGAACTAATGTAGTTATGTACCTATTAGTGCCTCCAACTACTGACTACAAGTATATCGTGGCTCCAGCAAGCCAGCAACTAGTGGCTCCCTTGAGGTTTACCGCATGTTCCTGCATATTGCATTAAGTCATACATGTTTGTGGGTTTATCTAGAAAGTTTCTGCTCTTCCGTAGATACGAGTACCTACTGTAGTCGTCTTTAAAGGCTACCTATAAATTTTTTGATAAAGGTCGCTTGAAAAACTCAATTATGTGCTCGAGCGGACTCTTTTTTTCACGGGGATGTGATATCGATTGAGTTGTCGTATACTAACGACTTTATTAGCTACGCTGAACGACTCTTTAGTTTTCGCTGTTCATGCTACACTTCAGTAAATTCTTTTGTTTAGTATGTGATACTTACTAGATAATCTACAAGAGATCTCTTCCAGCAAGCCAAGCAAGTAAAGCAAATTGTTAACAAACAGGCCCCCTTATGCAAAGCGATAGCGAAAATTGTACAAAAAATCGCTGATTCTTGTCAAATTCAAAGGAAAGGAATTTTAAAGGAACTTTGACATTTCAAGGCGAATATTCTACAATTTTCGCTATAGCTTTGCCTCGGCTTTGCTATTGCAAATTAGGTAATCAGGGGGAGGGTAACATGTGCAATTAAACTAATTCTATGAAACTACATTCTTAAATTTCGTACAATTTCGAGTTTAGTTCTCTCTCACGGTAGAGACTGCCTACTTCAAGGGCACATGCATATAAAAAATCCTATCGTATCGTGATCTAAAATGAAAATTCTAATGTAGATAGTATAACCCAGTTCAGAAGAAATAATTGTGTTCATAATATGTCCGGTGCTAATACAATTCACTAGACTACATCAGCTGCATCTCATTCTGTGCATGTCGTAAGAGTCGACTAAGGAACTCAGGGTCGTATTCTCAGGCGATGAGCTGCCAACTGATCCTTCACTTACATTTAGCCCAGCTATGCCGTGGCTGTTTTATACCCCGCCTGAAGACAGTTCGGACTACCCCACTTTAGAAACAGCCGCGTGTATAACCGGTCCGGTTCCTAAGTAGAAACATAATCGAAGGTGATAGTAAATTCGGTCTAAGGTCACAGGTAGTAAGTAATTCAATACGGCTTATAATTCTAGTGACGCTCATGGAACCTATCGACCGGTATACAGCCTGGCTGTGTGCCAGACACATTAGTTAGGTGTTAGTTGCCATGGAGACGTCATTTATTGGGGACTACAGATATTATGCCTCAGGTTTGAACTATGAATAAAATGAATAGGAATAAAGAATCACTAAAATGAAAATAAGTCATGGTATATACTTAGGAGCCCATAATACAAGCTTGCCTGAGTGGCCATTAACTATATTTTTAATACAGATTATTAAAATAGTCCATAAAAAGTCATTGGTAAAACACTCCGTCATTACTTTTTTGACAGCGTAATCTCTGCTCGTTAGAGAGTAAGTATATTCTTTGAATCTCTATCTGTCTCGTTTTCACGCCAAAACTACTGAACCACTTTAATGAAATTTGGTACACAAGTAGTCTAGAGCTTGAGAAAGGTCATTAGGCTTATACTTTTTTTTATCCCGGATAATTTCGACATTTAGTTTTTTCTGCAGTCCACTGTGGACACGCCTCCACTAGTTTCTTATACTCAGAATAACACATAAAGACATGATAAGGATGAAACCCGACACCAAATCAAGGACTCTATCAGCGTCAGACATTTATCCCTTCGGAATTCTGATGGCAGAGTTCTCCTAGTTTGCTCAACCTACACCTACGCATTGAGATTAAGCTTCTATGTCCATTTTATGATTCACGTAGGCGTAGCTACTAATAGGTAATGGTTTTATTATTTGTCGGGTTTTCACTTCATAAATCATGAGTATGTAATAGGTATTAAAAAGCAGCTAAATTATATAAAAATATGGACTCTTTTTTAGTACACTTTTCAACTTAGGATCTTCAAGCAACGTTCTCTTTATGCACTATGATTTATAACTGAGCTGTAAAATTTGGCTGTTTATATTGTATAAAATGTGATGAATTTTATGCTTATCCTGTATTCCATTCTAAAGTTTTATAGTTTCTTTTACGGGCTTAGCCATTAACCAATACACAAAAGCAGCACGATAACAGCATTTTTAATAAAGACATGAAAGTACTACGAATAATTACGTTCGTAGTCGTACGAGTGATTATAATGTAGTCGACTACGAAATATTTTGTAGTTGGTGATTAAAAGATATCTAAGTAGGTAACAAATACTGACTAATTCATCAACGCCGAGGTAAACCTTCTGAAACTAAAACATGACGTTTGGATCATGGCTTCCTTTTGTGACTTGTAGGTCCATAAAAAAAGAATTTCCCGAAATTCCCACAGGAACGGGAAATAACGCAAACAGTCGTCGGCCGCCTACATAATTTTGTGAAAAATATTTAAATAATACTTATATCAATATACGTACGAGGACACTCAAGGGAAGTGATCGAATGATTCTCGCAGTTTGTTCTGTAATCTATACAGGGACATCGACAATTACCTCTGGAGCGTGAAGTTATTTACACGTCCGCTCTCTATCCCAGCTTCGAGTAGCTTATCCTATTTCGCTTTTGATTCTATCATAAATGAACGATGATATTGCCATTTTTGTTCAATATCCTATATTAACCTTAACAATGAACAAGCGTTAATAATGCGGTTTTAATTTTTTTTAAAGCAAATGCATAAATATCAAGGCTTTTTTCGAAACTGTTACTAGACATGTATTCAGAAAAATATTTTTCATTCTGTTTCGGGATATTTCGTACTTGTAGTGTTATAGTCAAGAACAAATACATTATCTGAAACTCAATAACGTGGATAATTCTGGCAACTCCCTGAGCATCTTTTTTTAACAAAAAAAGAGAAAAGATCTCGCAAATTTACGTCAAAAATAAGTAAATGCACGCCGTCTTCCACTTTACATGGTTTACTCGACTTCGTTTCGACTTGCCTAATTATTCATGTGATGAGATAGCTGACAACGTGCTCTCGAGTCTCTTACAGTTATTTATGGGTGTTAGGATTGTATATAACGAAAATTTGGGTAGCACTGAGATATTTGAGAATTTTTTGGAATACATTTTAGGAGAAATATTAGTAACTAACTATCTTATTTATTTTGCAATAGATCAGTAACAAGCGTACATAATAAATTTTTATTAATTTATTTGTTATTAGAACCAGGCTGCTTTCACTAACTAAAACCTGCCATTATTTTATTCCAGTGAGTTTGAAGCAGGAAGTATAAAATTTAAAACTAAAAAACTTTAGTTTTTCTGAATTAAAAATGGAAATCAAATAACATCTCTATACTCGTAAACTTAAATTGTATATTAAAAAAAAAATATTAACTTTGAAAAGTATAACATAAAGTCAAGTCAAAAAGTGAATAGTTGAAGTATCCTGGCGCAGAAGGAGGCAGGAGTAAGAGAGGAGGTGTCATAAGATGGAAGATAATGCTAACAGCCTACCTAAGTTCAGGTGAGTTTTTGAGCATAGTCATGTGAGAATCATGAGTTTTTGCTTGATCAACCAGAGTTTTGTTACGTGAAGGGTGGTCCAGGTATATTGATGGTCAACCCAACGATTAACCAAGAGATCCTAGGTTCGATTCCTGACTATTATTACGTTATTACTATTAGGTATAATTAAGTCATAACTAATCTTTTGATACGTTCGGCGTATAAACTGAAGAATTATACTTTTCCAACAAATTCCAGTTTATCTTTAACAAGTACCTATTTACTACTTAACGACCATTTGAATGAGGCTGTATGCATACGAGAATAAAAGCCAGACATAAATTAAATATTTATTTAGAATTCAAATTGACAGTAAATTTCTAATTCGGGTACACCCTACCCTCTGCCCTAAGGTGTCACGTTTCTATATACATAAGCCCTTTAATCTTATTTAGGTACTCTTGGTTAAGCCCCTCTCAAATTCAGGACACCTTATTGAAATGTATTACAGTTAGTAGGTAGCCTAACTTTTTATATTATATTTATGCCGCCCTCAACACTATACCTACCATGCCACGACTTCTCTACTTTTTGCTTTTTGGTTCCGTAACACTTGCTTTTGTTTCTTTTTCTATTTTATACACAATTAACAGCCCGCGACTTTGTCCATGTAAACTTTACGAAACACTGCAAGAAAATTTTATAAAAATCTCTCATAGCGTTGTCCATGAAGAGTGAGAATATTGCAATCTTACATACCTAACTTCAATTAAAATACATTATACACGATGTAACACAAGGGCTATATATGAGGGTCATTCATGCTAAAACCTGTTTCGTCGGTACTGCAATCTACTATATCACCTATATTTACGGACTAATCATTCCTTGAACGTACAAAGCCGAGATTAACTTCACAATTTTTGCCTGAAAACCATATTTAAGTATCCCCTGAATAGTTTTCAGTATAATCCGTCGAGCCAACAGTGTAGACTATACGTGCGGGGAATAAAAGGAATTAAGCAGAAATGTGAAGGAAAACTAGTAAGCTATCACGTACTTCGTTATAAGACTTGTGAACTAGTAAATCTAGTAACCCGGTTTCGAAGGATTTAGAATGGGTATGGAATGACGCCTTAATTAGCATCATGCCGGCAGTTCTTCAGGGTCTTAAGTAAATATATGAAGAGGCGGTTGCTTTCTATCCTAACCTTATTATTATGAGGTATAACTGAACGATAAGCTACGAGAATAGCCCACTATTATAGAGAACCTAGCCATAAATATTTGAGACTGGTAATCTCATTTTTTGAATAAATATTGTTAACTCATATACATACATACATACACGTACACGTGTAACGGGTCAGGGTCACCAATGAGATCCTATAGCCACGTTTAGCAATAGATTCAGATGTCGGCCAATTTTTTGTTCATCATTGAATGGTGTAAATTCAAAATTCCAAGAATCAGTTTACACTAAAAGAAGTCCTCTCTTTTTCTCCTAACTTAGCAACTAATACCTAAATTCGGTATTCCCAAATGTAGCTTACTGTATAATTATTCCTTTAACCGTATAAATAAGGTATTTAAGTTAAATTATATTCCGCCCTTCGTTCTCGATTCCCGCAAGGTAGCAAGGTCGTGGTATCGATCCGTGAAACCTCCCTAGGGAGGGATCCATTCATCTCTTGTATTTGAATCGCGAGGTTTTATCTATTATATTATATTTGTAGACCGAGTTCATATGATTCTGTTTACTTTTTTGTATGTAAAATAAAATTAGGGAGTTTATTTTGTAATTTTCTAACGGACTTTTTACAGTCCTTATGGTTTCCATGGACCAGTCTCTTTTTACCTCAGAGTAAGTTATTTCGTCTCTGCTTTACGTTTATTAATATTCATCATGTTATTGTTTTTTTTTTTGTATTTAGAGGTTTTTAACCGTAACAAAAATCTCATACTGCGAAAAACATGCTACGCTACGATTCCGCACGTAGAAGTGCTACAGATACGAGTACTCGTGTAACTACTACGAAGAATTTTAGTCGCCACCAGCCAATAAAATTTTTCTCATATTTGAACTTGATATAAAAGTTTTATCTGTCAGTCTACTCACAATTAGGTCAGAATATAGGTACAATATACACGAAATTGAATCGATATTAGTTACCAAAAGGCTTTGTTTGAATGTTGGTCGTGACTCGTGTCAAACCCGTCATCTTTGCCCGCCTCTGGATATAATAACGATAGCAATCTTCCAGTATAAGGTCAACTATTACGAGCCCATTAATTAATGGTAAATTCATCAGTACTCATATTCACAATAAATCTAGAAAGCATGCCGTTAAGTGCACGACCTAAAATGAATTTTATTGTGATAGCCTTGATATTAATTAATCGTTTTGAATGTATCATACAGGGTGGAAGTGACGTACACGTAGGAACCATTTAAATTTAATGTCACTGTTTTTCACCAAAATACATTTTTAATCTGTGGGGTAAGCACGAACCTTTTTACGAGGCGTAACGCTAGCGACTAGCTAGCAAAATCTATGGGAATTGACAGTTTGACGTTACGGATTATCGAGAGGTTCGTGCCCTCAGGTCACCCCACAGTAAACCACTTATAATATTGTTAATATTCAAGTAAGTATTTATAACCTGTTGAATTAACAAAATAATTAATGTTATGCAAATAGCTTCAATTTCCTTTAAATTAGTTTATTGCTAGCAGCCTCTTATATATATGCCACCAGTAGGGGGTGGTATAGGGGTGTAGGGGGTTACATCCCACATTACACATAGCCTAGAAAGGAAACTGTAGTAGAACTGTATTTAGTACTAAAAGAGATATTTAATATTGGATTCATTTGCAAAGAAATATTACACAAATAAGTATTTTATTGCAATAACAATATGTAATTAAAACACAAAGTTTAAAGATTAAGCTATTTTTGTTAATTAAATATGTAAAAGTATTTGTTTCAAAATATAGGTATAAAAAATACAATCTTAATATATTCTATGCATATTGTTTTAGGCGAAATTAGTTCAGATTTCAGAGTATTCAGTTCTAAGCCATTTTATTTTAATTTATACCGATATTTCCGTTTGCCTGCATTTTCATATCCGCCCGTCTATCTATCTGCCACGTTTAGTTCTACACCCACTCCATATAACCTAGATATTTGCTGGCATGAAAAAATACGTTCCATTCAAAAACAGCATCTGTGCTTAAAAACACAAGCATCTAGGTTTTTTACTCTGATTCTATGTTACCTATACATGTATTATCTACAAATTGTAAGAAATAAATAAATATTTACACACTTCACAATACATGAACTTAGTCCCACATTAAGATCCCTAAGGTCTTGTGTCGTGGGTACTAAGCAACGGTATATAAATACATAGATAAGTATAGAAACGTCCATGACTCGGAAACAAACATCGATATTCATCATAATAAAATCAATGTTTGCACCTACCGGGATCCGAACCCAGGACCTATGGCGCTGTAGGCAGGGCCACTACCTACTACACCAATCGGCCGTCAAAGAAAGAAAGAAAGTAGATCGAAAAGTGTTTTTCTTCACAATAAAATAAAAAGGTCTATTTTACAAGGAAAATGCCGATACCTTCCTAAGTTCTTACAAGAATAATGTGAAAGTTTTTTTACGAGGAACTTTATTTACTTACTTACACAAGTGTTTTATCAAAAAGTAGGTGCTATACATCTAAAGTATATTATTTTGTAGTTGTAATAAGGATAACATAGAGAAAGAAACCACACAAGAAACCACCTTTAAAAGTAATTTAGTCATAATATCTTATCAACTATATAAATAGATACCTACCTAGCTACTTGGGTTTATAAAAACCAGGTCATTCCTAAACTCGCAAACATCTGGTTGGGGAATGAAAGAAAATGCTCCATAAAACATCGCTTTTCGCAAATGCGATCCGCCATTACTCTCAAGGTCCCGGGACCCCAAGGCTCGTTGGGGCCCCAAGTTCGTCCTTGCAGTATCGACCGGGACCCTGCCCCTGATCCCAGACAGGCATGGCACTTTCAAGGACCCATAAATTCGCAAGGCGTGACTCCTTTGAAGTTTAGAGGTCCTTCGCCTGATAAATGAGATAGTAGGTATCTTATTTGATAGACATTGCTGGTAAAGCAAATTTTATAGTAAACAATAGGTAATTTATTTAAAATTTACACTTAGATTCATACTTATTACTTAATAAAAAAATTACTGTATTCGGAGATGTACGGTTACATTTTGTACTGAAAATGCTGAAAAAGATTTTCAGATAAATATGTCTATGGCTTAAATAAAAAAAATACTATTAAGGTAGACCTAAGTACATTTATTACTGAGTAGATAGACATTTAAAATGTTAAATATGTAAAGGGTTGAGTAGATTACATAGATACTTATAAAGTAAATATACAGAATGATTTTTGGTCGTCAACGGTCCCGAAAACTACGGAATCTCCTCATCATCACGATCATATTTCTCCATGGAAGCATACCTGGGAAGTGTCTGGTTTCCAAGATATTAGGGTCCAAAGTTGAGTAAATAGACTGCGTTTTTCACATAGACGCGCGTAGCAAGATTTTTTCACGAGAAATAATAATCTGTCTATGAAAAAACTGGCATAAACACTGGACAATATAAATTTCGCCCGACCAAGTTATTTTTTTATTTTTTATTTTTTGAAAAAACAACCTGTAGAAGAGGTCATTATAAAACGATAGAGTTCGAAAAGCCCAATAGCTATTAAATATTTATGTACGTGTGTTGACTTTATTTTGTTGCAAGTATACTTAGTAAAAAAAGGGAGCAGTAAGTCTATTACCTCAAATGCATAACTGAAACGTAAAAGTTACTCGTAATAGTAACTAAAATAGTGTTTGGGCGCTTTAAAATGCCTAAGTGTAAGAGTGTTAATGTGTTGCTAATCATAAAACTTGGCAGTTGTATAGCTTACATCAGTACAGCATACTTGGGCTAAATATACCTAGTTGCTGCGGGCGAAGCTGCGGGCGTCCTCTAGTTACCAATTCACAAAACTTTTACCCATAATAGAGAGTAAGTATATTCATAAATGTAATGAATACCTTCACGCTGCTTCCGTTAAGTGATATCGATCGTCTCCAGGACCTTGAGCTGACGGCTTCTTGAAGCCTGATGAGGGTAGGTAGGTATGCTGTAATTAATACTTTTCTGTTCATGAAAGCCGAATAGCTATATTAAAATTCATGTAAATATCTATTACTAATATTGTGGGGAAAAAATCTATGTTTAATGTCTTTTCATTTGTTCGCCAGTTTGTTACATTACATAACCTTGGTAAGTCATAATATACAATTATTAATCTATAAGTACTTTTAGTTATCTTTGAAGACCCTACTATTAATGTTATTTACAACTTACTAAATTGAATTTGATTAGAATTACTTTTCAGAGTCCTTCTTCTCCTGTACTGATGCGGGCCTACACTAGAATACATCAGCTGCATCTCCTTCCGTGCATGCTGTAAGAGTCGACTATAGAACTCGGGCATTCTCTCAGGCGATGAGCTATCAACTTGTCACTGATCATTTACATCTGAGCTCGCTAATCTAAACGTGGCTGTGGGATCTGTTTAATGATACTGCAGTTCTGACTACCGCATTTCGGGAATACAGCCATGCGTATACAGGATGCTTTTTCCTTAACGAAGGGTACGTACTCTATACATCAAATAAAGTAAGTTTATGCCAAAAAAATGCTGGGATTTTTTTTTTATTTGATCGGGCGTAATTTATAGTGTCCAGTGTTTATGCTAGTTTTTTCATAGACAGATATTAATTATTTTTTGTGAAAAAATCTTGCTACACGCGTCAATGTGCATTTATGCAGAAAAACGCAGTCTATTTACTCAACTTTGGACCCTAATATTTTGGAAACCAGATACTTCCCAGGTATGCTTCCATCGAGAAAAATGATCGTGATGATGAGGAGATTCCGTAGTTTTCGGGAACGTTGACGACCAAAAATCAAATTAACATACATACAGAATGTATGTTAATTTGAAGATTATAAATTATCCAACTGCTCGTGCTTTTGACATAATAAGTTTACACGTTTTGTTCGTGAATGCGGTCGGGGACGGGCTCAATGACTGCGTATTATTTAATGTCACTGAAATAGAGTGTATTTTAGCACGAGTGGTCACCAAACTTTTTTCTACAATAATTTATAAAAGAGATTTATTAATTCTGATCCCTGAAACAGCCTGGAACCCTTGTTTTGTATAAGTCGGAATATTTCATCATAGTTTCTCTTTGTTTTCAAGTAAATTTTAGGATGATATTAGTAGAAGTATGATAGCAATGTACAGATATGTACCTACATATTTTTAGCTAAAATACGTAAAAGTCGAGTTTGTGTACCTACTGGAGTACCTAGTTAGTAAAATCAAATGTGTAAAATCTTTCCGCTAGTTTATATAATTATTTGTGATGATACAGACACATAATGTATTTTTTTAAACCAGCTGTGCACAAAAAAAAAGTCACAATCCCAACGCAACAATCTCATTTTTGTAAAAGTAATAGCAAAGCGAACAAAGCAGCGGGACACATTAAGCCCGCTCCACACATAGCTGTAATAATGCCAGCTTCAAACGAGCATCGTACCGTAAAACCGCGCAATTTTGTGTTGTACTTGACCTCAATAGGATGCGGCACCCTAAACCTAGGGTGCGATCATTATGAGTGATTGGTGAACGAAATGACACATCTATTTTAGGGCCAGTGGAGTAGTGCCTAGTTTGATAGATAAGTAAAGCATACAGTTAGTTAATTAATATGTAATACGGCATAAATGAAAAAAAATATGCTATCCATACGACTGACGTACATAACAGTACCTTAGGTTAACTACTGGGGGATAAGCACGAACCTTTTTACGCGGCGTAACGCTAGCGACTCGCTAGCAAAATCTATGTTAATTGACAGTTTGACGCTAGCGTTACGGACTATCGAGAGGTTCGCGCTTACCCCTCCTGTTACACCATTGGACCTCTGGACCTAGAAGGTGTTTATTAGCTGGTCAGCAGCTTTGCTGGAACCGATCACAAATTAACATCTGGCAGGTTTTTTTTATAAACCTTACTAAATACACAAATTACAATCGTTCATCTTGCAGTAAGGCTAGCGACTACATCTAATGTCCATATTGATAAATTAATAACTACATATACAGGCGACTGCATTCGGGAAATGGGGTTGCTAGAACTGCAGGATCATAAAGGGGATTCCATAGCCACGTTAAGCATATCGGAGAGAGATGTAAGTGACAAGTTTCATAATGGTGATTTTTTTTTCATTTTCTTATGAATGTCGATGAGGCGAAAGAGGTATGTTTGGAACGTACTAAATGGAGATCTGTAGTCTCTGCCTACCCCTATGGGATATAGGCGTAAGGTCATGTATGTATGTATGTATTAATATTTTATAATATATTATACCTTAATTAAGATAAATTTATAAGATACTTCTCCATAATATAATCCGCTAGGATATTTTTGATCGTTTCATCATTAAACATTGTGCTTTGTTTACCGAGATTTCGCTAGTCTATAGCTATCGGGATAAAAAAAATAACGTTGCCAAAAACGTAATTTAAAAGAGATAGTAAAATTCGTCTTCCGAGTTAAGTGACCCGATAGCTCAGTTGGTAGAGCGATGCACGGAATGCGAGTGGTCGTGAGTTCAAATCTCACTCGGTTGAATTTTTTTTTTCATTTTCTTATTAATATTTTATAGTGACAAGTTTCTAACTTATCGTCTGAGAATTCTTGAGTTCCTTCGTCAACTCTTACGACATGCACGGACGGCTGATGTATTCTAGTGTAGCCCTGCATCAGCACAGGAAAATACAAACCAATAGTAGGTATCTCTAGTTATAAACAAATTTTCTTCTTCTTCTTCTTCTTCAGCCTATTGCAGTCCACTGCTGGACATAGGCCTCCACACGGCTACTGCCACAGGGGGGTTTTGCCCATAGTCACCACGCTGTGCAGGCGGGTTGGTCACCTCAGTGTGATTTTCGAACTATGTTGTCAGCACGGGAGATGCTACTGCCCACCTACCGGAAACCCATAATCCCCTTGTACGATACCCACGGGCAGACAGGGGTAGTACAAACTCTACTCTGCCGGCACCACGCGGCTAGATATTATACCCCACAAACACTACGTTTTTTCTGTAGCTATCTTGAGGGTCGGAAGCAGTATGTGCAGTACGGAAATTGCCTATCGGAATCGTATTTTACGCGCTCGGGAGTGAGTCAGGGTTCAAACCTGGGACCTCTCGAGTTTTTAATTATGATCAACGACCTTCCTGATGTCGTTAAATACTCAGGCTGTCTCCTTTTCGCTGATGATCTTAAGTTGTATAGAGTTATCAGGGATGCCGAGGATATAGTCCATCTACAATGCGACATAGATCAAGTTGTACAGTGGAGTAAGGAAAATAAATTATTATTTAATACGTCGAAATGTAATATTATATCCTTCACGCGAAAAAAACTAGCGGTCCAGCATAGGTACACAATTGACGACGAACCGATGCAGCGGGTGACGTCAGTGCGTGACCTGGGAGTGCGGCTTACTGCTGACTTGTCATACCGTGAACATATTACCAACGTGTGTAAGAAGTCTTTCAAGACCTTAGGCTTCGTACTACGAACTGCAGGTGGTTTCACTAGTATAGGTGCCATAAAAAGTTTATATAATGCATTAGTACGAAGTCAATTGGAGAGTAACGCAGCTATATGGGCCCCAACAGAAGCTAAATATGTCCTCATGTTGGAGCGGATACAAAATAAGTTCACAAGGTATCTGTATTTGAAACTGTATGGGGTTTATCCTTTTTACCCACTTATGTATCCTACGCTGTTCGTCTTAGGTATGGTAGGATATAACCAGTTAGAGGTTAGGAGATTTCTATCTTTGTCGAGTTATGTCCTAAGCGTAATACGCGGCAAAGTTGTAAAACCCATTGGTTCTGGAGCAATGTGGATTGTGGGTACCAAATACATTCTTGCGGACTAGGACTAATCGGCTCTTCGCGGCGGCGTGTGGTAGAACTAATTTGTTAAAGCGCTCACCTCTGGTCAGAGCCTTGCGGCTGCTGAGTGTCGTCCACGAAACGGTGGATTTATTCTCATGTGCAATGAGTGAATTCACTAGAGTAACAATATTTACAATATGTTACAGGCCAAAGCTGTTTGTATAGTAAGAATAATTATTATTTAATTTTTATTCTAAATTTTTTATGTATAATTTTAATAATAATTTTAATACGATTTAATATGTAACGGTTTGGATAATTCTGTTATGTTATATATTATTATATGAAATAAAATAAAATAAAAAAAAAATAAAAAAAATAATATTTTATACCTGGGTATATTTCAAAAGCTCATAAAATCCAAAATATGAAAACAGAACACACCTCTAAATTCAATCACGTTTTATTCTATTTTATTCAGACCGTTTCTGGAATTGCAAAATAGTTTGAGTCCAATTTCTACACGAGTGCACTGGACCGAAGTGTATACACCTGCGGCATGACCTCACCTTATTGCAATGAAGTGTACAGGTAAATTAGCTTACGGCGAGTTGGAAATGTGGACGTGGGTACACTAGATGTTGTGGATGAGTGTAGCGGTGAACACTGGCTGCATTTTTGCTGTTATAAAAAAAACCCTGCATACAAGTAGGTGTACAAATGTCACAGATTCAGTTTTTATTTGTTACCTGTTATGGTTTGGGACCTTCACTAATCGTCTTTATTCGTATGAGTAATGCATTTGTTCTTCAAATATACCCAAAACTTCATGCTAAAGGCTTCATGAATATTTATAATATGTTTCAGCACAATCATTGGGCTTAGTAGATGAGAAACGAGTTGCTCTTCTGCCGTCAAAACAAACCAGAGATTCGGAACCTCTACGCAGTACCTATACACCATTTTCTTCATAAAATACACACAAGCCCTCAAAAACCTCAGAGTATAATACCAGCTTCTCAATCTGTCCATTTGTCCTCAGAACCTCGCTTCCAGTCGCACAGTTCAGCCGCGGCGACTTCTCCCTCTGGTCAGTGCTGAAGAACTGCGTCGGCAAGGTAAATATCAGTATAACAGTAATACTGGAGTTCGTTCGTAAGCCTATACAGTCCACTGCTGGACGTAGGCCTCCCCCAGAGCACGCAACAAGGCTTAATCTCCCGTTTTTGCCATCCAGTCACTACCAGCCGCCCTCTTTAAGTCATCGGTCCATCTGGCCAAAGGCCCACCAACGCTACGCTTGCCGAGGCGCGGTCTCCATTCGAGAATAGTAGCATATCACCAAATAATTACTTTGGATGATGGCGCTAGTTACTATGTGCATGACCAAATCATCTGTGTCACTTCATACAAAAAATGTTAGTGCCGTAATCAGGCATAGAAGTTATTAAATGGATAGTCATAGTGCAAAACGATATAATCATATAAATATAGGAGAAGTAATGCATAGAAGTTATTAAGTTTCACATGGACTCTAGAACTGTCATGCAGACATAAGCTGTGTTTCATGTTTCACAAACCATTTCATTTCAAGGAGCTGTCCAAGATCACCATGCCGGTGGTGTTCAACGAACCACTGTCGTTCCTGCAGCGGATGCTGGAGTATCTGGAGTATGCGCATCTGCTGCGCATGGCGTCCGAGCAGACGGACCCTGTAGCCAGGATGGAGTACATTGCAGGTCGGTTTTGTGGTCGTTTGGAGTACAGACTACGTTGTGCAAGTCTGCCATCTAAGAAAAGGCAGAAAGATTATGTGTTTGATACATTTGGATACCTGCATGTTAATGATATACAAAGAGAGAGTCCCGACAGGTTCATTACATATCTTGCAAAAGCAAAGCGGAAGGCGAATATTGTACAATTTTCGATATCGCTTTACTTCTATCGCGTTTCTTTTGCTAGGTAATAAGGGGGCCTTATACAATGTAACATCATTTCGTTTTGACATTCGTTTTCGTAATCCTCCCACCAATAGCGTAAAAATGAGTTCGTTGACGGACTTCTATCGATTCGATCGAGATGTAAAGTAACCTTTTCTAAGCTCTAATCTCCGTACACTTCTCGATCGTCGTCGTTCGTTTAGTCAGGTCCTTACTCAGTTCCTTCACAATTTTCAGCGTTTGCTGTAAGCGCTCTGGCATCAAACTGGGAACGATTGGGAAAACCTTTCAACCCCCTCCTAGGAGAGACCTACGAGTTGGAGCGACCGGAGTTCCGAGCAGTTTGTGAACAGGTCAGTGTTGATTGCATTTTTTTTTTCTCACACTTCACAACACATTAACCTAGTCCCACATTAAGATCCCTAAGGTCTTGTGTCGTGGGTACTAAGCAACGGTATATAAATACATAGATAAGTATAGAAACATTCATGACTCGGAAACAAACATTAATATTCATCATATCAATGTTTGCACCTACCGGGATTCGAACCCAGGACCTATGGCGTCGCAGGCAGGGTCACTACCAACTACATCAATCGGCCGTCAATTTTCAAGTAGTAGTTGTTTTATTTGTCTAAGTCTATTTCTGAGACTGTTTTTTTTTTAAATAATGCATGATGTATTATAAACTAACGATATACTTTACCACATGGGCTATGTTCTAAGATATATTATAAGACTTATTTCCCAAAAAAAACTTTACTTTTCAAGCTCACGGAGACTTAATTTTACTAAGTACGTTACTTACAGTAAACCTCATTAGTTTAGATCCAGTTGCAATGGGTGCCTATTTGTCTTCAGGTATCGCATCATCCTCCCGTATCTGCCTTCCACGCTGATAGTCCTCACTTCGTCTTCCACGGCTCCGTCCATCCGAAGCTGAAGTTCTGTGGGAAAAGTGTCGAAATACAGCCCAAAGGACAAGTTACTGTCGAGCTTCCGGAGTAAGTAAAATAATCTTTACATATAGAAAAAAAAACCGGCCTCGTGAAAATTTTGATGTACCTTCCTACCTGTTTACTTGTACCTACCCAGTCACTGTTACAACTACATGTAAGACAGTCTCATGGTATTGATACCTCTCAAGCTCAAATGCGACAAGCCGTTTAGGCTCTGGATCGTGCCTTTTTTTTCTTTGAATGACAAATGATCGTAGCCTGAAGGGCTTTGCCATCTTCACCGAGCTAGGTGGCGTGCGCTTAAGGCGCACATCCGAAAGTTTTTAAGACTACGCGACCTGTGTATCCCAGTTGCGGTGGGATATTGTCGCATTGGGGAGTTAAACAAAGAGTTAAATGACTTTTTATAGGATGACTGGTAGGGATCATATCCCAACAGTGTCATACTATGACTCTACCGCTACAGAAATATATAGGTACCCGGGTGAGATATTTTTTCCATTTCTTTATTATAAAATTATTAATAAAGAAAATGGAAAAAATTCTTCACCCGAGTGGGAATCGAACCCACGACCACTGCAAAGGTACATACCTACATACAAACTTACATACATACCTATAATGGAAAACCATAACCTTCCTCCTACCGCAGTCTGGTAATTATATTGATAGTTCTATTATGCCGGTTCCACATATTGAATAATTATCTTGGATAGAATTCTTGGCGCCAACACACCAATAGCCAGATCAGTCTTGATTAGATATTGGACGTAAATTAAGATTTCAAAATAGATGTCAGAACCTATTGCTAACTTGCAGATGGGGTGAAGCCTACACATGGACGAACGTTAACTGCTGCGTCCATAACGTCATAGTCGGCAAACTCTGGATAGAGCAGTATGGTGCTATGGAGGTGGTCTGCCACGGAGGCTCCGGGCTCAAGGCCAACCTCGCCTTCAAGCCAGCTGGCTTCAACAACCGCGATCTGCACAGGGTTGATGGATTCATTGTAGATTCAAAGCAAGTATCCCGTACTACCTATTAATTCTCATTACCTTAGCGACAAAGTCACATTTGCAGTAACCGCTGTACGGATACATTTCTTATTTATCAGGATCAACTTTCGGACATACTTACATACATAAATATACACACCGCTGTGTACCTAACATGTGGTAGCCAGAACTGGATGCTCGTAAATGAAATTCCACGGTCTCATTTAGAGTAATTTGCGGGACAAATGTAAATAATCAGTGATAATACATTTTAGTGCTTGTCACCTGAAAGAATGCCCGAGGTCCTTAATCGACTGCACGGAAGGAGATACAGAATGATGTATTTTAGTGAAGTCCCGCGTCAGCAAAGGATAACCTTCGGCCACGTGGTCTATAAAGGTGGCTGTAATAGACCTTATTAGCGATCCTGCAGCATTTTATACGTACCTATGTAGATGCTATAGAGATACGGTGATGATATAATTATCTGTAATATATCTAGGCTCTTAACTATTTACCTATATACCACTTCCAGTAAGAAACGTCTCCGGTTCCTATACGGCAAGTGGACGGAGTACATCAAGGTGTGCAGCGCGGCGGCGCACGAGCAGTGGCTGAAAGAGAAGGCAGATGAGGCGTGCTCGCAGCAGACTCCCTCGCACACGCCAAAGAAAGTGCTGGCTAAGCTCAACAGCTTCAAAGTCGGGGCTTTGAGGTCCATGTCCATACAGGATGTAAGTTGGTAGCATGTTTCATGGGTAAAGCCAAATGACGTGGCAGTTACATTGTTTAATTGGAAAAGAGATGGTGGAGATTAAATATCTGCGTGTCCAGATATAATGCGATAACCATACGATGCGGTTCTTTTATGATACCACGCTGAATTCTGCTTTGATTCCAAAATAAACTAGTTGCCTTCTAATTAACACAGCCATATAACCTAGTAACTAGCGCTAATCTAACTAACCCTCCCCTTTTATAAATTTCCCGGTAGAGGTGATGAGCGCCTGATCCTCACGGTCCCAGTATCTCGACGGCAAACAGCGCAAATATAAGAAGTAAACGCCTTTTATTTGAAGATAGGTACCCAATAGCATTCATTATTTTTTATTTCAGTCTGATGAACCCGATAACGGTGATGATGTTCCTAAGGGAGACGAAACCTTCAACATCGACATCCCTGGCTCTGTTACTCTATGGGAGGCAACACCTAGACCGGCTAATAGTGCACAGGTAAAATAACAATTCTTGAAAATACAAAAACATCCCAAGGCAAGTCCTAAGCATAAGCTTTAATTGGTCGACCAAAGACAGCACCTGCACCCGTATGATGAATTTGGTGAGAGCGAGATGTCTCAATTTTAAACGTCAAATCCATAAATCTAAGTAATAACCAGACAAGGCAAGTGTTTCTTCTTGGTGTGTAAAATGGGATTGCAAACCACTTCTATCAGCCCTAATTCATTCAGTCCTGGCTCGAGAACGAGTGGGTATTCTAATTCTTAATTCTATTTTTTACATGCAAAGTACATACGCTTAGTTTATCTAGTTATTAATAGCTCTGTGAATTTGACGTTTAAAAGTGAGACATCTCGCTCTCACCGAATTCATCATACGGGGGCTGGTCAAATCAAAAATATTTTAAAGAAAGCAGACTTTCACGCTCCTAAAATTTTTAAAGCAAAAGTAGGCACTAAAATAATACAAATTAGCACCAAATCCTTGGCAATATGAGATTCGAAAGAAAGCATATTGCGCCAACCCCATAAATAATGGTATAAAGGCAGGAAGATGATAAATACACGGTATAAAAAGACTTAATACCTCGTATTCTTTGTAAGGTTACAATCATTTTCTTCTATGGAACCAACCCTAGGAGACGACAAAAACATTATGAAAAAATACTGTCATTTTATTGCAAACAATGTATTCGTTTGATGCGCAAAGTACAAAATCTATACATATAATAAAAATGTAACGGATCGCTATCTGTGCATGGAAGATATATGAGAAAAAATATTACATGAGACCCTTATCAACGCAGTAGTACCCAAAATAATGATTTTTGAAATTTTTGTCTGTTGGTTTGTCGGTTTGTCTGTTTGTCTGTGCGTCTGTGCACGCTAATCTCAGAAACGGCTGAACCGATTTCGATGATCATATAGGCTACTTTTTATCCCGGGAAAATGTTTTTACCCCGGATAATTTCGACATTTTGTTTCTCTGTAGTCCACGCGGATAGAGTCGCGAACGTCCACTAGTATTAAGTATAACATTTTGAAATGGTATCTTTGAAAAAAATGTTTGTTAACCGATTTCTGATGAATTTATGGAAAAAAAAATTATAATATTAATGTAACTTTGGACCTCAATATCTTGGAAACCTGTGATTCCATAGAAAAAAATGATCATGATGTTACAAAGAATACGAGGTATTAAAAGAACAAATTAGTCTTTCTACACCCAGTATAAATAAATGAATATTTTCTTTCTTTCTTTCTTAAATAGGCATGGTAAATAACCTTTTTTGTAACTAGACATGTTGTAATACCAGCATCAACTCAAGATATGATATTCACACGATTTTTATCATCTAATACTCCCATTTCAAAACTTTCAGTACTACCAATTCACGGAGTTCGCCATGTCTCTAAACGAGCTGGAGCAGGACATGAAGGGTCAGCTGTGTCCGACCGACAGCCGTCTCCGACCGGACGTGCGGATGTTGGAGACGGGAGACATTGATGGAGCCGCCGCGGAGAAGACGAGGCTCGAAGAGAAGCAGCGGACGGCGAGGAAGGCGCTCAAGAAGTCATCGGAGAATTGGCAGGCGAGGTGAGATTTTTGGTATCCTTTCCTTTCAATGGCTTAATGGGGAAATATTTTGCCTGCATTTAGGTACATCATGACGTGATTATTTTCATCTAAGATAAAAACTTCAGACGCTTTGGGTACCTTTACGGGTTGAATTCCCTATATATTATCTAAATACCTATAGATACACACGTCTGTGTTCCCGTAGTAGGGTAGACAGAACTACAGGGTCATAATGGAGATCCTACAGCTACGTTTAGCATAGCGAGGACAGATTTAAATGATCAGTCACGAGTTGTAGCTTAATGCCTGAGAGAATGCCAACAAGCGTATGATGAATTTGGTGAGAGCCAGATGTCTCACTTTTAAACGTCAAATGCACAGAGCTAAGTATTAACTAGACAAGGCAAGTGTTTCTACTTGGTGTGTAAAAAGGGATTGCAAACCACTTCTATCAGCCCTAATTCCTTCAGTCCAGGCTCAAGAACGAGTGTTTATTCTAATTCTTAAGTCTATTTTTACATGCAAAGTACATCCACTGAGTTTATTTAGTTATTAATAGCTCTGTGAATTTGACGTTTAAAAGTGAGACATCTCGCTCTCACCAAATTCATCATACGGGTGCTGAGTTCCATAGTCTGTCACCCGGAAGGAGATGCAGCTGATGTATTCTAATAAACCCCCGCATCAGGTCAGTATGGTGATATAAAACCAAAATGCAAATGTTTCAGGTGGTTCAGTCAAGGCACAAATCCGTACACGAAGCAAGAAGACTGGCTCTACAATGGAGGCTACTGGGACCGAAACTACCAACACCTGAAGGATGTCGACATATTTTAAGAGATATGGCTACCCAAAAGAAATTCTGGCAAGGAACACTATAGGACAGTTGAACCTGATGATCCAATACAAAGGGAAATCATGTAGTCTTGTTTTCATCATCATTTACAGCCCTGAGAAGTCCACTGTTGGAAATAGGCCTCCCCCAACAACCTCCACTCCGACCGGTCGGAAGCCGCCTGCATCCAACCGACGCCCGCGACCTTGGCCAGGTCGTCCGTCCACCTCGCGGGTGCTCTTCCCACGCTGCGCTTGCCGATACGTGGTATCCACTCTAGAACTTTCCGACTCCATCGGCCATCAGTTCTTCGAGCTATGTGCCCTGCCCATTACCACTTCAGCTTGCTGGACCGTTGAGCTATGTCGGTGATCTTTGTACGTTTGCGGATCTCCTCATTTCTGATTCGATCAGGTAGAGAGATCCCAAGCATAGCTCTCTCCATCGCTCGCTGTGCGATCCTGAGTTTCTTTATGAGGCACATAGTTAGAGACCACGTCTCGGCACCGTAGGTCAATACCGGCAGCACGCACTGGTTGAATACCTTCGTCTTTAAGGACTTGTTTTCACAGTGGGAGCGAGATGTCACTCTTTACTGCTTAATAGCCGTCTCTCATTACTGTAATGGAAATAATCCCGCGAGTTTATTGTTCATGGCTCATTCTATACTCTGGAATTTGAGAGCTAGACTCATTGACGTCACGCGGAGAAATGAAAAGGACACTTGAAGACAAGGGGTCAAAATTAGCCGACTTTCTCATTTCAAATGTGGATCATGCAATATTGATTGCTCTTAAATTTGATTGTTCCATTGTGTAAGCGAGATGCCGTTATAAGCAGTGTATCTCACTTTCATGAAGGCAAGGTAATTCCTCAGTTTGTACTATTTCCGCACTTATGCTGAATCGTCACATGGTTTTTTCCACTTTCTTATGATTTACTTAATTTTAATTAGCTAGTTTTATTATTATATTTTTGTGCCAAATATCAACACAGCGCTCTTCTAATGACACACATCTTAAATATGTTTAGTAAAATAAGTAGGTACATGTAATTTGTACAAAATAATACTTAATACATAATTAAGTAGGCTACTTAGATAATTGATTTAAAATTAGCGTATAGATAGGTGAATTATGTGGGCCAGGGGCCAATTTTTATTTTTATTATACTAATGCATCTTTACAAGATGCCAATTATATTATTTTTGTGATCATTTAAATACTCATAATACTCAATATTTACTAGATATGCGGTGTAACCACATGCGATAAATTAATAGTTTCAAATCGACATCATTATTGAAAGGAAAGTAAGGTAAGTACAGTATTGATATCTTTAACAGATAACAGATATTATTCTGCAATGGTATTTAAATACAAAGTGATGTCAATTACTAAATAGGACTTCTTGTTTAGTCAGTGTTATATTAAGATTGGATAATAATTAAATGACCTACCTCTAATAACTTGTTATACCTATGTTTGCGATGTAGCTGCGATGCTTTTATGTATAGGTTTGCTATAGGTACTTAATGTGAACAACAAATTGAGCGTTAATTTTTACGTTGTGTGTATTAGCTCATATTCCTCAGCACATACCTTCATATATTTTCATTTATAGCTAAGCTATAAAAAGTAGGTATAGTTCTAAATGGTTCCATAAAAATATACGTATATATATGTATATATATAAGTATCTAAGGGCATCCTTTGTTTGCCATCTCGCTGTTTAGTACTTTTCTTGATGGTAGGTAAGATTAATCTAATAGTACGAGTACTTAGGCACGTACTTAAGTTTTGGTGATTTGCGTAGTTTTATATTTTACCGTGCTGTGAATAAAAATTAGGAAGTGTTAATAGACAATATAATTATCGTATAATATTATGCACTAATGCCAGTTAATATTTAGTTAATTAAATTTACCTAGTAATAAATTATGTATGACGATTTGTTTTGCCTTTTATAACAAGTAGATGTGTGTGAGTGAATGTACCTAAATTTGTCGTAATGCTCAGGTAGGGGAGAGTGGGTAACAGTGGATCACTTTTTTTTTCAAATCTACACAGCTGGAAAGTTTATGCCTAAATTATTCATCTTTGAAATGCAATCATAACTTTAGTATCTAATCTTTATTAAAAAAGGCATTTGATGGCTTTCGTTACATAAAATTACAAGTTATAACAAGTTAAAAAAATTGGACACTTTGGATCAATGCATGGATGACAATGAATCATCAACCGATTAGATAGAAATTATTCCGATATCTAGATAATCTACACTAGACAGCAAATAAACCGAGCCATCTGTCACTTTAGAACTCTAATTCGATTTTTTCAAATAGTATCAAACTTACAACTATCAAACTTATACCTACACAAAGTACATTTAATGAAAGAAGCACTTTCTATAGGCATAAGTTTATACTTTTTGAGAAAATCGAATTAGAGTTCCAAGGTGATGGATGGCTCCGTTTATTTGCTGTCCAGTTTATGATTCAAATGTTGAATTAGAGTTAACAATTCATAATAACTTTTTAAAAGTTTTTTTGGTTCAGCGATACACGAGGAGTAGACTCCGAAACGTAGCCAATTTTTTGTATTAACAGGGCTATGTAAAAAGTTGTAAATGAAAGCGTTTCTAGTCAGTTCTTCAATGGGTAGTTCGATGCCAGTCTTTCTTACCCGATCTCAGTGCATTTTCACAAAAAATATTATGAATGAATTTTTATCGTTATCTCCACGGGGTATACAGAATCAGTAGTCCACTGTGACCCAATACGAAATGATTCACTGTGACCCAATTGCGGTTATGAAATAATAATGTGCTTAATAAAAAAAACAAATGGACACATAGGATTTAAAATGTTTCAATCGCATGAGAAAAATAAAATTTTTATATTACTTATTCACTAAGATATAAAACTAATTTACAAACCACGTGAAAAAATACTTTCGTTGCTTTTTGATGAGAGGAGTCTAATAGCGAGATTTCCTGCTTTGACACTGTGTAAACGATTAGTGTGTTGGAAGGGGAAATGTATTAGCAGCAAGAAACACGTGCGTAAGGATAACACATCCTGAGTTATAGTGGATTATCCAATGTACCCCGTGATCCACTGTTACCCACTCTCCCCTACATTAGTGAGGTAGGTACATACCTTATAATGTAAAAACTGTTTTAATATCTAATGTTATTTACCTAATTATAGACAGACAAAAATTATACCTAAAGTTGTTTCGTTTACGTACTTACGGTAGATGTGTGTACCTACTGTGGACACAGCTTGACCTCAATAATTAATTTTATTGTAGGTATTTTCTTTATTAGAAAACTTAAAAATTCTGCTTGTGATATATCTTCCTGGACATAAAAGAGTAGAAAAGAAACCTATCGATTGCCCACATGGAAATTAGCAAATTACTTTGATCATTTTCATTTTCACTTGAATCATTTTCTTAATATTGCGTAAATATTCATCAGTAGTCAATAGATATTCATTAGAAGAGCATTGATTGAATAAAAAAATATGTAAAGGTAAGGATTCAGCAAATATATAAACTTATGTCATTTTACCGTACCTAAGTATTTATTAAAAGCTATTAAAATAGGTTGTGTTCTTCTTGTTTAGTGTCTAAAAACTAAATATTGGACACAAACTATAGGTATTCTTGATAGAAATAATTATTGTAAATTAATTATAATAAAAGATATTATCGTATAAGGTAAATTATACTGAAAAGAGATTGACGTACCTAACTACTTAGCGTAACTTTCGTTATCTGCTAAAATAAAAGAAATAGGGCTGTGTTATGTTTATAGTTTGTTCTGCTTACTTTTCTTATTTATATTAATTAAATACCAATGGTTTATATTTGAAAGATCAACCAAATCAGAAGTGAACCCCCTCCCGCTATTCTAATTGAGTTTGTAAATAAAAATCTAATAATAGGTTTCATTCACTATGGGTGCGCCCACCACCGGGCCCTTTGAACTTCCGAATTGTAACGCCTAATACAATTTAATTTTATAGGTTTCACTAAAATAATTCATTTCAGCGCTACGAGCGTTTATTGTTATGTGATCATTAGCCCACCTATAGACTTAAATAATATTAATAGGTATCAACTTTTTACGATGATTACCTACAGTCACGTGCAATAAAATATAAGCGGGTATTGTCAATTTTGAGCAGGTAACTAAGAATTTAAAAGGTCCTGAAATTTAAGTGTTTATAATATGCTGGAATCTGTAGTAACTAGTTAAATATGATATACACAGTATAAGCTTGACGTATTACTCTTGGTTTTTCTTTAATTTCCACAATTTATAGCTAGGTGTATGCAAAATGTACAACTCTGTTACCGTCTCAGCTGTCTATAGGTACTGAAATACCAATGATGACCATTCTGTTACTGATAAAATTGGTCTGAGTATTTATACATGAATAAACTATTTTCACTACTTAGATCATTCCAATAATCAGTTTTATTTTGACACAATTAAATATACAGGGTGTAACAAAACGGGTATGTTAAGCGAAAATCTACGTAAATAGCCCACTGTAGAGAACCTATCCACAAAATTTGAGACTCGAAATCACATGTTTATTTTTCAAGATTGTATGAAAATTCCTGAGATATTTAAAAATTCTCCATACTATCGGGAACATGTGATTTCGAGTCTCAAATTTTGTGGATAGATTCTCTAGAGTGGGCTATTTACGTAGCTTTTCGCTTAACATACCCTTTTTGTTACACCCTGTATAATCAACTAGCGGACCTGACAGACGTTGTCCTGTCCCACGCCTTTGAACTAACGTCACCCAATTGTTTTGCCTTCCCGGGCTTTCAATTTTCGAACAAATTGTTTGTATGGGAATGTAGAAAAGGAATGTTTTAGACATGTTGAGGCATTTTTTTTTAAATTTTTCTCTCCGTTAGAATCATCCCTGTACTTCAAGTAATACGCTAAAAAAATAATTAGCGAAATCGGTTCAGCCGTTCTCGAGATTCGCGCTTACCAACACATTTAGCTATTCATTTTTATATTATAGATTATCACAATTTTGCTATAACATCCAAATATTTTCTTCTGAGGACAAGTTTACCTGCTCAAAATTTGACAATGACCCAACTACGAGTATACACGTAAGTAGATTACATATATTTGTTGTACTTAGGTACCTTCTTGATCCAATGACTAAGAACCGAAGTAAGTACCTACTTAATATATTTGTTCGTGACCGTTGTCTGTTGAAAAAGTAGACTTTCTGAGTACCTACCTCTAGATGCTGTAAAAGCTGTAAATCTTGTATCGTTCAGTAGAACCAAAATGTACCTACTTGTAAGTAAAATAGGTATAACCTAAGGCAATATTTTAATCTGTTCAGATTGAATAAATAGAGTGAAATTGCATATGCGAAGTTAATTTATTTTTAGATAAGTAGATACCTAATATTTTATTTTAGGTTGGGTAAACTAGCCTATACCTAAAGATTGTAATAAAAAAAATGCAAAGCTCTTAAATCTTAGACATATTTTATTCGATAAAGCATTCAAAAATATATGGTCTCAATCACAAATACATCACATACATACTTAATTACTTAGTCTACATTTAATTATCACATATCATTAACACACAGAGAGAGAGAATCGAAGAAAACAAACGTGATAACACAATAATATTTTTGAGTAAAATATCTATTCTTCTGTTCCCAACTTTTGTTCAGCAGTCTTAAGACCAATTACTTAGTCTACATTTAATTATCACATATCATTAACACACAGAGAGAGAGAATCGAAGAAAACAAACGTGATAACACAATAATATTTTTGAGTAAAATATCTATTCTTCTGTTCCCAACTTTTGTTCAGCAGTCTTAAGACCAATTGTTTCATTGGTCAGATAGCATATTGAAAAGATAAAGTTAATGCTGTTCTTCTCTAAAACTTTGTAAAGATAAGGCAACATCAAATCTTCTACTCTTAAGCTGCTTCCATACACCTATTTTAGTTGGAACAGTTGGTTACAGTTTAGCTATTGCTACATTTAATGGCACACACAACATTAGGCACTGCTGTCATAGATTCACCCAAATACTGAACTAGCCTTGTATATATTTACAGCTATCATCATTACAACTGGAGCATAGACGTAGAAATAGACGCTCACAGAATGGTATTTACACAATTTCATGACAACAAATTGCTAAGATGGTCGGTCTATAAAATTTTTTGGTTCATAGATTAGTTAACTCGATAGCTAAGTATTTCGACTATTGAAACATACTTAGTTAATTACGCAAAGGCAAGAAATATAGGCTAACCAAATCAAGACACATTAACAGGATTTTTTGTAATACCCATTGCTTTTTAAGCCGTAGGTACCTAATCAAATAGGTAGTACGTTCATACAAAACTACACTGAAACTCGTCGCACATTATTCTCGTATCTCCTATCTATGTAGGTACTTAGATTAATACCTTAAAGTTACTTAAATTATTTAGTAGACAAACCATAATTATTCACTATTACAAGTTTCCTTCTAATTTAATAATAGTTTAGTCCTAAGTCTTGGTTAACGTATTTTACTATGTTTTTGCCGAAATATTTAAGTAAAAATTCAACTATGGTTCAATATGTTATCATCATCATCATCATCAGCCTATTGCAGTCCACTGCTGGATGTAGGCCTCCCCCAGGGCACGCCACAAGACTGCCATGGCAGGTATTTGCCCATAGTCACCACGCTGGGCGGCGGGTTGGTGACCGCAGTTTGTATTTTGGACTATGTTGTCTACACGTTATATTATTATATTAGTATATGTTATATTATTTGTAAAATTCGGAATCCCTATCCATGCAATGTTTATACTAAGGCACAGACCACTTAGTGGTTTCTTTACTAAGGTACCTACATCTAATATTAACAAACAATTGCAGTTTATTCATAGGGTATTTGCAGGCCAAAAGCTGAAAATTACAATTTAAAAAATCCAAAACGGCAAAAACAATATTACAAAACAGAGATTCTATCAAAATGCACTTGTACAAAATCGTACACGACATTCACACAGTGGATGTTTCACAGCGAGCGTTACTTGCCAGTGCTTGAGTGTACAAGCGCTGGCAAAGAGCGCCGTGTGTCGCGCCGCGTGTGGACGCTCCTTTATACGTGCGCGTCCACACCGGAGTCTAGGAAGTCTTTCATTCGGAGACCTATCTCACGAGGGAACACTCGGACCATCTGGAATTAAAAACAATATTTCCCTTTAGAATAATTTAAATTATTAATAAAGAAATTTAAAAAAAAAATCACCGAGTGAGATTTGAACTCACGACCTCTCGCAAACCGTGCTTTCGCTCTAACCAACTGAGCTATCGGGTCAATTAACTCGGATGACGAATTTTACCATCTCTTTTACATTACGTTTTTGGCAACGTTATTTTTTTATCCCGATAGCTATACACTAGCCAAATCTCGGTAAACAAAGCTGAATCCCTCAGCACAATATTTAATTATTAAATAAAATATTAAATGGTCAACCATATCCTAGCGGATTATATTAATAATAATAATATTGAATTAATAATAATAATTTAAATGATTAACTGTGACAAAAATGCATGTGCTAATGCTGGACATCACTAGTGTCCTAAATAGAGCGGTGCCACTGGTACACCCAGGCACAGAGCGTAGACTCTAGGAGGCGCAAGAATGGCCAGACCAAGTAGGACTAAATAGGGTGCAGTTATAGTTTAAATTGAATTATAGAAAGTCGCAGAAAAGCCTAATAAGACATCACTAGAATACATCAGCTGCATCTCCTTTCATGCATGTCGTAAGAGTCGACTAAGGAACTCGGGCATCATCAAGTCAAGCTATCAACTTTTCACTGATCATTTACATCGGTCCTCGCTATGCTAAACGTAGCTGTGGGGTCTCCTTTATGATCCTGCAGTTCTGGCTACCCCACTACGGGAACACAGCTGTGTGTTTATACATACATACATATAATCACGCCTTTATCCCTTACGGGGTAGGCAGAGCACCAAGGGCCGATAGAACCACATGGTGCCACTTCTGACTAATTTTGAGGGTATAGTTGAGATGTACAAGTTCGGTTAGTAGTGACAGGTGGTCAGCCCATCGCCTACAAAACACCAAGACCCTCTTGTCCCTCTACTGACTTGTACAGTATGCCCGAGAAGAGAAGCAGCTGTCGTATTATACTTTTTTTTTTCACTCCCAGAGCAGCATAGAAGCTGTGTGTTTATGTTTGTTAAAAAATTAGGAAAAATACCGTTAAACGACATGCAGGACACATGACGCGTGTCATTTTGCCGTGAGATTTTATTACCCAAGGCAAGCCGAGCATGGCAAGTTTGCAATACATATTGCGCGGCTTTTAAGGTTACCAAATACTTATTTACTTACCTGATTAACATAGAACAACGAGCTAGGAATGGTGATCTCATAGTAATTCCGTCTCACAGCATCCACGATGCTGTCAGCTGCCTCTCCAGGGGAGACGATCTTTAGGAGATTGGGGAACTTAATCTTGGGCTTCTGGCAGAGACCTGTGTCTACTATGAATGGGTAGATAACGGTGAATTTTATCTGCAAAGTGGATAAAAAGGCTTTATAAGACTGGAATTAGGTATATTGTTGGATTGGTAGCAGTTGGGTAAAACGCCTTTGTTCATACTTCTAGGGGTTACGGTTTTTGGCCCGGCACTCTATACTGACTCTTGATTGCAATAATGAGAATTTAGTGACACGGAAATAGAAAATCTTTATTATTTAGGTACTATTTCCACACATTAACCTAGTCCCACAATAAGACAATAAGATCACTAAGGTCTTGTGTCTTGGACTGGAACACTATGCAACGGAATATAAATATATATAGGTAAATACGAGTAATTGTAGAAACACCCATGACTAGGAAACAAACACCCGTATTAAACATATCAACGTTTGCACCTATTGGAATTAGAACCCAGGCCCTATGGCGTCGCAGACAGGCCCCTGATTACTTAATTTGCAGTAGCAGAGCCGAAGCAATGCAAGTTACGTAATCAGGGGAAGAGTCACTACCAACTGCACCAATCAGTCTATCACACGTGATTTTTAAAATTAGTTATTCTAGCAAAAGGGCATATAACACCCTGTGTGCGCACAATTACCTATAGTAGAAATATAGGTTACAAATCAGTCACAAATAATATCCAGTCACAAAACATACCCCACTGAAATCCCTCTGGTCCTCCCTCAGCTCCTCACTAAGAGCTTCCATCAGGCCGCGCACTGCGAACTTGGTGGCACAGTACGGCACCAGGTTCCTCAGCCCGATGATGCCCGCCATCGAGGACATCGCCACCACGTGCCCGTGGTTCTTCTCCATCATGGGCGGGAGGAAGGTTTGGAGCATCTACGGAATTAAATAATGGAACAAATGGTAAGTTATTACACCATATTTGCAGCATCACCTATTTGCGTCCGCACATCCAGGAGGCTTTATTTGTGCCAAGAGCCTGGCTTACCTCGCGCCTAGTGTTTCCTTGGATGCATGCCAAGCGACTACTTAGGGGCCAAGCACGCAGTGCAGCCGGTCCCAATCTTAGAATGTTTAATCAGCTACTCGCTAGGTTAGACTCTAGGCGGCGCTAAGAGTATGTTGATGTTATCTGTATAAAATACGGACTCCGACTGTTGGAAAAGATCTTCTCATAAATAACTGCAGCTGGTTCCACTGCATAGTATCCTCATTTAGTTGCACTTTAGGTGCCACTTTCGCCGCTCGAATCTAGGCGTGGACACCACATCCTACTTTATGGCATAGAGGAATAGGATGTAAACTTTTACCTCCACGAAATACTCTTCTTCTACATTTATGCCGCAACTTTCCGTATGCATGTGCGGACGAAGCCTTAAGGTATCTATCAGGAGTGCTACTATACACTTTTTATCCCTATCTTAACCCTGACTGTACAAGAAGGCATGTGTACTAATCACCTTATTTGTGATACCTATATACTGACCCACAAATGCGACACGGAGTTGACCTCGAACACAGCCCTGATTTCCTTCTCCGTCTGATCCAGCAGCGGCTTGCAGGGCATGATGCCGGCGTTATTGACAAGCATGGTCACCTCTCCCACTTCTGCTTTTATCTTCTCTTGCAACGCTATCACTGCCTCCCGGTTTGTGACGTCACATCTGGCAGTATCAGAGTTAGGTTCTTTAATACGATAACCAATATCTTCAAATTATCTCTTACAAACTTTTACCACGTACACACAACTTTGGCAAAATTTTTACAGATCATCTTCCTGCCCGGTTCCCATTTATTTGGGGTCAGCGCAATGTGTACTTTCCATGCATCCCTATTATCCGTCATCTTATTGCTCACTCCCAGTACACGCATATCCTCCCTCACACAGTCCATCCAACACTTCTTTGGTCTACCTCTTCCTTGATATCCATCCACACTCATGCACAACGCTCTCTGTAAAATATGCCTTTCATCCCGTCGCTTTAAACATTTTAGTGTCAAATGTCATTGTTAAACAGTGTCTAACTTCTGACTCCACCTACTTATTAGTAGGATGAAGCAAGTATTTGAATTTTAGTGTACAACACTTTATACGTTCATGGTAGAACATCTATTTATTATAATAACCTTGAATCTATGGTCGGACAATTAAATGAGTCTGTGTTTAATACTAGTGGCCGCCCGCGACTCCGTCCGCGTGGACTACAGAAAAAACAAAATATCGAAATTATCCGGGATAAAAACATTTTTCCGGGATAAAAAGTAGCCTATATGTTAAGTGGGACCTATCACAATATATTCCTGAAAACTGCATCGAAATCGGTTTAGTCGTTTCTGAGATTAGCGTGCACAAACGCACAGACAAACAGACAAACCGACAAACAGACAAAAATTCCAAAAATCATTATTTTGGGTAGTATTGCGTTGATAAAGGACTCCTATAATATTTTTTCTCGTATATCTTCCATGTACAGACAGCGATCCGTTACATTTTTATTATATGTATAGATTAGATACTGATGTCGGGATGGCTAAATTACTAGTATTTTATAGTCTCAATTACACTGACCTTGCATCTATGTCGGACATTTTAGTCTGTTATGTAATATAACGTCTGTGTACCTACCTAAATGACATGGAATTAAGTTCAATAGAAGCAGAAAAAAAACGTACTTTTCTCAAAAAATGCTGTTACCTTTTTACGCGGCGTAACGCTAGCGTTAGCTATGTGATTTGACAGTTTGACTAGCGTTACGGACTATGTTCGTGCTTACCCCTCTGAGTAGTGGGGTTTTTTTCGTGGGTTAATGATATGTCTATTTTTTTGGATAATATTTTAAGGTAATAGATTCGGTATTCCGTAAGATTAGGTACCCCTGATTAGGTCTAATTTGCAATAGCAAAGCTGAAGCAAAGCGATAGCGAAAATTGTACAATATTCGCCTTGAAATGTCAAAGTTCCTTTGAAATTAATTTTACGTAATACAAATTTGATAAGCAATTAGCGATTTTTGTACAATTTTCGCTATCGCTTTGCTTTTGCTAGTTAGGTAATAAGGGGGCCGAATAGTATCAATAGAGAAGAATAGCACCACCCCATGTCTGCCCGGGGGTATGGTAAGAGGCGATTATAGGTTTCCGTAGTCCAAAAATCACACTGCGGTCACCAACCCACCCCTGTCCAGCGTGACAAAACCCTCCTATGGCAGTAGCCTTGTGACGTGCCCTGGGAAAGCTCTACGTTTAACAGTGGACTGCTGTATGCTGATGTATGTGATAAGTGGACATAGTTTATAGGTTCTCTAGCAAAATGGCAAAATAACAGCCTGTATGCAGACAAGGACCTATAGTGTCATGTCATAAATTATTACCTTGACTTGAGTGTGTCAAATAATTTAGTAGAATTCACCTAAAGGAGCATTAACAGTTAACGGTTTAAAATTACTCATATATATTCCTACCTAGGTACATTTTTACAACTTAATATAGTGATTGTGAGTACGCTATACACGTCACAAAAAACATAATAGAGTTATTACGATTCCATGCATAATTCAAAGGACACTCCGCTTCACAAGTATTAAAAAGAACGCGTCTCAAAGATGGAACTAACTATGCAAATGTCCCTTAATTTTGTCGTTTTTTTAAAGACACTAACGCCCCCAAGCAACTGGAGCCCAAGTTCAAGATTTTGTACATTATGCTAGGTCTGGTACTTTGAACTTTTAAAATTAATACGTGTGTTGAATTTATAATGCTCTTTTGAAGGATATCGTTTAACGAATGCTTAAGAATTATTGTATGTTTATGTTGTGTTTTGGCACCGACCCGAACAAAACATTGTTCATCATTGTGTTATAATAAACGTTTATTGAAGAAGGTTTCTCAAATCGGATGATTTTTATAAAACTTCATCTGTCACCAGGAGGTCTACTCTGAAGTGACGATAAACGAAGTGTTGGGCGAATATCGAGGTGTTTCCTACTACGAACTTCCTTCGATCGGATCAGTCGCGCCGTTTTTTCATTCGGTCCGATCGAACTCTATTTTATAGGTATAAGGCTAGATAATAGAAAGCTTATAATATTAGTCAATGTGAATTATTCTCTATGGTTCCGAATGAGTTGTGAACTCAGATGAATGAATCCGAAGAAATTTCGTAGTAGGATCAAAGGCTGTCAAAGGCGATTCGGTCGGGCTTCGGTCGGACTGAAAGATTCAAAAGCGGCATTTCAGAGTAGACCCCCTGGCTTTAATCTCACGAATCGCAATAGCTAATAGAGTTTCTTATAGTGATATTGTGTCTTCTTTGTACTCGACTACGACTGGCATTTGTCGTTATGTTATTTCATCTTTTTAACTTTTGAGTGGGTTAGTTTTGGGTAGGGTCACCCCTAACCACGTAGGACTTAACAGGCTAACTGGTAAAAAGTAGGTGTGTGATTTGCACACTTCTGCCCAACCTCTTTGGGGGATACTGGGCGTGACTATATGTATGAACTTTTGTGATTATACTGACTCGAATCGATGCGCCTTCCCATTCTGCTGCTTGATCATGTCCACGGTCTCCTGATTGCCGGTGGGGTTGACGTCCACGCAGACGATGATGCCGCCCAGCTTAGCGAACCGCAGCGCCACCTCGCGGCCCATCCCGTGGCCCGTGCCTGTTATCTGGAATAGGTAGGTAATTTGTGTGAAGTGGATCAGTTTAAGGTGTTTGTCCACTGAACCATCATTATAATAGAAACGTGTGAGGCACGTTGCGTTTCAGGAAAGAACGTATCAGTTACGGTTTCGAGTATTTATAGGCGGACAGTGCATGAAACGTTACGGGTGTTACGTTCTTGGCCGGTGACGGACGGAACGTGCCAGGGGGCATTCGCTTTTAATTTATAGAGACTGACATATTGACTGATCTCCAAAATCAATATCTTTCTTTATTCTTTATTGTACACAGAAAATATATAGCAGGTAATTATATAACATAGATAATGTACAAAGGCGAGCTTATCTCTTAAAGAGATTTCTTCCAGCAAACCAGTTGGGATAGAGAAAAAATATATATATAGGTGGATTGTATATGTACACAATCATAAAATAAACATACATACCAAAAACTTACAATAACAATAAATACCAATTACTTAATATAAAATAAATAATAAAAAGGACATACTTACATAATACATAGTGGGACAGATGACAAAAAAAGATAAGAAATTATAATGCAATGACTGCAGACCTATCAAGGAAGCGAGAGGTAGTATATATCCTACAAGACCCTTAAGAATACAATTTGCAATATGGGTGTCATGTGTGGTATCGCCACAAAGCAGCTTACCAAAATAATCTCCCCCTTAACGGACTTCTGTTCCGGAGGCACGAAGAACTTGTAGATACCAGCGAACCAATCCAGGTTCATCTTGAGCCACACCACGAAGATCTCCAGCGCAAGTATGACGCCCTGGTAGATCTTCATTGCGATACCTTGTTCGTCGGTCCTGTTAACAAAAATACAGTTAGTTATTTAAGTTCTCTATCCCATACCTGATATTACGCCAGAGTGTTTATTTCATTTTATTTTATTTATTAAATTAGAAAGCCAACATAATACATAACAGTTCCGTTTAGACGATGTAAACGAGTAACAGCGAAGTTCCACCAATAGCCGTTAGACTTTATCACTTCATTTATTAAAGGGAATGATTCGATAACTTTACGATAGATCGTTGTCGTTCGTGAAATTGTCTAAGCTCCCAGATATTGCATTTCGAGATAAAAATGTTGATGTTTGGCCAAAACTAAATAAAATTTTTAGGGATGTAGGTACATTGGACTGCATAGCATAGTATAATGTTAACTATGCTCTGCTATGTACTCCAGTAATACATTTACATACAGGGTGATTTTTCGTTGCCACCCTTAACTAAGGGTACGTACTCTATATATCAAATAAAGTAAGTTTATGCCAAAAAAATGCTGGGAAACGATGTAAATTTTTTTGATTTTTTTTTAAAATACTTGATCGGGCGAAAATTATAGTGTCCAGTGTTTATGCTAGTTTTTTCATAGACAGTTATTAATTATTTCTAGTGTAGAAATCTTGCTACGCGCGTCTATGTGCATTTATACCAGACACTACCCAGGTATGCTTCCATGGAGAAAAATGATCGTGATGATGAGGAGATTCTGTAGTTTTCGGGTACGTTGACGACCAAAAATCACCTGTATACACACTATTTTTAAGTTATTTAATATCTACTGCGAATGTGTAAGGAGCTAGTTGTTAGAAGCTATTATTAGGTTTCTGCTATTTTATGCCGATGTGTGTGCGATAGCATTTAATTTTGACATTATTATATTCTCTGTAAAAACATGCAAACAAGGTATTATTATTATTTTTTATGCGAAATGAAACGCTATCTAAATATCACAGGAAGTTTATAAATGGCCCATTAAAACCATAAAGATAGATAATTTCTCAGAAACAGTCATTATATACATGAATTGTCATCTATTATTAATAACACACGGGTCGGAGTTAATGGGTTTAGTTACTATGTCAATGTTTCCTACACCTAGCTTCACTGTAGGCTAGGTTGGTATTATGTATTTTACCTTTTGTCCTGTGCTGATGCGAGGCCTAATTCGAATATAATTATCAGCTCTGCATTTCTTTCCGGGAATATCGTAAGATTTCACTTGAGTATTGATGAAGTTATATATATGAGTTGAAGAACTTGGAGTATTCACTCAGGCGAAAAGCTAGCAATGTGTCGCTGATCGTCTGTCCTCGCATCGTCGAATCACTTTTATAAGCCTGTCGTTATAATATTACCGTTTGTATATGTCATATGTATGTAGGTATAATGTATGTATTTTTTCTGTGTCTCTTGCCTACAAGAAAAATATTTGTTTTTGGAATGAATTGCCTCATGTACGCATACTATTCTATTTGCATACATAATTTACCAGGCAGACACAGAGACATAGAGTTATATATTATCGCATTCATAAAGACAAAATTACATTGGTATGGATAGGTATGTATTACCGTGGATTTATTACAAGGTTAGTTAGTCGCAACATAATAAAAATATAGTATGACTTTACGTAATTACTCGAGGTAAGCACGACCCTTTTTACGCGCCGGCTCGCAAGCAAAATCTATGACAGTTTGACGATAGCATTAAGGACTATCAAGAGGTTCGTGCTTGCCCCACAGCCTGGGCCACAGGTATCTTATACTGTGCATAGTAGAAGCTACTCTAACTTCACTGAGAACACAATGTTCTTCTCAAGTGAGGTTGTCAGTACTGTCGATGTAAGTAAAACAGCAGAAACTTAGCAACTTAGGCTTAGACAAAGTACCGTTATTTCTCGATCAATCAAAGTTCATCATACAAACGTTAGCATCATAATAGTGAAGCATATTATGAACGCATGTTCGCGCTTTAGTCAAATCTCGTCTAACTGCTGTTGGTGGGAATGTTACGATGACGAACGTCAATTTTCGAAACGACAATAGTGTTAGCACCCTCATAGAGGGTAAGGCAAAAGAGAAAAAGCTCGGATTTTCCCAGAAATATCATGCTCCGTGTTTTCTTGAACTATCCACAAGCTTAAGGATTGCTTAAAAACAATTTGTAAAAACAGCACATCTAATCCATTTTTCCTAAACCTAGCCTTGTAACGTGTCACTAGGAAACAGGTACTGAATCATTTCCAAATATACTGCGCCTAAACATATGTATGCGTGTTTAAAATATATTATTCGCAAGATACTGGCCCAAGTATTTGTCTTGCATTGTTGGTTTTCCTCATTCCATCCGCCTTTGACAAATATCCTAATTCGTTCTAAATAATACCGAAAAGTGTTAGTTTACAAAATCATAAATCAATTAGATCATGATAATAATGACTAAATTTTGGGGTTACATTAGGTACTAAAATGAAACCTTACCTACGAGGATATTTTAGAGTTGCCACGGGTGTAGGTGAAATATGATATTTATGTATTTAGTAGAATAGCATTTTAAACACTTAGTTCCAGATTAGAGGCTATGACCTCACGAGTTGTCAGATTCAATGGTTAGCAGGGCATTCGATGGACATAGGGCTGGTATTTAGGCGAAAACTATTCTCCAGAACTTCTGAGTTGTACGAAAACAAATCAATTAATAATACAGCACCAATTGCCATTTGCGGCTGCATTTGTAATAATGCTTATACCTATAGATATACAAACCCAGATATCGCATACAGATAAGACATATTGCAATCAATATGTCTTATCTGTATGCGATATCTGAAATTTAAATCATGTATTAGAGAAATAAAATTCATCAATAAGTTTATCCTTCAGATAGGCTATGTGTCCAAAGCACAGTTTGTGAAGAAACTAGCTAAACCTATCGTTATAGCCTCAATTTTTTATTACTTTTGAATTGAGCTTCACATGCCAGTCCAACACAGGCTCTCTCATTTTTACTCTAATAATATTTATTTATTTATTTATTTGGAGATAATACAAACAGACATAAATATTACTATCACACTAATATTATAAATGCGAAAGATTGTGAGTGTGTTTGTTTGTTATTTCTTCACGTCTAAACGGCTGGTGCTATTTTAATAAAATTTGGTACTTATTATCTCGGGAAAATATTTTCATCCCGGATAATTTCGACATTTTGTTTTTTCTGCAGTCCACGCGGACGGAGGTGCGGGCAACAGCTAGTGGTTGTATAGAAACAAGGGTAAAGCTTACGTCTTTACGTCCTTCGAGACATCTCACAAGGAACATTTATGAAGAAACGAGACAATAATTTTAAAAAACCTATCCTAACAATCACGAAAAATGTCTCGAAACATAATGCGTAATCTCATATCTTCACGCGAATATGTAGTTTGGATATATCGAAATCGACATTAGAGGTTTCGACAACTCTTTGGGCAACTCTTTGCGACACGACTAGCATTGACACCATAAACGCTGCTCTTGCACGCTTGCTTGTTTGTCTTGGCGAGGTGAGAAGGACCGACAAGTGGAATTGAATTATTTTTATTTATTTGCAACTGCAATTATAATTATTTGTAAGTATATTTACCTACTAGCTGTTACCCGCGGATCCGCTCGCGTGGATGTCGCTTACTGCGTGGAAGGAGTATAAAAAATAGCCGATTCTCAGATCTGAATATGCATATAAAATTTCATGAAAATCATTCTAGCCGTTTCGGAGGAGTATGGTAACCAACATTGTGACACGAGAACTTTATACTATAAAGATTAGTATAAGTATTCACAGATGTAGGTAAATGATCAGTGACAAGCATCCTTGTGGCCGTGGGATATTATTTACGATGGCTGCGTTCCCAATAATGGGGTAACCAGAACTGCAAGATCACTAGGGAGACTTCACAGCCACGCATAGCTGGGCAGATGTAAAAAATCTGTGATTTAGAGACGCCTCATCGCCTGAGAGAAATGCAAGACTTGATATTTTTATTTTTAATACTGTACATACACCAACCCCGTCAGGGATAAAGGCGTGATTATATGTATGTATGTACATATTGTTAAGAAATAATTGTCGTACATTATAACGAAAATGAGCGTGTTTTGTAAATCTGGTTGAGTAATTGTTACAAACTACATTGTTTTATATTTAGTATTATTACTTTATTTATTATTATTATTATTGTAGGAGTATGATAATTATTTAGCACCAAAAGTAATAATGTGTAGTAATTTGTTAACATAGTAAACATAGGTACCAAATTATTGCAATAAAGTGCAAGTGCAAGCCTCGGAACTTAGTAAATAGGTGTAATACAGGGTGTTAGTAAAACTCACGGCGAAATCGTTCGAAGGATTGTCACCTCATTCTTTGTATAAATATTTTAGTTAAAATCACTTTATTACAGTTACGTGAGTCATTACTTTTGGAAAACCATAAACCTTGTTAGCGTTTATAATAAATAACATTATTTGAATTAAAAACAGAAATTTTCAACCTCATCTAACGATCAATATTTTGATAAAAATATCTGGTTAATTTTCCAACATTTTATAAGACAAGTGCTTGATTGAGCTAAAATAATAATATAGAATAGAAACTGCATTACCTCGGCCATCGGAAGTGCTACCTACATAGTTAAACATAGGTACAACGTGCATGTTTCAATACTGATCCTAATTTGCACATAACATTTTACCTTTATCCTGTATGTTACTATTGAACAGTGGTTCCCAAGGTGGCCCAGGTGGACCCCCGGGAGTCCACAGAAGACTCGATGGGGGTCTATGTTGGCGTGAAAAAATGGGCGTTCACAATTAATTTGTATGTGATGTAGGCCTTTAGGGGACCACCAGAACCAGTTAATTTTGAAAGGGGTCTATGAGAAAAAAAAACCCCTTTAAAAGGAACCCCTGTGTAACATATTGGAACACAATAAAGAATGGAAATTTCAGAGAGAAACGTCTCAATAGCTCAGATTTTGTAAATACTCGTACTTAACATATAAGTAACTCAATTAATTTGGATATGTTTTTATCCATTACTAACATTTCACCTTTACGAACAATTTATCATAATATCATCCGCTCACGTAGATTGGTATTAAAAATAGTTTACGACCTATTCTCAGACCTTCCGAATATACCTTCATATAAAATTTCATAGTAATCAGACAAGCTGTTTCGGCGGAGTATGGTAACTTACATTGTGACACGAGAATTTTATATATGCAGATTAGAAGATAACATCAAATGATAAGTGTTTTTATGAACTGACACTAATAATGAAATCACTCTCTCGATAATACAGTACGTTTATATTTTCCGTGACCGTGTTCTAATGCGGTTTACTAGATTATTACATAACACATAATTAAACCGTGCGGTAAAGTCAATCTGTTCATCAGCACTTATTTAAATAAGTATAAAATAAATCTTATCAACTTAGATTCACAAAGTTAATACTAGAGTTTTTCGTATACACCTGTATTAGTACCATCTATAATATAATAAAAATTAATCACTACATAATTATGTTGCTAAGCGCGGATCTCGAGAACGGCTGAACCGATTTCGCGCTAATTCTTTTTTTCAGCGTATTTCTTGAAGTACAAGGATAGTTTTTACGGAGAGAAAATTGCCTAAAACAGTCTATATAGCGGCCGCCCATGACTTTGTTCACATGAAAGGCATTACACCCGTGCAAAACGAGGCGTATCCCTAGTATTACAATGAAACTAGCTCCTATTTTCACACATTTGGGGGACTATGAACTTTTTAAGCATTAGTATTATTAGTCAGACACCGCTATAAGCAGTGTAGATTCTCGCTTTCACTATGGAAACAGCCCAAATAAGACTTTTTTCGCGTCTTTTACGATCATATAACGATATAAATGCACTAAGTTGACCAATACAAAAACGTATCTTTAGTCAACTCAACCCGCGGAATGTGTTCGAACGGTCTAAGTTGACTAAAGAGCTACGGTATCATCACGAAAATTATATTTAAACACTGTTTAAAATGACATTTGACAGCAAAATGAAAGATATAACTGTCAACATTATGTTTAGCTAAAACGATGTGTTACGTAATTCTTTTCTAATAACCAGACCGATGCTTATAACGTCGTACTCACTCTAGCAGCAGAACGTATTTCTTCTTCTTCCCGTTTCTACTTTTGGTTCTGTCAAAGCACATTTTCATTGAAAAGTTTTTGTCTACCGAATAGGTCCTTCGTCGCGATGTCATTCGTGTTGGTCTTAGAGCCTGTCCAAATTACTACAAATTATACTAATACGTCTCACTATGAGGACCCAAGGAAAAACGGTAGTTTCCAAGGATTGAGCCGCCGCCACACAGCGTCCGTAATACAGCGCTGACGTTACTAAAACGACACCGCCATTTGAGGCAATTAATTAAGTAGGTATTGCCAGTAAAAATAATGGCCCAGTTGCACCAACTGTGTTGATCTTGGATTAAGTTAGCAAACATACGAGTACTATGTTTTTAGTTTATGTCAAAAAGAATATAAATACATTTATTATCTACCTAATGGTTTGCTAGGTTTGCTAAGCAAGGCTAACAAAGCTACCGAGCTAGATGCATGTGAGTGAAGTGACCCTCACTAAAATGCAATAGTTATACAAATAACTTGAAACGTAATCACTATACTTGCAGCTAATGTAATAAATCTTCCTCAAATGGAAACACTACACTTCCACCTTCAAGCAAGCCATAGTTCGATAATCTCAAATGGCATGTAATCTATTTATTTATTTAAACTTGCTAAACTGAGTAAACTAACGAAAATATGCAATAGCATGCTGGTGAAAGAAATATCTTTCCCCAATTAGTGTCTTTACTGAAACACGTTTGGGATATACTTATCAACTTTCCAATTAAAATTGTTTTTACTAAACGTCTTTTCGTCCAAAATTAGACAATTTTCCCCTTAGATGAATCTGATTTTCCCCAAACAATTTGTATTTACTAATTTGATCAATAGTCAACACTTTTGATACAAAATAGGTTTGTAGTAATTTGCGCACGTTCTAACTACCTTGATTATTAAATTACACGTCCCAGCCTGCAGTGGCTAGCGGTCGGGAGCTCGGCTTTCACTGATCCACCTGCGCCCGCGCAATGTTGCATAACCACCGGAAACATGGCGAAAACCTCGATCACGATGTGCGTCCTGCCCAACATCCTTTCGAACCTATCCAAGCATAAAGCATCTATCCTTATCTAGCTTAAGGAAGTCTTAATTGACTGCACCACTTGCACAGTCTGCTGAATAAACTGAAACGTTTCGTGATTTGCGTATGATTGACCGTGGACACGCAGGATCTGATTATTAATGTGCTTGGAGAACTTGGACTAGTTTTCGATATTACTCGTACTAGGTGCATAATGTACTTACTCTTTGTTGAGTTCATATTATAATTGATGGCATTAAGGTGCGTTTTCACCAAATTAATTGGCATTTTTAGTATGTTGACCGCACAAAAGTTAGCAAATTTCGTCGGCGAAGACATCTTCAGAAACTTTTGTCACCAACACGTGTTGAATACACAAAAGTTTGTAACTTTTAATAGAGTGGAGTGAATAGAGCCCTTTAGAATGTCCAAATGGGATAAAGAAGAGAAGAATCCATCAGATACGTCAGGTGTGCGTGTGACCTTATACCAACAAAGTTTTAGAAAACCATGTTATTTTGAGCAATTTATGTTATTATTATGTAGAGATCTATCTGTATATTTTGTTATAATTTAAATGGATTAATCTCGTTTTGCATGTGAGCGCTTTGATGATAAATTTAATACGAGCGGATGTAAATTGCAAAAATGTTTACGATTTATTTTTAAATTTAATAGACATAACATTACTCACCAACTACATACAATATTGTTATCGAAATAATATGAGGGCGAACTTTTTAAATAAATATTATTTTGAATGCAATGGCAAAAGTTGTACCTACACTATTCGCTGATTGCGTTTAAAATTCGGCGTAGAAAGAAAAGATCTGTCATAGCGATTTCTCTAGTGAATCAAAAAGTCTACTCCAAGTCAAGCAAATCAAAGTTTTTTTTTTATAGTACTAACAGAAAATAAAGAAGCTACCTATGTTTTTAGATTAAATATCTTTTTCTTCTTCTTACTGCCCTGTTCCCATTTATTTGGGGTCGGCGCAATATGTACTTTTCTTCCATTCATCCCTATTATCCGTCATCTCATAGCTCACTCTCAGTACACGCATACCCGTCGCTTTACATGCCCGTACAGATGATTACTTCGTAACTTGTCTGTGATCGGCGCAACTTTCAGACTTCCTCTTATATCGTCGTCGTCAGCCTATTCAGTCCACTGCTGGACGTAGGCCTCCCCCAGTGTACGCCACATGGCTCGATCTCCCGTTTTTGCCATCCAGTCACTACCAGCAATCCTCTTTAAGTCATCGGTCCATCTGGCCGGAGAGGCGCCCAACGCTACGCTTGCCGAGGCGCGGTCTCCATTCGAGAACCCGTTTACTCTACCGTCCATCGGTTCTACGACAGATGTGGCCGGCCCACTGCCACTTCATCTCAACATTCTCATCTCGTTTACATGCAGTCGACTTTCATATCACTTAAATATTATAAAACTATCTTTTCCTGAACAACTGTTCTGTTTCTGTAATAGGTAGATATATCATAGAACAAATATAAGTAAAGTGTGTATAATAAGTGAAACAAAGATAAAGAACAAAACTCCACCTGTCACTTTTCATTAAAACGACATTCCTCCACATTTAGTTCCAGTTCCAAGCCCTAAAAAACATTGCCCTGCCCTTCAAAACACCGCATAAATCAGCAGTGTCAATGACTGCGCACAAACGTGTTAAGGTTAACAGCGCATGCGAACGTACAGTGCGTTTTCACCAGTTCCGATGCATGATGGCGCTAGTTACTATGTTTATGACGACATTTTCTATTTGACTGCAAACAAAAGATATTAGTTCCGAAATCAGGCATAAGAACTATTCTATAAAACGGACAATAGCCGAGATTGTGTAAACAAACGAATCACGCGTGCGTGCGCTACACCTTAAATAACATAATTTTGACTTCTTTCTAATCTTCTCTTCACTAATGGTTCGAGATTCTATTAACTGCATGTACACTTTTGCTACAATAGTTACATACAGCTAGATAAAAATTCTGACAGTAAATAAGGTTTGTGATGGGAAACATATGAATCATGGGAAAATTCGGGTTTTCTAGCATTTGTTCTGCACCGTGTATGACGAGAACGCATTGAGAAAATATTTGAGGTACTCCTAATAATTTAAGACAGGAGTTTGTGACCAAACAGAGGGGTTGAGGCAGTTTATAAATTCCACTAGTAGGCCATGTGAATTACATAAAACTAGTTATGTTTTGACCAAAGCCTTAGCCAGCACGATTACTTTTTAGAGCCAAATAAGAAAAAAATAATTGAAAATAGAAATAATACATATTATTAAAAGTTATATTCTCCTGTATCCGATGCATCAAATGAACCTTTGACCGAATCGACCTTTCTAACAACAAATCACGAAAACATGGGGTTTTTTACCAGAATAAAACAAAATTACTCTAAAAATACTAAAATACATGACCAGTAAAAAATATACTAAATAAGTATTATAATAAGCGTATGTACCTCACAAAAAAAGGTTAAGTATTTTTAAAACACATTTCTCATTAAAAGGTCCTTTGATATCTTTCTGACCGGTTTATCGAAACCGTCGGATTTTTCCTTGACCAGTATTAAAAATAAATCGTGCAAGCTTTTATAAAAGGTAACAAGTAGGTCCTTATTGAGAAACATGCTTTTAAAGGATAACTTGGTAAAGGGACGGCACTTGGAAATGTCAACCTTAATATTAGTAGAGGTTTTTCGTTTAGGCAATCTATAATCGATCTATACATATATCTATCTATACTAGGGTTGCCATCTCAAAACTTTGAAAACCAGGATTTGAAGATGAAACATTTCGATTAAAAGCCAGGACTATACATGTGCGAGCCCAATTAACAATACGATTGAGGAGAGTTAGTGGCGTTCGAATTTTAAAATATAGGTCTTTAACACATTCAGTTCCTGCGACTACGAATTTGCTTCTTTTAGGTTATCTAGAGGTGCCGCTGAGACTTATTTGCGTCGTCGCACTAGGTGTTGACCTGATGTCGGCACTCTTAGAAAATCCGCCGATAGCGAATGTGTCAGGACTCTAAAACTCAGTACGATGCTTAAAAACTATCCAGGACAGCCCAGAACACCCAAAAAGCAGGACATGTCCTGGAAAAACAGGACGGGTGGCAACCCTAATCTATAGGTACCTACATATAATAAAAATGTAACAGATCGCTGTCTGTACATGGAAGATTTATGAGAAAAAATATTATAGGAGACCTTTATCAACGCAATAGTACATACCCAAAATAATGATTTTTTGATTTTTTGTCTGTTTGTCGGTTTATCTGTTTGTCGGTTTGTCTGTTTGTATGTGCGTTTGTACACGCTAATCTCAGAAACGGCTGAACCAATCGATGCAGTTTTCAGGAATATATTCTGACAGGTCCCATTTAACATATAGGCTACATCTTATCCCGGGAAAATGTTTTTATTAAGGATAATTTCGACATTTTGTTTTTTCTGTAGTCTACGCGAACTGAGTCCACTAGTAAATAATATAAAACCTAAAAGCATATTCATTTCAAGATGAAGATCTACTAAGTTATCTTTTAACCAGCTTGAACGCTACTTACCGGGTTCCTATTTTTTTTGGAACAAACAGCAAAAATAAACAAAATAAGACTAGCCATTTTCGAGCTTTAGGTTGCCTTTTCACTAAAGATTTGCTGCATTGCTATTAATTCTTGTCCATTCACCAATCATATTTACAAGTATTACTCCATGATGTCAACAAATTTTAGATTAGTGGATATCACACGCATCGATCGATAGCAACATAGCGTACGAGTGTCTACATCTCTGATGGAAAGACAGCCTTTAGCGGGGCGAATGAAGAAATGTAAGAATACTCACCAAGGTGCATTTTCTATAAGAGTCTGCGTCACTCCATTCGTAGTCGTCTGCGCGGTAGACATGACTACTCTGAAACAATCGTAATTAATGTGGATATGAAACAATAGCTTAGGTAATTTAAAATGGCCTGTTACATGATGTTGATTTTGTATTTATACAGACCACATTATTATATCGGTCACCAACCCGCCTGCACAGCGTGGTGACTATGGGCAAAAAACCCCAAATGGCAGTTAGACTTATGGCGTGCCCTGGGGGAGGCCAACGTCCAGGAGTGGACTGCAATAGGCCGAAGACTAGAAGAATCTATACATATAATAAAATTGTAACGGATCGATGTTTGTGCACGCTAATCTCAGAAACGGTTGGACCGATTTCGATGCCAGATCCCACTTAACATATAAGCTACTTTTTATCCCGGGTAAATGTTTTTATCCCCGATAATTTCGACATTTTGTTTTTTTTTGCTGTCCACGCGGACGGAATCGCGGGCGTCCACTAGTATTATAATATGTTACAATCGCATCTAACATTAGTGCATTAAATGTTTGTTTTTTACCTCTTCATGCTTTATTTGCTTATCAATCTTCTTGAAATTTTGCACACAGTATGTTGGGAGTACGAAGAATATAGGCTAATGTAGTCCACGTGAACGAAGTCACGGGCAACACCTATTAATAATTTTGATTTCATAGTTAAATAGTTAAGTAGGTACATTTTCATTGAATTTTTATGGCATTTAGTTGTTCTTGTATTCTTTATTGCTACTTCTATGCTGCTCTGGGAGTGAAAAAAGAACGTATAATACTACAGCTGCTTCTCTTCCCGGGCATACTGTACAAGTCAGTAGAGGGACAAGGGGATCTTGGTGTTTTGTAGGCGATGGGCTGACCACCTGTCACTACTAACCCAACTTGTACATCTCAACTATACCCTCAAAATTGGTCAGAAGTGGCACCATGTGGTTCTATCGGCCCTCGGTGCTCTGCCTACCCCGTAAGGGATGAAGGCGTGATTGCATGTATGTATGTATGTATTCTTTATTGTAGGTACACACAAACATTAGACAATATAGTAACATAACATAATTGTTGTTAATACCTATCGAACAGTATCTCATCAAATGGAAACGTTTCATGTTTACTAAAATATGTAGCAGTAATTAATGATATCGAATTATTTTTCCCGGTTCTGCGCTTAATACCTACTGATATTTTTAGATACTAGTATACAAATCTATTTTTAAGTGACTTTATTAAGATAGTTTAAATATAAACACGCTGATATTTTAAAATGATATTTTAAGAACAACCTGTATACTTGATGTGTAAAGTTTACTAACGGCGACGAAATATTAGTTAATGTTGTTTATCAGGTTTTGCCGTTTTTAGTCGACTTCAAACATACACACACGGCAGTGTTCCTTGAATGGGGTAGCCAGATCTGAAATATATTTATAACAATATAAAATATCATTTCTTCTTATAACTTAGGGTAACTTATATTGTACTTGGCTAGTTTTCATATACGAATTATATTATAGCTTTCGCAAGTTCTAAACCTGTTACCTGTCGGTCAACAACCAAAGCAATTATCATAATATTAAACTTGGCTCTCATTTCATCGACTCCTACGGTAGGACTCCTACCGACATGAGATTCAGATCATGTAAAATCACAAAAGGGGAAAATTTATCTCGTGAGTAAGACCTTACGCTTAGTGCCTACCAAAAGGGCTCATCATTATAAATTTGTGCTATTATAGAAATATAATTTGTATAATATAATGTCGTAGTGTTTTTTGATTACCAACTTAGCAATGATGGTTAATTAATATGTATATTTAACTAGTATTTTATTACCACTTAGGTAACAAAGGTAAACAAACATACTTTAATTAAAAGCAGGTTATAGTTTGTTTGTTACGTTTACTGTATCTAATATACTGGACGCCCGCGACTTCGTCCGCGTGGACTGCAGATAAAATAAAATGTCAAAATTATCCGGGATAAAATATTTTCTCGGGATAAAAAGTAGCCTATGTGCTAACTCCAGACCAAATTTTATTGAAATCGCTCCAGCCGTTTTAACGTCAAAGAGTAACAAACATCCATCCATCCATCTATCTATCCATACTCACAACTTTCGCGTTTATAATATTAGTAGGATTTTGTTTATATAATAATTTTCGAGTTTTATCATCAAAACAGGTAAATTAATTATTTAGTGAAATAAATTCAATATTCGATATTACAAGATTCTTAGCTGTATTTTTAGGTAAGCGTATTCTTTTTCTTGCCAGCGTAATTAATCCTCTCGTGTAATTTAGTAACAAAGGATATTGCCCAAAATAAGTAAGAGAATTTTTTTTTCTAAATAGTCTAAAATGATTCATATTGAAAAGGGAAATCATCTTGAAATCTTCATAGAATTTAATCGATTACAAAACAGGGAAATAATTACTTACTAAGAATTTTATAAACCGTGTGTACCTAAAGTTACGCATAAAGTTTGCTAAGCACGACATTTGACAGCAATATACAGAGTGTAAAAAGACAACAATGTTTTTTTAATACCTCGTATTCTTTGCAAGGTTACGATCATTTTCTTCTATGAAACCAACCCTGGGAAACGACAAAAAAAATATGAAAAAATACTGCCATTTTATTGCAAGCAATGTAGGTATTCGTTTGATGCGCAAAGTACAAATGTACCTACAAAACGAACATTATAACATTTTGACATGGTATCTTTGAAAAAAAATGTTTGTCAACCGATTTCAGATGGATTTATATTATTATATATACTACTAAAAAAATGATAATATTAATGTAACTTTGGACCTCAATATCTTGGAAACCCGTGGTTTCCCAGGGGTGCTTCCATAGAAGAAAATGATCGTGTTGTTACAAAAAATACGAGGTATTAAAAGAACAAAGTATGTACCTTTCAAATCATCAAAACCCAAGTATAACCGATTATATACAGGAGTAACAATTCTATACAGTCAAAAAAAACAAATCGTAATAAATGTTATATGGTGAAAAAATCCTTAATGTGCAATGTCTATTTTTTTTAATATTTTAACTTCCCGCTTCCATGGAGAAAAATGATCGTGATGATTTCCGTAGTTTTATAATATACAGGGTAGAAATGACAGCCAGGCAAATATTAATATGGCGACTTCTGACCATGATTTTGAGGCGAAAACCACTGAAAATTTTCGCAGGCAAACTCCAAAATGTTTTTTTTAAAAGTTGGTCTTAAAAAAGTTCCAAATACTGATCAACCCCAATGGTGAATCACAAGTGGTCCGGTACTGTACAGTAATGTATCACACAATAACCAATAAGCCCATTTAACTAGTCACAGGATCGCCAGATACAATTAGCGCGGAAAGCAAACATTTCCTACGAGTAATAACACTGTCGTACAACTCAAAAAAATGGTACTTGTTCAGTATTTCACTATTTGCCTGGCTGTCACACACACCCTGTATACATATAAGACAAAAGGTACCGGCAAAAACAATATAGCCCGAATTATAATTTTTCTATCTTACCTCTAAATTAATCAGCATATAACGTAAACTTTATAAATCCAAAATAGGATGCTACGAAATCGAGTTCGGACGATTTCGAAAAAACAACTGGTTTTTACGATGCGACCACTTCCCGCCAATATCCGCGGAACACTGACCATAGAGTAGGCCATAGAGTAACCTACGCCTTGCACTCGACGCAGCGCAAGGCCTTCGCCATTCAGCCAAATGTAACCTTCCAGTAATGTTCAAACATCTAATTTCGGCTTTTTCCGCGCTTCGTACTGCCCGTGCTATTAGGTTTATTGTAAACAAAACCTTTTTGGATTAATTTAGAGATATCTACCGAAAAACTTTCCATTAATAAACTACGAATATCTATAAGTACATATATAAATGTGTCCTAAACTCAGATTAACTGATCGACGGATCAAACGCACAAAATAAATCGTTGCTTCTAGAGACCTGATCGTTGGAGGGTGTGTCCTTTACATGACAGGCATCCAATAAGAGAATTCCTTTCTCCAAATTCTCACGGGACCGGGAATTTAAGTCGAAAGTCTTCTAGTAGTCAATACCCAGTTCGGCCTCGTCATAGAATAAGTTACTCTAAGGGCCCCGTATAGTATGTACCTAGCATACAAGTTGTCAAGACAAATGTTGTAAGATGCTCCAAAAGATGCCTAAATTTGACAGATCTATACATATAATAAAAATTTATCGGGTCGCTGTCTGTACATGGAAGATACATGAGAAAAAATATTATAGGAGACCTTTATCAACGCAATAGTACCCAAAAGAATGTTTTTGGAATGTTTGTCTGTGCACGCTAATCTCAGAAACGGCGAAACCGATTTCGTTGCAGTTTTCAGGAATATATTGTGACAGGTCCCACTTAACACATATAGGCTACTTTTTATCCCAGGAAAATGTTTATATCCCGGATAATTTCGACATTTCGTTTTTTCTGTAGTCCACACGGACGGAGTCGCGGGCGTCCACTATATCCAATATATTTTGCTATGCGTAATTATTATTGTGCCCGACGCAATAATGGGTGCCATAAACAAAAATTGAATTGAATATTTTGCTGTCAAATTTCATTATTAAACAGTATCTAATTTTAGACGCAGTGTTTTAAAAACGCCGTTAGGGTTTCCATTAATGCATTCTCTCAGGTCTTATCGACCCCGCTCGCTGTGGGATCTTCCCCGGGATCTTGCAGTTCTGGCTACCTCATTTCGGGAACACAGCCGTGTGTGTTATACAGGGTGTAACTAAAGGGGTATTTTGGGGGATTGCAAATCTTATTTCACAGTTGCTGGCATAAAGAAAGTGGTCACTACTATGAAGCGTGGTAAAGCACCTGGGCACGATAGTTTGAGTGTCGAACACATGGTCTATGCAGGCGATGTACTGTATAACAAACTATGTATTTTGTTTAATGAATCCGTCAACTACAGTTTTCTGCCAGAAGCATTGATGAAGACTTTGGTTGTACCTATAATTAAAAATAAGACGGGTAATATTGCATCTGCTAATAACTATCGTCCAATTTCTTTAGGTACAATTATGGGCAAGATTCTGGAACGATTAGTTCAGCCTACTCTGTCAAAGCATGTTAGAATAGATGATGGACAATTTGGTTTCCGTCCCGGCCTCTCGACAGATTCTGCTATACTAAGTCTGAAACACACCGTCAGCTATTACTTGTCTAGAAATACATCAGTGTATGCTTGTTTTTTAGACCTGAGCAAGGCATTTGACCTTGTCAACTATCAAATCCTCTGGGAAAAACTACAAGACATAGCCCCAGAACATATAGTTAACCTGTTGAGATACTGGTACGGAAACCAATCTAATTGTGTGAAATGGGGTGACTCGACTTCTAGTGAGTACAGACTAGAATGCGGAGTGCGCCAAGGCGGGTTGACATCTCCGGATCTCTTCAACATCTACATGAATAACTTGATTGAGAGGCTGAGAAGTACCGGCATCGGTTGTCACATAGGAGGTATATGTGCCAATAGCCTTAGCTATGCCGATGATATGGTGCTTCTCAGCCCCTCAATTAATGGGCTGAGGAGGCTGCTTTCAATCTGTGAGCATTATGCAAATGAACACGGGTTGAAATATAATGTCTCTAAAACGGAAATGCTTGTGTTTAGGTCGGGGAGAGGTTGTACCCGATGTATGTTTGAGTTTACCAGTTACACTGGTGAAGCGGTTCAAGTACCTGGGACATGTTTTGACGGAGCGGCTGAATGACGATGAGGATATCGAGAGAGAGCGTCGGGCACTCGCCGTCAGGTGTAACATGCTCGCGCGTAGATTCGGCCGGTGTAGCACAGAGGTGAAAATTACGCTTTTTAAAGCTTACTGCCAAAATTTATACACCAGTCACCTTTGGTCGAACTACACGAGAAAAGCATATAGTGCTATGAGGGTCCAGTACAATAATGCTTACCGTATCCTCATGCATAAACCTAGGTACTGCAGTGCCTCAGGTATGTTTGCTGACGCGCGGGTTCCCGACTTCTTTGCGATAATGAGATCCCGGGTGGCCTCGTTCTGGAAGGGACTACGGAATTCTAAAAATAAGATCCTTAGAGCCGTAGTGAATGATTTTACTAGCCCGATAATGCGACACTGGCTTGCAGTACATCAGGGTGCAGACCGCAAGTGATTTAGGACGGCTTCACTTTTGAAGTTTATTTTAACTGACTATTTTAATATTTTATTTTATTTTGCAATTTTATTTTTTATTTTATTTTACGATTTTAATGATATGGGTTGTACCTGAAATAAAGATTATTATTATTATTATTGTATCTCTGTTTAAATTCTCGGGACTACAGAGTCCCGGTCCTTTGAGAGGCGTGCATCGGGCCGTGGCCAAGATGTAGAGGCCCTTTTTAGAGAACTTTAATATGGTGTGGGATACACATGGCGGATACCATCGCCGACCGGATACATCCGGCGATGGTCCCCGCCATGTGCAAGACTATTGGAGTGCAGCTCTGTCATGCGATGGGAAACAAGGTCATGGGCTATGGGGCTGAATTTTGGGTGGGGTTGGAAAATCGGGCTATTGAAGGAGACTAACGGACGCCTGCCATTACAACCAAGTCTCATAATTGTTTGGTGGCAGGCGGTGACTCGCCGACTCATTTCATGGGCCCCCTGAAACGGCCGCACGCACGGAGCGACAAAAACATTTGGTGAGCGGCTAGGGTGGAGGGGTGCCCCTGGACTTTAAACCGAAGCCAACTCGCCACTTACTGACGGGCACGTCCACCCTCGAGCTGTCATAGCTCTCGCGACTCCACTCTGCCCGGCCGGCGAAGGCAAGGCAGAGGTGGGGGAACTGTTCCTCGTCAGACCTCACTCCGGTGCCAGAGATGAGGAACAGGGTCTTAGTACTTCAGGTCCGTGGGAACGCTACCTCCCAACAACAAGCTGCCCTGCGGGCTTATTATTATTATTATTATTTTAAGCGAAAAGCTATGTAAATAGCCCACTAAAAGGAATCTACCCACAAAATTTGAGACTCGAAATCGCATGTTTATTTTTTCAGATATATGAGTAATTCTTAAACAACTCACGAATGTTCATACAATCTTAAAAAATAGATATGCGATTTTGAGTCTAAAATAGCTTTTCGGTTAACATACCCTTTCTGTTACACCCTGTATATGTATATTATATATTAACTACTATTATTGCCATTAATAATAACATGCCCGGGAAGGGAAGCAGCTGTAGTATTACACGTTTTTTTTTCACTCCCAGAACAGCATAGAAGAATGCATAGCTCTTCCCGGGCATACTGTACAAGTGTTGGTGTTTTGTAGACGATGGATTGACCACCTGTCACTACTAACCGAACTGGTACATCTCAACTATACCCTCTAAATTGGTCAGAAGTGGCACCATGTGGTTATATTGGTGCTCTGCCTACCCCGTATGCGATAGACGCGTAATTATATGTATGTATGTATGTATAGTTACATTTTAACAAACAGAAACAAATAATCATGATGGCGTGCAGGTGAGGTTCAAATTATATTATTAATATGTAGGTACCTAGTACTCATTACAATAATTTTAGCAACAATGTGTAGATATGCTAAATTATGCTAATACTGTCTGTAGCATACAATTTGAAGGACAAGACTTTACCACCTCTCGCATTGTCCTGAAGCAAAGAATAATACAGCATCTTCATTTCAATTTAAGTTTACAATGGTTTACACTAAGATATCACTGTCAGAATTTCAATTTTCAAAATTTGCATGTTGTAATTAAGGAAAATACAATTTTCATTTTCCGACTAAATGGCGCACGTTTTAACTATTGGTGATAATTGGGTTAAAAAAATGCATTTCCTGTGTAAAACTCAACATAATAGGTACTTGTTCAGCATTTCACTATATGCCTGGCTGTCACTTACACTCTGTATATCTAAAAATATTGAAAACATTATCAATTGAAGAGTGTGGCAGCTACCTAAGTATATCATAAATATTTATTTTTAAATCGCATCGCGTCCCGGCCCTTGCCCACCCATCCATTTGAACTTGCCAAATTATTACAAAATAGACAGAAAAATATTTTAAAGGTGTTATAGGTACTTATTTAAAGGTAGGTTTACAGATTCAAAGTTTGATGAAAAATTATAGTTCTCTCAATAATGACTGTTCAGATACAAACATGATGGGCGATATCAGCAAAGAAAAGACTACTTAGCAGTATTATTCGCTAATACTTCGGGCCTTTGTGTACAATTTGTACATACTAGTCGAAGCAGGATGTTTTGAATGCAAATTCAAATCATTGTACTTGTAGAAAATATTTTTTTATTACACCCCTTTTAAAAGCTCTATTTTTTAATAATCTTTTTTATAGGCTTCATCATGAAAATTATCCAGATACGCATACAATGTGTGTATTTTATCCTAGGAAAGCAATAGCGTCAACACTACGCACTACCTTTACTAAGGTAAGATAACTACGATATAATAGTTAGGTACCTATAATTTCCACGAGCGTACGATAACAAACAAATCAATAACATACCGGCGTCAACTATTTTTAAACATAGCTTAGTACTGCATGCACCACAAACAACAAAATTCACAGTCAACGGGTAAACGAATTAACGAACTTACCTCCAATTAAATATATTTCTTTATGAACACGGTTAAAAGTTTTCGAAAGCACAGTAAATATACCGACAGTCGTCTGTTGTCGCGCGTAGGCCGGAGACCACTGCATGGAATTACGAGTAAAAACACGGAATAAACTGTATGTAGGTTAGGTGTGGTTCACACTACAGCTACAAATAGGTCGCAGCTGTATTTTCAAAGTATCCGCCACGCATCTGTTTCAGAATATCGGGATCATTTCATTTTGTTTTAGTTACAGTGAAATGATGCGAAGCTTCACTAGAATACATCAGCTGCATCTTCTTCCATGCATGTCGTAAGAGTCGACTAAGGAAGTTAGGCATTCTCTCAGGCGATAATAAACTAGCAACTTGTCTCCCCGCAAGGTTAAACGTGCATATGTGATCTTCTATTTATGATTCTGCAGCTCCAGCTACCCCATTGCGGTAAAACAGCCGTATATGCCGTTTTACATCAACTGTCTATAAATTCTTCTGTAGGGTAAGCCTAAGCATTAACCTTTATACGCGCCACCCGTATACGTTATGTTGAGGTTATCGACTCGCAAGCAAAATCTATGAGATATGTGACATTGGTTATGTATGACAGTTGGACGAATAGGTTACGGACTATCGAGAGGCTCGTGCTTGTCCCACTGTTACTTGATTGTTGGAATAAAATCTTAATTCATTTGAGAAGGGTAATGAAACGTCAACGTCGTCGATTGGCTGTCTCAAGATATGTTTAAAATTATTTATTAGGTAATTAGGATTGTATTTAACAAGTAGGTAATATTTTAAACACTACCTACCATTGCAGGTAGATGCAGGTCAATGCAAAACACAGAACAAGTATAACGAGGACCTTGTACTTTATTTTAAACTGAAGATAATTATCAAGGTAGGTAAAGGTAAAAATCGTAATTTAATATTAATAATAAGCCCTTTCTGTTTTTTCATAGTATACATACATACATACAATTACGCCTTTATCCCTTACGGGGTAGGCAGAGCACCAAGGGCCGATAGAACCACATGGTGCCACTTCTGACCTATTTTTAGGGTATAGTTGAGATGTACAAGTTCGGTTAGTAGTGACAGGTGGTCAGCCCATCGCCTACAAAACACCAAGACCCTCTTGTCCCTCTACTGACTTATGCCCGGGAAGAGAAGCAGCTGTAGTATTATACGTTTTTTTCACTCTAAGAGCAGCATAGAAGAATGAATTAAATGAAAATTAAATAATAATAATAATTTATTGGTCAAAACACTTAACTTACAAATGCATTGGAGTTTACAAATGCTGATAGGTTGGTACTATAGAGCAGTGTACCTAAATAAAGCACAAATATTATTAGGTAAATTTTTGTTTGGCAACTAACGACGCAGAAATTCCACCGAAAAATAAGGATAAAATTGGATAAAATAACAGACGAGGCCATTACAAAGTACGTGACAAATTCTAAAACGTCTCTATAAAACAACGCCACGTTCTCAGTTGATCTACTCCCATAAAAAAAAATTGAGGAAATGCTGATTGCACTATGAGATTACATGTTTAAACGATGGCTGTATGACTTGCAAAAAAGGACAATGCCAAACTTCTATAAAAAAAAGTTCCGTAGTAATTTTGGCGCAGACTCCAAAAGAATTTATCCATCGAATAGATCCATGCTATATTATTCCTAGACAAAGATATCTATAAAGTATTATACAGGTATCTGGTAAAGTCTAGGTTGAGAGTCAGAAACATCAACCCTCTGATTGGATGTAAATTTACAAACCAATCACAAAAAATCGAGCATTCAATTACTCGCGGCGCCAAGCGAATCGATTAATTAAAAACATAAAAGGAATATTAAAGGAGCACCATATCGAGATATCGAGTGAATACTTTAGTAATCGACCCTGAAAGAGAATGTGATAATGAGGCCCGGGCGCCGCATGTGGCCATACATGGATGCTTTCTAGTACAAGGTCGCGCACATTTGAGTAATGTCGGCGGAATGAGCATTGACCTTTACATTTCTAAGACTAATACAAACAGTGTTTATGATGCTATGAAAAACATCCTATGCCTTTGGGCTACCTGTATTTTTTTATATTGGCGTTTTGTACTAATTAACGGAGCTAATGTATGCTACATAACTTTACTGTCAAGTCTATTCCGTGGTTTTCAAGTCAGACTAACATCCAAATAAACATTCTCCCAAATCGTTAAAACTAGGGTCAGTGGAGCGTGTAGGGCCCGGTGGTGGGCGCACCTATAGTGAAACGTTAAAACTATTTTGTAATAATATGGTTAATTATAATATGTAACTTACCCATCTTTTCACAAACAAACACATATTGCATAAAATTACGAAGAAAGTTAATCTCAGATAAATAAGCGACAAAGCAGTGACAGATGTGGTACTCGTATTATCTCTCTGAAGCTGTTTTTCAAAACTTCTCATTTAACCTGTAGGTAAATAAATGGGTACATGTCAATGTCTACTTAGGTCACCCTTGCATAATGAATGACGTAGAATAGGGGAGAAGGAGGCACCTTAGCACAGGGGAATCAACGTTCGTCAACGTTCCCGAAAACTACCGAATCTCCTCATCATCAGGATCATTTTTCTCCATGGAAGCATACCTGGGAAGTGTCTGGTACCCAACATATTAGGGTCCAAAGTTGAGTAAATAGACTGCGTTTTTATGCATAAATGCACATAGACGCGCGTAGCGCGTATTTTTTCAAGATAAATAATTAATATCAGTCTATGAAAAAACTAGCATAAACACTGGACACTATAAATTTTGCCCGATCAATAAATAAAAATAAAAATAAATTACATCTTTTCCCAGCATTTTTTTGGCATAAACTTACTTTATTTGATGTATAGAGTACGTACCCTTCGTTAAGGGTGGCAACGAAAAAACACCCTGTATATCATGATTTTATAACATTGCAAAGGAGTAAGTAAACGAGTTTTTTTTTGTCTTTGCAATTTTTTTTACAGTTGATTTTTTATGAGTCCAAATATGAAAAATGTGCAAATGTGCCCCCTTCTCCCTTACCTAGTCCTTAGCTAGTTGCTTCTTAGAGCCCTTTCGCACTAGGTACACTGAATTCGAATTACTTTGTACTTATCTAAAAATCGAATATAGGTACTTTTTTTAAATTATATTTTTGACAGTAGACATGCACGCGCATAGCCGTGAGCATCTGCTAGTATGAGATGTTTTCGTACAAAATTGACATTAGTGTCTGATAATTCACGAATTCGGGAGCAGTGCCCAAACTAAACCTACTTCGGAAATGCTTATTTCAGGTTCGTTTTTATATTATGGTAACTAGTGTGAAATGGTATTTACAGTAATATTTTAAGAAACAATAAGCAGATGTACCTATGTATAGAACTTGTTTCTGTATGAATAGAATGTCAATTATAATTTACATCTGTCCCGCTAAGCTAAAGGTCTCCTTTATGATCCTGCCTATCCCAAAATAAAAGTATAAGCCGTATACTTATTAACTTACATCCATTACATCCATACTCGTAGGTAGGTAAAAGAAACTAGGTCAGTGGGGGTCGCTAACAAAATCTATGTGATTTGACAGTTTGACTATAGCGTTACGGACTATAGAGAGGTTCGTGCTTACCCCTATGATAATTATTTTTTTCGTTTCGAATCATATGTCTACCGTACATAATTAGACATTACTACAGTACATTTGTATCCTGAGGTTCCGCCATCGCTACAATTATTTTCATTTGGGTTCAGTGCCTAAAGCAAACCTTTTTAATCTATTTTCTTTTGAATAACATTTCTTATCAGGTAAGTCATAAAGACATAGGGTATATATTTCATTTATTTATACAGGGTGTAACAGAAAGGGTATGTTAAGCGAAAAGCTATGTAAATAGCCCACTATAGAGAACCTATTTCCAAAATTTGAGACTAGAAATCACATTTTTATTTTTCAAGATTGTATGAAAATTCCTGAGATATTTAAAAATTCTGCATACTGTAGTAGATGGTAGGGCTACCGTCCACCTACGAGTTATATGACTGCACAAGGATTAATATTTATGGATCATAAAAGATATTTTTAAGGTTCGGTAAAAGCAATATATTAGGCAATCGGGAAAAATAAACATGTGATTTCGGGTCTCAAATTTTGTGGATAGGTTCTCTAGTAGTGGGCTATTTACATATCTTTTCGCTTAATATACCCTTTTTGTTACATCCTGTATAAATAAGTCCTTGTAGAGACTGCTTTCGAAATAACTGTATTATTTTTGTCCAGTCCCTTTTTTAATTTTTGATACAAGTTATTCGTGAATGTTCCTTCTTAACGACATGCTATATTATACACCTTTGCATTGCAGGAAGGCTAATTTGGAATTAAGTAAGTACATGTAATTTGCATGTACATTGCCGTGGTGTCGACAGAGTGGAATAGCACATAGAGAACCTTCTCCATGAGAATAGCTCCATCCCATATCTGCCCGTGGGTATCATAAGAGGCGATTAAATATTGCCGTAAGATGGGCAGCAGCGCCTCCCGCGTTGACAACATAGCATGGAGAAGAAATAAAAGAGGAGCAGCGGGGGTAAAGTATGGGACGAGGGGAGCGTCCTAACACTATAGCCCTGCCCATTTACATAGAAACCACCTTGTAGTGACTAACCAAACTACTTGCATAAGCGTGTGGTTACAGCTACTGCGTTACACACACTGGCCCTGAAGCTCCGCCCCTATCATGACGTCATGGCCTCACGATTGCCACACGACTCAGTTCATAGTCCCACCTCCTCTTTTATACCTTTTCCATGCAACATAGTCTGTAAATCACACTGCGCCACCGACCCGCCTGCCCAGCGTAGAGTCTGGGTAACAACCCCTCCTATGGCAGTAGCCTTGTGACGTGCCTTGGGGGAGGCCTAGATCCAGCAGATGTAAAATAGTAATATAAGGACAATTAAATATCTAATCACTTATGTAGTAAAATACAGGATGTAAAAAAGAGGTATGTTAAGCGAAATGCAATAAAAACATTTACAAAGTGATTTCGAGTCTCAAGTGGATAAGTTCTCTATAGTGGGCTAGTTTTACAGAATTTTGCTTAATACCTATACCCCTTTGTTACATCCTATATGTATATAACATACCCAGGAGAGAATAAATACCTACAAAATACTCCTGTACTAGTCACTGAAATTTTGTGCCATGTTTATCAAAATACTTTATTTGTAAAGTGAAGTTGGTGTTATTACTCGTACTATACGCCAACCGTCGTGGCACGCGCTGTCATATAACGTCCAAAAGGCTTAAAGGATATACACCCGGACTGCATGTCAAAATGCCATTTTGTACGTCTAAATAATTATCAAAACTTACGGCTTTATTTAAATAAAATTGATAATAATTAACAGTGCGGCGCATACAAATATTTATAATTAGACAAATTTTTCTCTTTTTTTATCGTATCTAAAACAAAAATATTAATCTTTGGTATAGGTTGAATCTTTCTTTTAGTATAATCTCTTTATAATCAGCAGTCTTAAATAATATCAACCATCCCTTTAAATTTTTAAAACGATTAAGCCGATATTGGGGATGCTTCATATCCCCATTTAAAACCAAAATTCCGATCTTTTGTACTGCAGAACATACTCGGCATCCTCTTCGGAAGTGAATCATAATTTATAATTTTTCCTTTACCAACTCCTTTTATTATATTCCTTTTCTTTTACTGCCTTTCCTTTACACTCCTTTTTCTACTTCGTTTTCTTTCTACTCCCTTTCCTTTACTTTTTTTTCAGGGATTGATTTTAATCTACTTTCATTTCCTCTTCTAAATAGTTTTTGTAAGATTTGTTAGTTAAAATTATGTATATTTTTTCTCCTTCTATTTTTGGAAGAACATGTGGTGAAAACAAAAGATGTAGATGTGAAGACCTAATTGAAGTAGATATTGGAACAATATCTTCTTGTGTAGATCTTGAATTAGGGAGAAATCATTTGTGTTGTAACGGGGGAAATGCACAGAAAGGATTTCATAATTCACACACAATGAAGCTAATGAAGATTTAAATGACTTGTTTAGAAGACAGTAGCGAGCGATGTTTTTATCAATATGTCAGTGAGCGGTTCACCTTGTCTGACACATTCTTTTATACAAAACGTTGCATAGAAAGGGTAATAATAAGTATTAACGATATTAGTTTTCAAATTCCTGTTAGGGGTAAAATATTTCATTTATACCGACAAAAGATGATGTTTGACCCCCAAATATAAAATTTCATAAATTGTCCAAACATAATCTCTAGTTATACGTGCTTGAGTAATAGGAACCACCAGCAACAGTATCGATGTCACATTTTTCGCAATAAATCGGTTTCACACCACCTCCTTCTAATGAGCGGGGTACGGGGAAGGCGTCACAAATATATCGAGCGAGGGTTGTTATTTTGTTACGTACCTACATTTATATTAAAGTTTCGGTTGTTTTTTTAACACCACCATTACAGATAATAGGTACATTTAAAAATGTATTTCCTGCAAGTAAAAACTCTGATATCTACCTCTACATAATGTTCAGCATTTCAGTATGTGCCTGAATGTCACATCCTGTAGTTATGTGTATAGGTATACTCTATCGTCTGAAGTCAGCATAATTGTCAATATTTCTCTAAACTTTCACTTACAGTTACAGGGCTACACCCTTTCTTCTTCGAGTTTTTAATTTTTTTCTAGGTTTTTATTTTGTATGAACCCCCTCAGAACTATCACAGCCGAAGGTTATATTCAGTATAATTATTTGGTGCATTAAAGGACATTGAACTTTGAGACCTTTGGTTATTATTAAAGTTATCATTAATATGATAACATCAATAATGTGAGTACCTAAGTGCAGGTATAGTCTGATAACGTAGATCTACTTTTATTCTAGAGACGCGGCAGTGGATCTAGCCAAGTTCCGATATTGCCATTCTTTAGCCATTTAAATCGTTAGATTTGTTTTATTAGGTATAGATTAACTAAACCACCTAACTTATTGTAAATAGAGCTCTAACTAGATAATTTAAACGTCTAAATTTTGTAGGGAAGAAGAATGACCTTATTAAATCGATTTGAAGTGACGACATACACTTCAAAATTTGCCCTACTTCGGTAAACTGGACTAACAAATAACTAAACTACTGATACTAGATGATAATCAGTAAATATAACACTCAGTGCCTTACTAGTTATAATAGCAAAGCATCTTTCGAGGCATTATTAAGACTAGTTTTGCTTGCAAATACTTTATGATTGAATCACGTTTATTTGTGAACTTGGCTGACATTTCACTTTTACATTTTTGGTGAGGTATTATCATGGCTTCGTCACTGTATCACTTAGGTGGGTAGTTAACCTGCCTAATCTACTTTGGAAAATTACCAAAAAAGGCTCGATTTCAGTAGGTACTAATATTAGATAATAAAAATGTCTTTTTATTATCTAATACATTCGATAGGCACTATAGTCGCAATTCGCTAAAATCGGTACATTATAATCTGAACTCATTTACGAGATTATAAAAGTACACCTAGCTTTTAGAGATTATAAAAGTGCAGTGTCACCAAGTGTCAGGGAGAAGAAATACAGGGTGTTTGTGATAGCCAGGCAAATATTAACAATACAGGGCGTGGTGACAGCCAGGCAAATACTGAAATGCTGAATAAGTACCATTGTGTTGAGTTATACGACAGTGTTATAACTCGCAGGAAATGAATTTTTGGTTTGATTATCAGTAGTCTTTGCTCTCCGCGCCAATTGTATTGGATTTTACTTTAGTAAGCTCGAGTTCTGGCTCATAGGGGAGCAAGTCGGTTTTTCGTTTAAAAAAATATAATTTTTTTATTATATTCATCCAATAAAAAGCCACAGCTATTCTTCCAGTTACACATTAAAAGTAAACATAAAACGAAGCCAATCAAGGATTTCACTATTAAAATAAAAAACAATGCTTAAGATGTGTGTGTTTAGCACTAGGTAAAAAATATTATAATTTATAATAATGATTCTAGTGTTATGTGAGGGCTTATGCAATAGGGTATATGCATAAAAAAAATATTTAATTTTTAGGTTGTAGGTACGTAAAAAATAAATAAAGATTGCCTTTGGAATGGCATATCTAACTTTAACCGTTTTGGATTTACAGCAATTCAAAAATACGAGCCGGCAAAATGTTTTTGAAACGCTCCGTTTGCTCCATACTAAAATCTAAAAATTTGTATGGGAAAAAAATGCAATCTTATTTTATAAATGTAATATAAAATTTTTGTGTATAGTTGTCAATAAAAATTGTTTATTAATATACAGGATGATTTTTGGTCTTTAACATTCCCGAAAACTACGGAATCTGCTCATCATCACGATTATTTTTCTCCATGGAAGCATACCTGGGAAGTGTCTGGTTTCCAAAATATTAGGGTCCAAAGTTGAGTAAATAGACTGCGTTTTTCTGCATATATGCACATAGATGCGCGTAGCAAGATATTTTCACGAGAAATAATAATTATATGTCTTTGAAAAAACTAGCATAAACACTGGGCACTATAAATTTTGCTCAATCGCGTAATTTTTTTTTTCTCAAAAAAATTTACATCATTCCCAACATTTTTTTTTTGCCATAAACTTCCTTTTTTGATGTATAGTGTACCTACCCTTCGTTAAGTGTGGCCACGAAAAAACACCTGTATAGGTACAGATATTAATAAAGTATTTATTAAATCAATTAGATAATTCAAAATATAAGTAAAATTGTATGTTTTCACTCCTTTTATGTTAGCATTTTTTTCTTTCAATTTTTTAAACTTTTAAACACCTGTAACTTTGGTATTTAATAACCAATTGATGTTACGAGTAGTTTTACACTATTCGGTTTGTATTTGTAATAGCTTTCGAGTAAAATATAAAGATCTGTTTTCGAGTCAGACGCATATTCTCTCGAGTGCGTGTGTAGGTTTATCACCATGACACATGATTAAATCTCGGGAAGTCCTTTTGAGTACTTTAACATCGGTTCACTGTATACCGTAAAGTAAAATAAACAAAAGTCCAAATAAACAATTATTTGTGAATTTAGAACATGCTAAGTAATGCTTACTGCTTGTATTGAATGTGATATGAATAGCCAACGGCGAAGAGGAACAGAGCAATAAAATTTTGTAAACTCCCCCAGTTAAACTATTCGTATGCGTAAAATATCAGACCCGAATAATCATTTCAAGATTTGGAAATAAGCGGTCACATTGAGTTTTGACCGAGGCAACGTTTCTAATCTTTAATTTTAGTATAAAATTAGATGTACATTGTACCCACCTATCTTAGTTTATTATCACAAAGTCATCAGTAGGTACTTACCTATACAGGATGTTTTTTCGAGGCCACCCTTTACGAAAGGTACGTAGGTACTCTATACATCAAATAAAGTAAGTTTATGCCAAAAAAAATGCTGGGAAAAGATGTAATTTTTTTTTTTTTTAATTTCTTGATCGGGCAAAATTTATAGTGTCCAGTGTTTATGCTAGTTTTATCATAAACAGATAATAATTATTTCTCTTGAAAAATCCTGATACGCGCGTCTATGTGCATTTATGCATAAAAACGTAGTTTATTTATTCAACTTTGGACCTTAATATCTTGGGAACCAGACACTTCCCAGGTATGCTTCCATGGAGAAAAATGATCGTGATGATGAGGAGATTCCGTAGTTTTCGGGAACGTTGACGACCAAAAATCATCCTGTATACTTATATTTGATTTCATTATCAAATGTTGCCTGCGGATATCGATAAAATGTTGTTTTGTTCTGCAGTGAATTACTGTTATTAGATTATCTTTAAAAAGGTTTATTTCAGAAGCAAACACTTGCCTACATTATTCCGTCTTTTAGTAAATTGAATTATCTATATCTATACTATAATAATAATAACAATATTATAAAGAGGTAAACTTTGATTGTTTTTTTGCAGCGAATAGGCTCCGAAACTACTGAACCGATTTCAAAAATTATTTCACCGTTAGAATCCTTATTGAACCCGGATGACCATAGGATATAGGATTTCGTATAATTTCCTGTGGGATGGAATAAATATGAATTAAATACATTTTTTTTTACCATTTGACGTATGGAGGTATAAGTTTAGAATATAATAGAATAGAATAGAATTCCACGTAGTGAAGCAAAAACGAGTCAAAAATCCCGCATCTTCCACTCATCTTACCCGCTGATTGTTGCCAAATCGATAAATATTATCAGTTTTTTAGATACAGTAAATAGGTTGTAAAAATTTGACATACTAAAAAGTTGCTTTAAAAGTGTGCGTGATCACGGGTTCTGGGAATTTATTATTCTGTGACGTACAGATGACATGACACAACATGACAGATGAAATTTGTTTTTTTTTTTTGTTTGGTTTATCCCGAAGAAAGAGCATGAGGAATACAGCATCCATACAGCCATTATTTTTAGTACTGATGATTTCTGAATTTATGAGGATGATAATGATGATGAATGGAAATGTCGAGAAAATCCTCAAAAATGAGTGTAAAATTAGTCAAAATCAAAAAGAATTGCGAAAACAACATACCTACATGACCCCAAGAAGAAACGGACACATGGAAACAAATAAATTTTAAATTTCACAAGTAAATTACACCTACTCCCTTTTGGTGTTTATGTTCGTTAGGAGGTATAAAAGAGTACTAAGATTTCCCAAAATTCCCATGGGAACGGGGGAGACAGGAATTCCAAATTTTTACCGAATTTTCCACTGTATCGGAACAAAAGCTTATTCAATAAGTATAAAAATAAACTGTTTGACGTACACAGATGAAATTTGGTGTGTATGTTTGTTAGGGGGTGTAAAAGACCCTTAAGAACGGGTTTCCCGAAATTCCCATGGGAACGGCACAAACAGGAATTTCAAGTTTTTACGAAAACCACATGACATATATGATGAAATATGACAGGTATATTCGGTAGGGAGTGTAAGAAAGCACTGAGAACATATTTCCCGAATAGGGACTGCTAGGGAACACAAAGAACGGATTTCCCGTAATTCCCACGGGAACTGGACAAACGGGAATACCCAATTTTAACGAAAACCATTTGATACAATATAATGATGAAATTTGCTAGGGAGTGTGAGGAGACACTGAGAACGAATTTCTCGAAATTTCCACCTGAACGGGACAAAGGGAATTCCATTTTTTACGAAAACTGCTATAAATATAAAGCAGAAATCGGTCATGTCTATTCGTTAGGGAGTGCGAGGAAGCACTAAGAACGGATTTCCCGAAATTCCCACGGGAACGGGACAAACGGGAATTCCAAATTTTAGAGGATATGTACCGAAGCGAAGCGAGGGCGGGTCACTAGTAATCTATACTTTACCAACAATATTTAGTTTACAAACCAAATACAAGTATGCATTTGTATGTAATTAATTTCGGTATGATTTCGGTACACATTTTCTTATCTACATTTTTTTTAAACTAGTGAATGATTTGCTAACTTGGATATTTTTCAGACAAATGCGATAATAATCGTTAAAGGTTAAATAATGATTTTGTGCAATGACAGATGCCGCACTGCAACAAAACATACATACATTTCTGTTCGTCAGCCTATTGCAGCCCACTTCTGGACGCAGGCCTCCCCTAGTGCACGCCACAAGGCTCGATCTCCCGTTTTTGCCTACCAGTCACTACCAGATGTCATCGGTCCAGCTGGCCGGAGGGCGTCCAACGTTACGCTTGCCGAGCAGCGGTCTCAATTCGAGAACCCGCTTGCTCTACCGTCCATCCGTTTTACGACAGATGTGACCAGCCCACATACATATATACCTATAATAATTACACATGCATAAATAATGAGTTAATGATTAGTTTTCCCAAATAAATTCCAAATAAGACTTTTTCGTAAGGGCCGATGTTTTCATTATCAAGTGGCCTATCTAAAGGCTAATTACTCTGATGTTATCGACATTATTTTACCATTGAAAAAATTTGCCCTAAGCAAAATATTTTTAATAAAATAAAGTTAGGTCTTGTCTTTTAAAGTATGTGTCTCAACCTAGTTTAAATAGCTATAGACATACAATTAGCTAACGATATAGATATGAAACAAACGCAATCGATGTCTTCAAAATATTGAAATACCTATTTATTTTATTATCTACAAACAGCGGTGATAACAGATAACCTATGCCGTTGGTACCGTCTTTCAGTCGGTCGGGGAGCGTGAATACACCAACTGTGTTAAGACTTTAAAATATTAACATGTAAGTAAATTTATTATTAATCTATCTATCTATATATATATATAATAAAATGTAACGGATAGCTGTCTGTACATGGAAGATATACAGGGTGTAACAAAAAGGGTATGTTAAGCAAAAAGCTATATGAACAGCCCACTGTAGAGAACCAATCCTCAAAATTTGAGACCCGAAATCACATGTTTATTTTTCCGGATAGTATGGAGAATTTTTAAATATCTCAGGAATTTTTATACAATCTTGAAAAATAAAAATGTGATTTCGAGTCTTAAATTTTGAAGATAGGTTCTCTATAGTGGGCTATTTACATAGCTTTTCGCTTAACATACCCATTTTGTTACATCCTGTATATATGAGAAAAAATATTATAGGAGACCTTTATCAACGCAATAGGACCCAAAACAATGATTTTTTGAATTTTTGTCTGTTTGTCGCTTTGTTTGTGTAATCTCAGAAACGGCTGAACCGATTTCGATGCAGTTTTCAGGAATATATTGTGACAGGTCCCACTTAACATATAGGCTACTTTTTATCCCGAGAAAATGTTTTTATCCCGGATTATTTCGACATTTTGTTTTTTCTGTAGTCCACGCGGTCTTTTCTGTAGTCGCGGGCGTCCACTAGTAATATATGTATATCTTTGCATATTATGAATCTGCAGTTTAGGCTACCCAATTTCGGGAACATTGCCGCATGTAGGTATATGTATGAATGTGTTATGTCATGTGCCGATGCGAGGCTACACTAGAATAATCAGCTGCATCTCCATCCGTGCATGTTGTAAGAGTAGACTTAGAAACTCAGGGGTATTCGCCCATGAGCTTTCCACAGATCTTTTACCTTGGATCCGCTTTTACATCTCCTTTCGTAATGCATTTTTGACAACCCCATTTTTTACAGCCTTGTGTAGGAGTACCTTATAGTATTTTTGTATCCTACTAATATTATAAACGCGAAAGTTTTTGAGTATGGATGGATGGATGTTTGTTACTATTTCACATAAAAACGGCTGGAACGATTTTAATAAAATTTGGTATGGAGTTAACTGACACCCTGGATTAATACACAGGCTACTTTTTATCCCGGGAAAATATTTTTATCCCGGATAATTCCGACATTTTGTTTTTTCTGCAGTCCACGCGGACGTGCGTACACTAGTTGTAAATAATATAGGGCAAGCTTTATGGCAATTCCGTATGTGATTTTCGACACGGACACGATTTCAGTTCAGACTGTCCATCACTTTACCATCTTCGGCTCTTGACTCTTTGCGTGCCTTAAAACCAACTATAATTTTAGACTAAAATGAAGTAGGTACCTAAGCAAATCAGTAAGAGACTTCAATATATAATTCAGGGATTAAGCTATAAGAATTACGTATTTACGTATGTTTATTCAAGTGTACCCGTTGATGTAGGTATAAGTAATATATCATTTTAAACTTCATGACGTTATTTTAAGATTAAAATAGTTTACAACGCATTTTATATATTCTTTTTAAGTTTTATCTAAAAGTAACTCTCTCTAAGTACATCATTATAGTTGCAAGTCATTACGATAAAATGTTATTTACTGCTTATTATCGTACTGCAGGTGATAAGTTGTGTTTAAGTTTTCGTAGACGCAGATCTACGATATTATGGTCGATCACTGAATTAATAAACCACTTTGTTTATGCACTGTCCGTCCACGACGCAATAATCGCAAGTGGTATAAAAATTTGAATGAGCGGTTTTCTCATTTTGCCAAAAAGTAAAAAACCGCTCACAATCAACGTTTGTACCTTTTATACACACAGTGCTTTATGGATTTTTTTTTGTCAACTTAGGACTTTACCAATGGTCAGATATAGGTATAGTCTATGTATGTATCCATCCATCTTGATTACGTTTTAGAGCAAGACTTCAAATAGGCTATTGACCATTGAAAATAGCAAATTCTGTCCAGACAGTTTTACATAAGCTTATCATTCATTTTGTTGCAATGAGATAGTAAAACTCTCCGTATTTTTTTGTTTCAGGGCTGACGAGCCTACCGTAATCTTCGTGATCCGAAGCGTGTTCGAGGTGCTATGTCTGATACTTCGCATCACATACTACACTCTCTACTCATACGTCCGGTTGCTTCTACCACCAGAACCCAAAGATATCACCGATGAAATTGTACTGGTAAGTTTGTGCTTAGTTCAGCCATTTAAATCAAATCAAATGAAAAGTTTATGCCAAAAAAAAATGTTGGGAAACGATGTTATTTTTTTAGATTTTTTTTTTATTACTTACTTGATCAGCCGAAATTTATAGTGTCCAGTGTTTATGCTAGTTTTTTCATAGACAGATCTATTAATTATTTCTCGTGAAAAAATCTTGCTACACGCGTCAATGTGCGTTTATGCAGAAAGGCGCAGTCTATTTACTCAACTTTGGACCCTAATGTCTTGAGAACCAGACACTTCCCAGGTACGCTTCCATGGAGAAAAATTATCGTGATGATGAGGAGATTGCGTAGTTTTCGGCAACGTTGACGACCAAAAATCATTGTGTTCCCAAAGTGGGGTGGCCAGAACTGCAAGATCGTAAAGGAGACCCACCACCCAATTAGCGTAGCGGGGGCAGATGTAAATGATCAGTGATAAGTTGGTAGCTCATCGCCTGAGAATATGTATGTACAAGTTTTTTAGATTTGGCAATTTTTTTAAAATATTTAACGTTGCTGTAGTTATGGCCGGGGTTTTAATACTTTTTATCTGTATTTTGTCATACTCACGTACCTACTGCAGAATAATAATGCAATCGATTTATATCAAACCTCACCTATTTTTTCCAGTCATGATTTATCGTAACATGTCTGATAACAACACAATACAAAAAAAACTGTAGTTTTTATGTTGTTGATCAGTCTGCCGCGACATTAGTCTTACCTATAAAATAATATCCTCTACTTCTTCATTTCATTTCACGAGTCTAGACTTATCTCATTACAAAGCCCCCCCCCCCTATTTTTTTCCCAACCCCTTATTCTTCTCTCCTCTCTTATGTCTTCATATGGTTTATGGTTAAGTATACCCACCCATAAGATATAGGCATCAAGTTCACCACGTTTTGAATCTTAGATCCACGATGTCAGTCTCAATCTCAATTTGTCCAATTACCATTGTATTGTCCTGTTCATACCGATACGGGACTTCACTAGAATACATCAGCTGCATCTCCTTCCGTGCACGTCGTAAGAGGATACTAAGGATTTCGGGCATTCTCTCTGGCTATAGCATAGTTTACATTTGTTATATGCTAAACGTGGCTGCAGGCTCTCCTTCATGATCTCCTGCAGTTCTGGCAACCCCAATCGAGAACACAGCTGTCTACAAATGTATGTATGTATATTTTCCTCAGATCACAGGCGCCGGCCATGGCATTGGCCGGGAGATGGCGCTGCGGTTCGCCAAGCTGGGGGCCATCATCGTGACTGTGGACATCAATGCCAAAGGCAACGAGGAGACCGTGCAATTGGTTAAGAATGCCAAGGGGAAAATCTTCAAATATGAGTAAGTACTCCGATCTAGTAAATACTTGCACTTGATGCTTTCAACTTTTTTGCGTTCTTCTGATTCTAGGTTTCATCTAAAACCCTTTATTAGTTTTTATGTAAAAGACTTATTATATACACATCAAACATCTTCACGTAAAATTGCTGTTGCTGAAGAGCATGTGGCGAAGACTGCAAAATAACCCATTTTTGTTTTTGTTTTAACAGTGATTTTAACAAGAAAATAGGCCATTTGAATGTATTGTTTCTCTTCCAGGTGCGACGTCACCAACCGTACTGCAGTTATGGAGCTAGCAGACAAAGTCCGCCGTGATGTCGGTGATGTCACCATCCTCGTCAACAACGCCGGCATCATGCCCTGCAGGCCAATCCTGAAGCAGACGGAGAAGGAGATCAGGAGCACCATGGAAGTCAATGTCAATGCCAATCTTTGGGTAAGGTCCTTGGTCCATGTTATGTTGAAATAGTCAACCTTTTAAATTCTCTCTAACGAGATATTGGCGAAATTATTGTTCCAGACACTGGACACAGTAAAGCTACGATTTTTGTAACTATCTGAGCTACAGAATCAGACTCTACGGCGATTTTTATAAAAATTTCAGATATCGACTTGTCACTGATTTATAAATATATATCCCCACTATTAGCTAAACGTGGCTGTAGGATTTCTCTTTATAATCCTGCAGTTCTGTCCACTCTATTTCGGGAAAGCGGTCGTAATGAAATATGTATGTAAGCTATCCAATACTGTCCAATATTATTTTGTGCTTATACTAATATTATTTAAAAAAATTGTAAAGCTCGGGGCCAACAACTTTTTCAGATAGAATAGACATTCAGCTATCACAAAACATATAAGATTTGACTAGAAAGCGTTATAATTTTTTTTTGAAATTTGAGTAAAAATTTTAACAACATGTAGGTTAAAAAGAAGAACAACCCAGATAAGTTAATTTAATCTAATGTAATAATAATTTTAAAAGTTTATTTCATTTTCTGTTGCCTGTATACACATTGATATGTACATTAAGGGGATCACTGTGGCCTGTAACACAGTTATAACTAACTAGCATAGGCCACAGGGCCTCTATTTTTCTAGTGTCTGTAATTTGGTACCAATAAACAATTATTATTATTATATTATTATTATTCAGGGGCATGACAATAGTCTTAAACTAATCTGTATTCACAGATGATCCAAGCGTTCCTCCCAGCGATGCTCGAGCGCAACCACGGCAACATTGTCGCCATGTCCTCCATGGCTGGACTGATCGGCATCCGTAACCTGGTACCCTACTGCGGCTCCAAATATGCCGCTAGAGGCATCATGGATTCTCTCGCTATAGAACTACATGACGACCCTAGAGATACTAATGGAGTAAGTGCTTTGATATATTTAATCCTTTACTTTCGTCATCTGCTAAACTGACGATTTACGGAAAGAATTACTACAGCTTCTGTATACACATACATTTATATTAGTCAATCGCTTCTGCCCTCCTTCCTTGAACTCTTAATCGCCAATTACAAAACCCACGGGCAGACATGGTATGGTGCTATTCTACTTTGCTGACACCACACTACACCTACTATATGACAATAACGTTTCAAACATTAGGCATCTCTAAGTATAAACAACGTAAACACAAATTACATTAATAACATATATTGAATTGGCGGAAACTGGCGGAAACCAACCTCTTTAATCATAAATCCATCCCCTCAGATCCACCTAACGACCGTGTGTCCCTTCATCGTGAACACCGGTCTCTGTCACCGTCCCCGCATCAAGTACGGAGCCCTCACCGACGTGGTGGAGGCTGGCGATGCTGCCGACATGATCGTGGATGCTGTGAGGAGGAATTACACCCTGATCACTATTCCTGGAATGTTCTTCTACATCGTCAAGGTAATTAGTCTATATAAATGTCAAACATGCATTTAAAACTGTACCAAATAGCATACTAAGTAGGTACTACAAGTTTTTAGGTGGGTATGTTAGGTACAGTCATAGAGGAATTAGAGGTTATATTCCTCTACGGTACAGTGTATTCAGCGCTGTTGACACGTCAACTCCTGGACTAGTATTTAGTTCGCTTAGGTGCTGAAATTTTCAATCGTCAGATAGCATATTTGAAGGTTATTTATGCAGTCTCTATTTTACAATACAATACAAAAATTATTTATTTACTATCACATAACATAGTAAACATCAATCAACACAACAATAAAAAAATAAAACTTAAACTAGCAGGTCACCAGCCCGTTTGCCCAGCGTGGTGACTATAGGCAAAATCCCCCTATGGCAGTAGCCTTGTGGCGTGCCCTGGGGGAGGCCTACGTCCAGCAGTGGACTGCAATAGGCTGAAGAAGAAGAATCTAGCATGCGGTGTGTGATGTTCCAGCAAAATGGTCCCAGCTCAGCGTACTAATAATGTTGCAGTATTACCTGCAACGCTGATTTTGACCTAGTTTTAGAGAAAGACGGCATAAAATGTATTCTTCGGGTAGAGCTATCTGACCATTGGAACAATTGGCCTTGATTTTAATTTATAAAATCTCTGATCAAGGATAGCGCTCCACTCGAGATATTCGTAGTCAAGCGAATCGCAATGGACTGCAATTTCTTATTTTTTTCAGTTCTTATACAACCTGTTACCGATGCCAGCCGTTTATGCTGTAAGTGACTTCGCGGACACTGGAGTGGACCCTCACGATTAAACCTTAAGTACTTAAATTATAACAACGTGTACCTACATAAAAATATAATAATCTAAGAACATGCATGGGACATGTTGCTTATTCTCGGTAAATATAATATTTTTATGTGAGCGAGGTAATTTTTGTGAAATTACAATCGACTGTTATTTAATTTTGTTATAAATTATAATCATTTTGTTATTAAGGATAAGTAATTATTTTTGTTACTTGTAACAACCATTAGTTTAGTTTGTTATTTAAGTTAGGCAAATTCTAAATCACGGGAATTGATTGATAAAACTGATGTAAGTACCCAATAATAATTAAGAGGTTTAGCTACCAGACCTATGTTTTATATCTAACCAAAGTGTAACTAAGTTATATAATAATAACAGACCGACTGAATATATTTTTGATAATACATATAATATTGTTTTATATCTACTTACATGAGTCTGTCGAATCCTCACTTGCTTCCCTAGCTGGAATCCGCAGGAGTAACTTGCAAAAGCAAAGCCAAAGTAAGGCGATCGAGAAAATTGTTTTCTTAGTATATGGCATCCTCTCATGCCTCCAACTCGCCCCGTATACGCACACTCAATTTTCGCGATCGCATTGCTTTGGCCTTTCTTTTATAAGTTACGTAATCAGCCTACTGATCGACATGAAAAAAATAATTTAAGCCAATATGGACCTATTTGAAAACACACAGAAATATTCATGTAAATCGTGTAAATTGTAATGTAAAGTAAATTCATGTAAATTGAGCTATTGAAGTTTTTGAAAAAAAATATAAATAAATAAATATTAAGATTTTCTTAATTTAAATTGTGTAAACAGTTAAAATTACCATCATCATAATCTTACTAAATTTTGTTTACTAAACATGTTTCGTTATGAAATAATCGGTCTATTCAGAGGTCTACGAAAATAACTCAGGTCAGACAGAGTAGGTATATTACGTTATCTCTAAAAAAACAATATTTCTAGGTTATTGCACTTTGTCCTTTACAATGTTATCTCTCCCAGATAACACCACTAGCACTAATTATGTTATCGCACGTATCACCTGTACTGTAACAATTATAAAGAACTGATAATTTTATAAAAATCTATGGCGCAGTAGGTTACCTAATTTAGTTTATCTACTTGCGTTCAAACCGAGAGGGGGCTCTTTGCCAGTAGTGGTTCACGCATAGGCTTCGGTAAAAAATCAATAAGAAATCCGTACTACCCCAAAAAGGTCAACTACGTAGGTAGGAGAATGTAATAAGATTCCCAAAATCTATGTCGAAGCAAAATCATGGATTTCAAAACAGTTGAAATCAATTGACAAAGCGAGTGACGAAGAAAGTAAGGAAGACATGAGCGAACGCGAAACTCAGAACCGCTATCGAAGATCTGTGGAGACCCTCTGCCCCATCAGAAATACGATAAGTCAAGTAAAGCATGAGCAAGTTGTATGTGACGGAATATTAATTAGCAGAATTAGCTGGCTGGTCTTTGAAAACGTGCATAGTCACAGTCATTGCAGAACATTCTTACGTATTATATACAGGGTGTAGGTGACAGCCAGGCAAATACTGAAATGCTGAACAAGTACTATTCTGTTGAGTTATACGACAGTTTTATTACTCGCAAGAAATGTATTTTTGATTTGAATATCAGTAATCTTTGCTCTCCGCGCCAATTGTATCGGGCGATTCTATGACTAATTAAATGGTCTTATTAGTTATTGTGTGACCCATTTCTGTTTTTTGGATCAATTGTGACTCTCCATTAGGGTTGATCAGTTTTTTTTTAACTTTTTTTTGAAAATCATCTTTTGGTAAAAAAAATATTTTTATTTATGTCAATATTTAAGGCCTAATTAAACGAACTAAATAATTTTTTCCTGAAAATATGAAAAAAATGTCGGAAATTTTCAGAATTTTCCTGCGAAAATTTTCAGTGTTTTCTGCCTCAGAATCATGGTCTGAAGTCATGGTATCAATATTTGCCTGGCTGTCACAAACACCCTGTATAGTATACGTGCCAAAGACGCTAAAAGAATAGTATAACTTGACCAGTGACGTGAAAAACTTGACAATATACGTGATAATAATAATGTCGTTGTGTCGTTAGAAATACTCACATGAGGTCACATTACTCACGCTGTCCAATAAAATACGCTAAAATCATTGGTATGTACTTTTTGGTGATATTTAATGTAATTAAATTCGCGTTATACTTAAATTAATATCACAGAAATATAATATAAAATTAAATAAAACTTAAGGCAAACAATTAGGTACACTAAAACTTCATTCTATAGGTACTCTTACATATACATAGACTCACTCCTTTATCCCTTACGGGGTAGGCAGAGCACCAAGGGCCGATAGAACCACATGGTGCCACTTCTGACCAATTTTGAGGGTATAGTTGAGTAGGTACTCTTTTGAAGATTACTTTAAAAATCCTCTCTCTCTCTCTACTTCTTCTTTACGTAAACATACTATTTACTTCAGTAGCATTGCTACAGTGTGTTAAGATTTTTTGATATTTTCATTACAAAATTGTATGATTCGAGGCATTTATCATTTGCCAATCAAGTTCTTGAGGAATGCAGCCGCATGCCGTCTTGATGGCAGACATTGTCCGAAGGCTTCCAGCAGTAACGGCTCTTCGGTTACTGCATGTCTGAAAACAAGTGACAATCAGGGGACTTTATCTCCTTCGAATCGATAGAAACGTTTGCTGCAATAGGAAGCCTTATTTTCTTTCGCCTGTTCGTCAAATCAGCACCCGTATGATGAATTTGGTGAGAGCGAGATGTATCACTTTTAAACGTCAAATTTTATTAAAATCGCTCTAGCCTGTTTTACGTGAAAGAGTAACAAACATCCATCCATCCATTATATCCATCCATAAACTTTCACGTTTATAATATTAGTATGATTGACATAAAACTGTGGTAAAAAAATATTTAGATGGAATTATACCGATAATAATATAAAATACGAAATAAAAAGCTTAAAATTGAATATAACTTTCTAGGTAAACATGTACCACCTTAGACCGCATCTTGCTTAACATTAGGCACGATGGCGGTAAATGTACTTTGTCAAGTCATCTATAAAAATAAAAAATTGCACACTTTTGCTCTACTTCTTTAGGGATATAAGGAACGTTACCTGTAATCATCGAGAGACACCCGTCCATCTTTATCGACGTCCAGTTTCCGCAACACGAGCTCCACCAGGTCGCGGACTCCTTCGTCAGGGTCCTCGTCTCCTGGCTGTTTCAGCAGAGAATTTCTGCAGAAATACATAAATTTTTCACGACCGGATAGGCGCAATTGGTTATATAGGTACATATAAGGATATTTGGTTTGTACATTTATAGGAATCTTAATACAGTACATACGAGTATTGATAAATGTTTATTTCCTTCATTGATATTGCTACGAATTCATTTTTTTACAATATAAACCATTGCTAAGTACTATGTATGATATCTTAAGGTCATGCCTTAAAGTGTGTATTAAATTTTAAACTAAGATTCAAACTTACTTCAACAACAAAAACATTTCATCTCTCGTAATAAATCCATCTGAATTCAGATCGTAGACAGCAAAGCAGTAGGTCATCCTCTCTTCATCGGTCCCCCTTAACAGAAGGCTGAGCCCTTTGACCCACGCATCGAACTTCAGGGCCCCCTCGCCGCCTGAGGACCCCCGCTCCCACGTGACCCACACGCGGTCTACTATAGTCTCTTCAGTGACCAGGTCGAAGGTGTTGTGCATGACGTCACGGAACGTGTTTTGGTCGATACCCTGTTGGATAACTTTGTTTCAAATCACACGGGTACGTACGGCTACGTTCTCAAAAGTCGGTAGCCAAAAATGCGGGATCATCATGGAGAAGAAATAAAAAAGGGGCAGCGGCTAAGTATATTTTCATACAAAAATATTGTGCCGCTGAGTGGGGGTGAAGTATGGGACGAGGGAAGCATCCTAACACTGTAGCCCTGCTCATTTACATAGAAACCACCTTGTAGCCAAACTACTTGCATAAGCGTGTGGTTACAGCTACTGCGTTACACTGGCGCTGAAGCTCCGCCCCTATCATGACGTCATGGCCTCACGATTGCCACACGACTCAGTTCATAGTCCCACCATCTATGGTCCCACCTCCTCTTTTATACCTTCTCCATGGGGATCATAAAAGAGATTCAGCCTCGTTTAGCATAGCGTGGAAGATGAAAAAAGATCAGTTGCTAGCCTGAGGGAACGCGCCTGGGTTCCTTAATTGACTCTTACGAAGTTACGACTGATACCTACATACTAGTGAAACCCCACATCAGCACTGGATATAATGTAAATGCATGAAGTACAGGTAAACAAGGTAAATAATGGGCATGGATTTATTTTATATTTATTTGCTAATTTGTTTTTGTTATAGTGGTAGTTATAAAGATTTTCAACACCTTTATAGCTACTACTTTAACATCAATGTCATTTCTAAAACAAAAGCAATTTAGAAAATTGTTTTGCTAGTGTTTTACAATTGTTTTTAATGTTTTGCGATGCCTATTTATCTTGACCATTGTATGAAATGGTTATTATCGTCATCAAAGCAGTAACCATGGAGGAGTTGCATATGGAGCAGCTGTAACTACCATTTGGGAAATGGGACAGTTGATCTATTTGGCGGTCGCAGGTCTACGTCAGCTCACCTCAATCTTCGGCGGAGGCTGTCCCATGACAGGCGCTGGCGCTGCGGCCTGCGCTGCGGCCACCAGACGTCGGTACATTGTGTATAGGGCTTCCAGCTCACTCCTAGAAATTGTGGTGAATATAATATAGTCAATTGAACGTTATTACTTTTGTAGAAGCACTTGCTGATTTCACAGGGTGTAACAGAAAGGGTATGTTAAGAGACTATGTTAATAGCCCACTATAGAAAACCTATTTCCAAAATTTGAGACTCGAAATCACATTTTTATTTTTCAAGATTGTATGAACATTCCTGAGTTGTTGAGCAATTCTCCATACTATCAGAAAAAATAAACATGTGATTTCAAGTATAAAATTTTGTGGATAGATTCCTTTTAGTGGGCTATTTATAGCTTTTCGCTTAACATACCCCTTTTGTTACACCCTGTATATATTTCAGTCTCTTCGTTATTGACGATAAAAGAGCACCTAATTTCTGTTAAAGCTCAGATAAAAAGAAGTCATCCAAAAGTAATAGTTATGCTGAATTAATAAAAGATATACAGAGTGTTTGTGACAGCCAGGAAAATATTGATTGATACAAGGCTTCAGACATAGAGGAATAAAAGACTCTTATTCCTCTATGCTTCAGACCATGATTCTGAAGCGGAAAACACAGAAAATTTTTGCAGGAAAATTCCAAAATTTTCTGTATCATTTTCTTAACATTTTTAAGAAAAAAATTGTTTACTCCGTTTAATTAGGCCTTAGATAATGACTTAAAAATAAGTGGCACACAATAACCAGTAAGCTCATTTTATTAGTCACAGGATCGGCCGATACAATTGTCGCCCAGAGAAAAGATTACTGATAATAAAATCAAAAATATATTTCCTGCAATTAATAACATTGTCGTATAACTCAACACAATGGTACTTGTTTAGGATTTCCGTATTTGCCTGGCTGTCACCCACACTCTGTATACACACACTTGCTAAAATGCGTATGCTTGTATAGACTGTCTAGCTGACTGTCCTTCAGTTTCCGATGTGACATGATGCAGGTGTAGCAGGTCCACGGAAAAAATCCTTCAGGTCACAGGACGACTTTTGAACAATTCCGGGGGTAGATTAGAAGATTCAATAGGGTCCACACAGAACGAAGAGCCTTACAATTTTCGTAAGCATTCAACAGTAGTTGTAATTTACATCTAAAGTGTGAGCCAATTAATTTCCAGACAAATATTTAAACTAAAAACAGGGAACAGTTATCATAAGCTGGAAAGACTTTTAAAAAATGAAACGAACGAAATCGTTATGTACTCCGCAATTTCTCACACGCACAAATAATTATGGCAGATTCCGGGTCTTCCTGGAAAATCTTAAAACACACTACTATCGAAGTTTTTCTTAAGTCAATTTAATTAGCTAATCCAGCCACAAATCGTTGAATTAGAATAAAACAGTAGAATAACGTCTAATCACGTTTTACGCGATTAAAGGTCGTCGCACACGAGAGCGAATGAGCTACACGACCGCTACGACGGCCGACGCTCACTTGTATAAAACTATTTTGAATGTGGAAGGAAGGCGCGTGTGTAGTTGGCATGGAGCTGCTAGCTGTTTATATCGGGTTTAATTTATATTTTATGTTATCGGGTCTGAGAAGCGGCTATATTCAGTAGGTCTGAGAAGCGGCTACAATCTACTTTTATACCCCTCCCACGCAATCAGTGACATCTACGGAGCCGCCGGCAACAGCTAGTTTCATAGTCCGATATCACCGTTTTGTTTTGAACTGTAGTAGCAAATAACAAAAGTGCGTAAGCTCCCTTGCTATGCTAAAGATGTAGGTAGATAGATTGAATTTGGCGTTCGAAGCATTCAACTATGAAAATGATGACACGACAGTTTGTGGCGGTTTTGAGGCAATATTTTGTTTTCTTTTTCCTTGTGCGTGCGCCCTAAGTTTTGACATAAATTAATGAAGTTATTAATCAAAAGTTAGAAACAAAAGTTTAATTAAACTTGGTAAATCGACTATAGGTTTTCCTTATAGCAACCCATTAATATTAAAGTTGCTCTATTGTTCTGTAAAACACGAGTATTAATTTCGTTCGTTGCTACGCCGTAGTAGGTACTCGTAGCAATTCGTAGCAAAACGGAATATTTTCACCGATCCTCGTGGACCTCGCGCCGTAGAGCTCCTGCGGACGAATTCGGAACTAACATTGTGTTTATGCATTTACTGAGATTATAAGTCATATTCTAAGCAACTAGCGCCACTGAAAAGAATAATAAAATTACTATTTCATTAAACCAACCATTTAAATTATTTTACTGAAAACTCTCACTCGCTATTCTCACAATGAGTCAACACCTCTGCGGGCCCTCGGATCTGAAGACTCATAATCGCGATCACTGGCAACTACAGTCGCGGTACGAAACCAGCCTCATAACTACCTAACTAGCAAGAGCAATACGATAGCGAAAATTGTATTGTGATTCGCTGATTGCTTTTAAAATCCAAATTACGTAAAAGCAATTTTCAGCTGTCCCACTGCTTCTGCTTTGCCTTTGCAAGATACATAATCAGCCTGTAGGTCTACTTATATCTAAACAAAAACTAAGTATGGATTTACTTGGTAAACTTTGTGGTCTTGATCAGTGACTCCAGTGTTTTCTGCGCCAGTTTGTTCCCAGGCGGCTGGGGCTTCGGTTTGGGCTTTCTCTGAGGCGGGGGCGGAGGCCGGCGCTCCGCTGCCGCCCTTCCCGCCGACAGGAACAGGCGCACCCCCTTTAGAGCCATGGCGCTGGCTGCCATACTGAGTTGTTTTTGTTCGGACATGGCTAAAAAATGGTGAGAATATTTTACATACTTTGTGACCCAGTACTTACTAAGATGGTAGATAGAGAAAGCCAGGGAAGGCATTAAGCTCGCTTCTGTATAAGAATTTGTAGTAGAATTTTATCTGTCTATCTAAAATAATAATAAGTAAGTAGATACTTATGCCGACTCCGAACATACCTACAGGCGAAGCATCTCTCAAGTAAAGCTTTATTTATCAGAACATAACAAATATATATGACACACCTACCTACATACACACATACTACGCACATGGCGATATTACGGAAAATGGAGGAGCCAGGACTGTAGATCGCAAATAAGATCTTACAGCCACGTTTAGTATAGCAAAGTCAGATGTAAAAGTTAAGTTGCTAGCATATCGCCTGAGAGAACCCCCTTAAAAACCTTAACATCTTTCAAACAAAATCACGGCTTTTTTCCCCTGAAACATTGACATCAACAACGATCGTGTTCAGAACAAATAGGCCTTGTGGGTTTCCTCGCCAAAACGGATAATCTAACTACATTCATCATCTACAACGTTATGCCATAAAACACATTTTTTATTATCATTATTACCCTGTCTTGATCCCCTTTTATAAAAGACAGTGATTTATTTGCAAAGGCTCTCAGGTTCGTGGCATAATAAAATTTAATTTATGATAGGTACATACAAACAGGATATTATATTGTTTTAAATTGGTAGGTACATAAGTACCAAGTTCTTCAAAATAGCTTTGATATACCTAATCCGTGCCAATGTAACAAAAAGTCAAGAGTTTCTCTGTGTCAGTTAATGAAAATATTTCCTATCAGTTCACTCGACATAACAACAGGGTATTCTAACTGGAACTGAGTAACATGATCAAAAGCGTTTTAAAGAATTTGCTATTCTGTCCTCACTGTGAAAGCTAAAAATATTGTCGGTCTAAATCGCTGTCAAACGAAATTATGTATTGGTGAAGGTAACCGAAAGTAACGCAGGTTGCTATAACTCTTAACACTTGTCTATCTTACCATACCTATTGTAGAATACCTACATCATACCATTTCCTTTTCATGGCAAAACTTTGCTGTTATCGATGGAAACGTCGGGTATAACAATAGAGGAACAATAAAGGAGAAGTGCCCTAACAACGTTTTATAGAAAACATCGCTCAACGGAGAAATGTAGGCTAGGGGAGACAAAATAGACGACACAAGACCTTAAGGATCTTAGTGTCGAACTAGGTAAATGTGTTGTAGAGTAGCTAGTGATTTGAATCCTGGGATGCCACTAGTTGATACTTATACAGAGTGTTTGTGACAGCCAGGCAAATATTGATACCATAATTTCAGACCATAATTCGGAGGCGGAAAACACTGAAAATTTTCGCAGGAAAATTCCAAAATTTTTCGACCTTTTTGTCATATTTTCAGAAAAAAAAATAGTTTAGTTCGTTTAATTAGACCTTATATAATGAATTTAAAATAAAATATCAACCATAAGATGATTTTCAAAAAAAAAGGTTCAAATAACTGATCCAAAAAACAGCAATGTGTCACACAATAACCAATAAGCCCATTAGTCACAGGATCGCCCGGTACAATTGGCGCAAAGAGCAAAGATTACTGATAATCAAATCAAAAATACATTTCCTGCGAATAATAAATAACACTGTCGTATAACACAATAGTACTTGCTCAGCATTTCAGTATTTGCCTGACTGTCACCCACACCCTGTATAAATGCCTGTGTCCCCAAGAATGGGGTAGACAGAACTGCAGGATGACAGAAGTCACGTTACACAGCGGGGTCAGATTTTTAATTGGTTTTCGGATTAGCAGCTATGTATTTATGGTTGCATGCTAGGTGCTTGGATCTGGCTTCTCGTTACGACTGTAGTGTCTTGTGTTCGTGAACATGAGTCGGCAGATCCGAGGGTCAGCGGAGGGTATAGGGCGAGCCCTCGATAAAAATTTAAACTTCCGAATAGTGTCGCCTGATACAATTAAATAGTACCTATTCTAGTGAAGCCGCACTTCAGCACAGGCCTGGTTGATACTAACAAAATATATTTTCGGAGTAGCGTCTGCGTGCTGGGTGCTCGCATCTGGTGCCTGTGTAGTCTATTTGGTGGTCACAGGTGATTAGCATCTGCTTATTGTTCTTCGTTCAGCTATAGTCAGTTTACAAGGCAATTAGTGATAACAGCTTATGGAAGGCAGTGCGAGGCACGGTGCAGAAACTGGGTTAAACTAAGCTGTAAGATGATTGCAAAATGTATATACCAGTAGGTCTGGTAATTGGGGTAACTATTAACGGAGAATAAAGAGGATTTCATCGCAAACAAAATTTAATTTGGTGTTTGTAACTCTACATTCATTATCACGTTTCCCTTGAGCATGTCATTCCTTCATGCTATTTAAGCTAACCTTAAAGTGGTCGCTCAGGGATCTCCTTTATTATCCTGTAGTTCTGGCTTAGTGATAGGAAAAAAAGTTAATTTACGCGGGCGAAATCACTGAAGAAAAGTAGTCATTTACGAATGGCACGATTATAAGATGCAATCAATGCACCCACGTCGCGTCGCCTGCATGCCATGCATGCTAGATTTGCATAAGAATGTAAATGAGCCTTTATTTTGCACGCGAACTTACATGCTTTAGATTTAACTAGGTTACATACGTACCTGGGGGTAGGGAACTAGTACCTATGTACCTATTTTATAGTACGCTGCCTATTTATATATAGTTCACCAGTACGTGCGCACTAGGTTGTAAGTAGGTATGTGAAATGTGCAAATTGGTTATGACGAAGTAGCGAGGTAGGTAGTATAAACGCGAACATACCTAAACTCTTGTCTATAATTGATGTGAATCAAACGTAACACAAGAATAAAAAAAAGTGTCGTATGCATGAACGGTCGTATGTCGTTAACAAATTCATTTACTTGCTCCATCAGGTAAAATTGAGATCAAAAGTAGTCAAATCAAGCCAAAAGATCATAGGTAGGCAGAACTATAGAGGAATAAGATTATAACAATCTTATTAGGTTCATAGAACATAAGTTCATATACCTAAACTACGTGCCTTTCCTTAACTGTAAACTAATTTGTAGATTTTATATAACTGAATAATAAAAATACCTAAGCCTTCTTTCCATAACACACAACTAACATCATTTCTGTGACAACAAAGAAAATAGACAAAATGTAAGTCGCCAATACGCAAGCGTGCCTATAGAAAACACAATAGCAAATCATCCGGAATGTATAATTATTAGCATACGTGTATCGTAGGTACTTACTGTTCGTAAAAATTCTCCCCTAACTACCATATAGCACACACACTGTATCTATAGTTACACACGTATGTATGTTAGAAATGATATATTGAGGTTTCCTGCGTATATCGACTGATGGGTAGAACACTGTTGCTTAGTAACTGCCATGGTATTTTTTATTATTGTGGCATGGTTGATCAATAGTTTTCGGCCTTTGTAGGTAGATACATGTCCTTTATGTTATGTAGGTACCTACTACGATATCTTTTTGTAACTTTATTTTATTTTTATTTATTTCGTAAAACATTGTACACACTAAAATAGTAGCTTGTAAAATAACTAAAACCATTAATATGTTTTCACATTTATAAATCTAAAAAAATAAAATTAGAAGGAGTGAAAGGGGAACGCAAATGAAAAGGCGTAAAAGCCAGAGATTCCATTAACCTGATTCTCCTTGTAGGTACCTACCTAATTATAATATATAATTTTTTTAATAATGCTTAGTTAGGTGCTCAGGAAAACTTTATTTACGAATATTATACATTATCATATCTGTGATTATATCGAGGTTTTCCTATCTTACTATTTGTTGTACTTAGGTAGGTACTTATATATTTTTGGAAAATGTTGTTCCAGTTCCTACTAACCGAACTTGTACATCTCAACTATACCCTCAAAATTGGTCAGAAGTGGCACCATGAGGTTCTAATGTAGGCCGCGGGAATGTAGGTGTAAGTCAGGCAGAAAAATATTAATTCCTCAGTATAATGCCACGCGTAGTGATAGCTCATAGGGCCGAAGATGGCAAAACCGCTATAGTGGCCCATAGCAGCGGCCGGTTCCCGATGTGTTGGCTGCCGAGCAAGAACTTTCGTGTATAGGTGCTCCTGACGACTTCGAAATATCCAGGCGATGCATCAACCAGCACATAATTACACTAGACACGGTTAGTTGTGTTACCAAAAATGGGGTAGCCAGAAAGAACTGCATGATCGCGAATAGGATCCACGTTTGGCACAGAGCGCAGCCAAATGTAGGTAAAGACGGTGGCCATAGATTCATAGTCAAAGGTGACCATTGCTAGCGAGATAAAAGTTACGGTAACGTTCGCGTTGTTCTAGTTACCAAAATGTGGGATTAAGTCCATGATGATTCTGTTTGGAGTATACTCTGTATACTTTTTAATTTGGAACGCATTCTTTTATGTGATCGCAGTCTAACTTCTGTAAAAGTGGAACTTATTAACTTTATAAAATCAATGGCGCCATCTGTTATCAATTTATAAAACTACGTAAAAAGATTAGCATGGAGAAGAAATAAAAGAGGAGTAGCGGCTAAGTATATTTTTATACAAAAATAGTGTGCCGCGGAGCGGGGGGGGGGTGAAGTATGGGACGAGGGGAACATTGAACACTGTAGCCCTGCCTATTTATATAGAAACCACCTTGTAGTGACTAGTCAAACTACTTGCTCATTATGAATATGGTTCAAGATTGTTTTACTAGTGCAATTACTCAGCGCTAGATGGCAATATAAAAGCGCTAGTGTCTTTGTAATTTTAAAACGGTTACATTTCAGAGCACAAGCGTGTGGTTACAATAGAATAAGAAGCCAAGAATATCTTATGTTATGAGATATTTCTATTCTATCCTATCTTGCCAGTCAGCGGCCTTGCTTGCTTGACTTTGTTTGTTTGTTTTCTAGTATTGCATTAAATTTAGATACAGATACATTTCTTTATTACTAATCGATTTTCCTCTAATTCTATAGAGGGAAAAAATTCAATAAGCACTTTATTTTTTAAAAAATAATCTTTATGCAGAATTTCAATAGAATTAAATCTTATCATACTTATTCTGACTTCTAACAAACAACAGGGTGTAACATATTGTAAAAGAGGTATGTAAAAAAAAGATATGAAAATATGTAGCTTTGTTAGGACACTCATCATCATCTTTCTGGCCAGTTCCCATTAATTTGGAATCCTCTTCTTACATTCATCCCTATTATCCGTCATCTCGTTACTTAATCCTAATACACGCTTATGCTCTATCTATCCAAAAAATCTTAAGTCTACATCTTCCTCTATAACCATTCACATTCATGCCCAACACTGCAAAAATTTCCTCCCGTCACTTTGTAATATGTCCGTACCAAGACGAGCGGTTACTTCGTAACTTATTTGTTAGGATAAAAAATATAGGTGGCGCTATCATCATATGGTGTCATATGTTACCACACTTAATTTCGCTCATATTTACTCTATGGTAAATGTGTTTCTGTAGAAAAAAAATAGAATCAATAACTAGTTAAGGCATCAAATCTATTGGTATCCCTTTTGTTTACGTTTAAATAGAATAAGAAGCGACATATTTTATGAGAGATTTCTATTCTATCCTATCCTGCCAGCCAGCAGCCTTGCTTGCTTGACTTGCTCGCTATGCTTTGTTTGTTTGTTTTTAAGTGTCCAGATATTTCTTTATAAGAACTGAAGGAAATAAAACTGTGCTAATAATGTAACTAATATAGTTTGAATAATTAAAGCTGTGTTTATTTCAAGTGCTAATATGGAGTGATGTGGCGGGATCTGTTTGTGTTTATTTATACGTTCACGGATAAGGGACGGTTTGTTGTGGTTTCCAAATAACTGTTCAAAGTACCTACTCTAAAAATGTGAATAATTATTGCTGTGTTACCTACATACTCTAAATTACAATAAATATTAATATTATTTATAAAATTCCACATGTGAACTGTTGGTAGAGATAATATTTTGCGAAGGAGGATAACAAAAGAAACATCAGCTGGCTCTTGGTGGAACAATTTACGTCAACTTGTAGTATTGAAAGGTACGTATGTACGAAATAAGTTATGATCATTTTTATTTAGATTTCTAAGGCTCAAATTCATTCCTTTTATTTGTAAGTGCCTTACTGTGACTGCATAAAGGACTCACATAACACTAGTTATAAAAAAATAGTAAGATGCTAGGGTCGATTCCAGCAGTCACACTTAAACCTAAACCTAATCTTAGTCAGGTCTATCTCTCTCTGTTCTTAATATAAATGGCTGAGAGAGAAAAGGACAGGTAGGTCAAATTTTAGGTTTAGGTTTAAGTGTGACTGCCAGAATCGATCATACTTATTACCTATATAGTGACTAGTCTTATTTGGCCGCCTGGTGCCGGCAGAGTAGAATTTATACCACCTCTGCCCGTGGGATTCATACGAGGCGATTGAGGGTTTCCGGGAGGTGGGCAGCAGCGACTCCTGTGTTGACAACATAGTCCAAAATCCAAATTGCGGTCACCAACCCGCCTGCCCAGAGTGGTGACATTGGGCAAATACCCCCCATGGCAGACTTGTGGTGTGCTCTAGGGGAGGCCTACATCCAGCAGTGGGCTGCAATAGGCTGATGATGATAGTGACCAGTCTTATTATGACTTGTGTCAATCAGTCTAGTATTACCACAGGCAGGTGAGGTTCACTTAGAGCTCCTTTATGTTATTGCAGCAGTTTACCCATTTACTCTCTGCATTATTTATGTGTATCTCTAACTAATTCTACTCTAATGTATGTGTAATTTTCAAATAAAATTCTATTCTATTCTATTCTACTCTAATAAAAGTGGCAAATTGGAGCACTATTTACAGAACCATACTTGCGGTGTCAATGCTGATTGTATTAACTAAATACAAAGACCAATATTTAAAATGCACATTTTTCGGCTGTATGCATTATGCATTCAGTACATGTAATAAAAATGTAAAGGATTGCTGTCTGTACATGGAAGATATATGAGAAAAAAACATTATAGGAGACCTTTATCAACGCAATAGTACCCAAAAGAATGATTTTTGGAATTTTTGTCTGTTTGTCTATTTGTCTGTGAGTTTGTGCACGCTAATCTCAGAAAACGGCTGAACCGATTTTGATGTTTTGAAGTTTTCAGGAATATATTGTGATAGGTCCCACTTGACATATAAGCTACTATAAAATTATTAATAAAGAAATGGAAAAAATTCCTCTCCCGAGTGGGAATCGAACCCACGACCTCTGCATTCCGCATGCCAGCGCTCTCACTACTGAGCCACCGGGTCAATTACTCGGATGACGAATTTTAGGAACATTTATTGAGCTAGGTAGCCAATATATTGAGTGTCACATAGTTATTAAACTACCCCATACTTAAAGTTCATCTTTTACAAATAAAAGATTATCAAGTACCCGCACAATATATAAATAGCAATACACAACATATTTCCCCCCTAAGTAATAATACTACAGCAGGACTAAAATATACAATTGAATCAATATTGCTTAAAGAAACTATCCATGAAATACACAAACTATTTAAGAAATCAACAACCTACATTACAATAATTAACACAAGAAATGATTTTGGTTTTCTGGGCGTTCATAAGGCAACTTAGAATGTACATAAAGCTTATTTTTAATCTTGCCCCCGGAGTGGCTAATCTCTGAAGTACTAGGAATCCCAAGCATGTCAGCCCACTTGTCAGCGCTAGGTATCTCAATCACATCATGATACTCTTGACTGCTCTCAAGTTCCTGTGCTTGAGGTTCCTCTTGATTATATGATTTAGGTATATTGTCATTGTAAGATTCAGGTATTTTATCAGCATCAGTCCTTACTTCTGCACTTTCTTCCTCCCCTCTGTTTTCTTCTTGTAATGTTGTCTTAACTAATTGGTCTATATGTCTGTTAACAAATGTACCATCTGTACTTTTAATTTTATAACTAGATGGACCATCTTTGTCAACTACAGTACCAGGTAACCATTTCTGTCCCCTGCCATAGTTTCTATACATAATGGTTTGTCCAACAGTAGTTTCTCTATGCTTTTTCTGGCTATTGCAAACTATTTGTTCTTCTGTTCTTTTAAACTGAACATTATCGGGATGAATAGTGTCAAGAAGTGTTCTCAGTCGTCTTTTCATTAGAAGTTCAGCTGGACTTTTATTTGTCGACGTACATGGTGTAACACGTAGGCCCAGCAATAAATTAGCCATTTTTATGTCCCATGACAAGTTATTCATTTTCCTTAGTTTGTCTTTAACTGTCTGAACCATCCTCTCGGCTAAGCCATTAGTAGCTGGATGGTATGGTGAAGTGGTTACTTGTTTAATTTTATTGGCCGATAAGAACTGCTTCATTTCGGAGGATACAAACGGAGTACCGTTATCAGAAACTATAACTTCGCATAAACCGTGCGTTGCAAATAATATTCGCAAGTGTTTTATAACATTTGCAGAAGTCATGTTACTAACAATAAAGACCTCGGGCCATCTTGAATGTGCGTCAACAATGATCAAAAACAATTTATTTTCAAATGGTCCGGCGAAATCTATGTGTATCCGCGACCATGGCCTGGTGGGTGTTATCCACTCGTGGCTCGTTTTAGGCGGCATATGACGATTCTCAAGGCACTTTGTGCAACTGCCGACTAACTGCTCTATGTCGTCGTTTAAGTTAGGCCACCACACGTAACTCCTCGCCAACGCCTTCGTCTGTACGATGCCGCTGTGCGTCCTGTGTAGCACCCGCAGCGTGGCGCAGCGCAGCGGCGGCGGCACGACCACGCGGCTGCCGAGCAGCACGCAACCGTCTTGCTGCGATAACGACTCGCGGTGCAGCCAGTACTTTCGGAGCTCCCCGTCCGTGACTTTGTTCGGCCAACCACGCTGTATGTAATGGATGACGCGAGCGAGTGTGGTGTCCTTATTAGTCTCATGAGCAATCTTTTCAGCGTCAAACGGATAGTCTTCTGGGGCTTCTGCCATTAATAGAATTTCAGAAAATTCCTGTTCTGGAAGTTCCGGCACGGGTTGCGGCCAACGGCTGAGACTGTCGGCGCTGCCGATCTGTGATCCCGGCTTGTATATAATGTCGTAGTCGTGCGATGTAAGAGCGATAGCTATTCTAGTCAATCTAGGTGACAACATATTAGGCATAGCTTTTTTAGGATCAAAAATACCCAGCAGTGGTTTGTGATCAGTTACAATAGTAAAAGACCGTCCCGTTAAATAATTTTGAAATTTTTGAATGCCAAACATGATCGCAGTAGCTTCTTTGTCTAGTTGTGAATATCGGCGCTCATGTGTATGTAGCGTTCTTGATCCCATAGCGATTGGAAATTCACCGCCCTCTTCAGCATGAGAGAGTACCGCACCGACGCCATATTGTGAGCTATCGCACGTTAGTATTAAAGGCTTCTGTAAATCGTAGTGTACTAGGGTCATATCGAATGATAAAACGTGTTTTGCTTTCTCGAATGCTTTTTGTTCATGTTCAGTCCATCTCCAAGTATGTGTATTGTCTAATAACCGATGTAAGGGCTCTAGTATGGTTGCTTTATGCGGTATGAACCGTTCGTAAAAATTATATAAACCCAAGAAAGCTTGCAGTTCTTGCACATTATTAGGCCTTGGAGTTTTCATAATAGACTCTATTTTACTATGTGCAGGATGAATGCCTTTGGCGTCTATTACAAAACCCAAAAATTCCACCTTTTCCTTTGCAAATTTGCATTTATTCTTATTGAGCCGTAAACCAGATTCTGTAATACGCTCCAAAACTTGACTAAGGCGTAGCCGCATCTCATCCATGGTACGTCCACAGATGATAATGTCATCGATCAATACAGCAACACCGTCAATTCCCGCCAGCAGCGCAGTCATTAGACGCTGGAAAATCCCTGGACATGCTTTTACTCCAAATGCCAACCGATGTACAGAGTATAAGCCCTTGCAAGTATTTAGTGTAAGTAATTTCGCTGTCTTGTCATCAACTACGACCTGAGTGTAGGCTCTGTCTAAATCAAGGGTAGTAAAATATTTACCCCCAGCTATTATTGCGAAAACCTCATTGGCAGTAGGCATCGGATAGGTATCAGATTCTGTCGCCTGATTCACTGTACTGCGGTAATCGCCACACAACCGAATCTCTCCTGACTTCTTAATTATAGGTACGACCGGCGTAGCCCACTCGGAAAATGATACCGCCTTAAGGACCCTCTCACTGACTAAACGGTCAATCTCTTTTTCGACTCGTTCCTTTAAAGCGTATGGCACCGGACGTGCCTTGAGAAATCTAGGTGTAGCGTCTGGTTTTAGATGTATAGCTACAGGGTGACCCCGGTAGGTACCGAGACCTTCTTTAAAAACTTCCGTATGTTTAGATAATATTTTGTCTACCTCACTAATGTCCGAATCTGATACAAAATTAATGTTCATAGTAATATCTAATGGCCCGAGCCAGTCTCTACCGAGAAGATTAGGCCCGTTGCCCTCGGCAACTATAATCGGCAAGTCGTGTGTGACATCGTTGTACAGCACTCGCACAGTCGCCTGTCCCAGCAGGTGCACGGGCGAGTCGGTCCACGTACGCAGTGTGACGGGCGCGGGCTGCAGGCAGCGGCGCGGCCGCAGCGTGCGCCACGTGCGCTCGTTGACGATGCTGAAGCTGGCACCCGTGTCCACCTGCATCACCAGCGGCGCGCCGTCCAGCGAGACCCGCACCTCGTACGGCGGCACTCGCTTCGATCGAGTATTTCCTTCAATGTTGTAAACACCGTTCAAACGTGCCTCATCTTCACAATAGTTTGTGTTTCTGCGGGAGATCTTCTTCTTGGATAAGCACACTTTCTCCAAGTGACCCATTTTCTTGCAGTACCGACATTGCGCATTTTTGAATTGACATTCGCCAGCATGACGATCTCCACATCGGTAGCAGAAACGTTGACTCGTAGACAGTCGAACTGTGTTGATTTCCATAGGCTCCACCCCGGACACATGTGTGCCGACTCCACAGGCAACTTCATCAGCGCATGTGGAGGCGCCAGCGATGGCGCTGGCAGATCCCTGGATCATTCGAACGTCTCTTCCCGCACTTTCAGATGACAACATGGCATCCACAACGTCTTGATAGGTCAAAGTATCCTTTTTCAGAAGTTCATATTGCAACCGCTGGTCAGTCATACCACACACAAGTCTATCGCGTAGCATCCGTTCTAAGTCGAGGAAGTTACAACTTGAACTGATTTTTCTTAATTCTGCAATGTATTGTGAGGCTAATTCGTCATGTTTTTGATTACGTTTGTAGAACTTGTAAGATGTAGAAATTTCATTAGGTTTTGGACTATAATGTTTAGTAAGAACTGTTACGATTTCACTAAAAGTCACATCACTTGATTTTTGAGGTGTAATCAACGCTAAAAATGTTTCAAACACTGGAGAACCACAAACTGTGAAGAAATTAGCTCTTTTTGCTGTGTCAGACAACACATTGTTAGCCTCAAAACAGTACTTTAGTCTATCAATGTAATTGTCCCAATTGTCAGTATTTGGATTAAATTCACTGAATTTTACTGATTTCCCGTTCATTTTGATAACTTTTTACACGTCGTCGCCACTATTATGTCTAATAAAACAGTATTTTAATGTAGGAACATTTATTGAGCTAGGTAGCCAATATATTGAGTGTCACATAGTTATTAAACTACCCCATACTTAAAGTTCATCTTTTACAAATAAAAGATTATCAAGTACCCGCACAATATATAAATAGCAATACACAACAACATTACTTTACGAATTTTACAGCTACTTTTTATCCCGGATAATTTTAACATTTTGTTTTTTCTGTAGTCCATGCGGACGGAGTCTAGTAGATGATATGGTTGGCAATACAAATAGCTTTGAGTAATTATACCACCTATTGAAAATAAAATCATCCCACTTTGGCAAACTGGGGTCTTACTGCATCTATTATTATATTTGTACATATAAAATGCTTTTTTTGAAGGAACTTTGTTTGAATGACTGACTGACGGATCAACACATAATATAAGCTGGTGATCTTAAAAATCTGAAACTTGGAGTGTTTTCTTTGTATGACATGAGCGTCCATAAAAAGGATTTTCTGAAATTCCCACAAGAACGAGAAAGTTTTCACCATGAAATAATGGGCTTCCACTAACGTACCTACTAACTTGTTTATATCTTAGGTCTGTGGCAGCCACAGATCTCTATTTGACCTATGAGCTGGTAAAGAGAGTAAGTTATCTCTTGAGCCATTTCCTTTAAGAAAGGAAAGGAAATGTAATGTGGACCTGGGACAACCAATGTAGACTTCTTATCATTGGCTTACATTTCCCTCACAATGTAGGTCACCCTCCAGCTATCTCCGTAATGACGATACTATTTAGTAGTTCCTAACAATCGTTAGCTACCTCGTCGATGACCCATTAGATATACCTACCTATTAACCTATATCTACAGTGACAAACATGCCCGCAAGTCACACCTACGTATGTCTCTCTCTCTCTCTCTAGGCAGAGACTATAATATATAGGTCTTCATTTAGCATGGTCCAATAACACCTCGTTTTTAGGTACTTACACTTGCTAGTCAACCTATCTAACACATAAGGATTTAGGATATAACTCACTAGAAACTAGGAGAGCGTGGGACCAGCTGACAATAGTCTGCAAAGTGTTCCGCATCGTCATTGACGCTCCCGAGCTTCAAAATGTGCTACTTCGTTTTTATGTCCCGAGAAACTATCTATGCAGCAGGGGGCACGCGCTCTAGTGGGCCTCGGAGTCGTACCGTAGCGCGCGCCAACTCTCCGCTTCCTCGTCACCGCTCTTAACCGACCACTTGATGCCAACCCTGACAGGTGATGCATGATTGACCTTGAATAAGTGTTTTTTTTTTCTCCTTTTTTTTTCTATTAGGTATGTAGTTGATTAATTTAATATTGTGACATATTGTATTGTAAGTATTTATATTACCATGACATTGAATGCATAACTTTGACTTTAATTATTGATTGTATGTCTCGATTATTTTATAAATTAATAATGTGACCTATGTATTAGAGTAAGTGGCTACTTCAGCCGTTCTAATAATAATAAATAAGCCCTCTGCTGGTTGTAGGCCTCCCCCAGGGCACGCTATAAGGCTACTGCTATGCTACTCGTATAGGAGGGTTTTTGCCTATAGTCGAGCAATACGCTGAGCAAGCGGGTTGGTGACCGCACTGTTCTGACTATGATATGATCACGGAAGGCACTGCTGCCCACCTAAGAAACCCTTACGCCTTTTACGATACCCGCAGACAGACATGGGGTTGTGCTAGTCTACTCTGCCGAGACCACGCGGTATCCATTACTTACATCTAGTAATCCCAACTAATATTATAAATGCGAAAGTAACTCTGTCTGTCTGTCTGTTACGCTTTCCCGCTTAAACCTCGCAACCGATTTTGATGAAATTTGGTACAGACAATCTTTAGACCCTGAGACAGAACATAGGCTACTTTTTATTTCGAAAAAAAGGGATGAAGGGGTTGAAATAGAGGTTGAAAGTTTGTATGGGATTTCTTAATTTTAAAAGATAAAACCATGAAACTTTATATTTAAGCACTTGATAAGAAATCATTAAACATTTGTTCTAGCATTTTTGAAATTTCGACCAGCTAAGGGGTGAAATAAGGGTTGAAAGTTAGTATGCAAGTTCGTCAAATATCACGTCATAAGAAACAAAAAATCGTTTGTTCTAGCATTTTGAAATTTTTACCAGTTTGGGGGTGAAATAGTCCTGTATAATTTGGACATTTTGTTTTTTCTGCAGTCCACGCGGACGGAGTCGCGGGCGTCCACTATATAAAATAAATATACCGAGCTACCTACGCTGTTTTAACCTGTATAGCACGATATAACCAGTGCTAGGAGGGCATTAGCGGTCCTTGAACCCTAGCCTGTCCTGGCGAGCTTAGAGTTCGTTTTATAGGGAAACCTGTACAGGTTTTGCTGTACTTAATTAAGGTACTAGTCACGACTCCTTACAGCGCTCTCGACGTGGTTTTAGCGTATCCTCGGAGTACAGACATTGTAGCACTAGTTTAAGTACCTAGGTTTCCTCAGACAATGCCGGAAATTGCAATGTAACTGCTGAGAAATCTAAGGTATAGACAGATAGGTATGTACATCTCTAGGTCATAAAAATATTAGTTCCGAAATCAGGAGTCATTCAATCAAACTGACTCTACCGTCGATTTAACTATCGTTGTTATGTAATGAGCATAAACGTATAAAGAACAACGGACATAATGCTGTCACTGCACATGTTGAAGCACCGTAATGGCGGCGCATTGTGTATGTGCGGATTTTCTGGTAGGCGTCGAGCTTACTATGGTTTGTATGTGTGGGTGGATAACGCGTCAATACACATCCCTACTACGTTACCGAGCTTACTATGAATGCTTCACACCGTGTAGTCACAACACTCTGTCCGTTATTCTTTATACGTTCATGGTAATGGGCTTGTTTTTTTTGAAATCTTTTGATTTGAGTTTTGACACATTGTTTTCGATCAACCCCGAACTCCCTCACCTTTAATTATATTTTCCGTCAAGTTCACTTCGCTTAACCAGAATAGAAAATCAATATTGTTATTTCAGCATAAAAATATGTTCAGTTTAATATTAATGGAAAAGACTTATCTGGCCCACTTTTTCCTCGAGTACCCTTTGAGTTCCGCCTCCTTAAGTAGCATCTTCCTTTTAGCTGGCTATAAATAAATACCTACTTCTTTCTCGGTCAGGGACACTGTTCTCATCTCATGCTTTGTTAATTAGCGAGGCCTTCGCAAAAAATAGGAAACGATTTTAGCTAGGTAAACACGATTTGCCGGAAGGAAAAAGCTAAATTCGTTAGATTTTAAACAAAACATTGTAATCTGTACATGTCTCGTGGTGATAATGTACAATAATAACGCGCAATGTCGCAATGCAGCTGAGTGAAATAAATATATATTTTTATGCATATTTACCTAGCTAAATGTCAACAATATTATGTAGCTATAAACTGCATCGATCGGCTGCTAGTTGAAATTCGACGGCAATTTGAAATAAAAATCTAAACATATAATAAAATTGTTTTGAATATTTTGCAAAAACTACGAGTGTATCTAACTTTCACTGCAAGCTTGACCGATTTTTATGAAATTTAATACGTTTCGTTAGGTCTGAGATTAGGTCGTAAACTATTTTTTATACATACCCCTTTCACGCAATAAGCGACATCCACACTAGCGGAGCCGCGGGCAACAGCTAGTCTTTTTATAAAGACAACATAAATTTACCCCTTCTAAACGATTCTGGCTGTATTCCTTCATCGATTATACAATGATTTCCAAGTTCATCAGAATCTAGTTGTAGATACTCCACTTGGCAACACTTCAGAAATCTGACACGACAACCTTGACATGTGCATTGTAAACAATTCTGCAAGGTATAGTATTGTTCAACTGGTAACGTATCCCTTTAAGGATTTACCTACTACAGTAGCGGTTACAACACTAACTTCTTCAAGTTTTCAGTTTGTCCGTGCCTGGTATGCCATATCAGGTTGATTACTATCGCTTGAGCTTATACCAAGCATATTAAATGTCAAGTGAATACACAATATGACCCTCTTCTATTGTTGGCAGAATGCTCTTTCGGGAGAACCTTTTACCTCGTCGGTATTAATAGCTAAAGATTTTTGGTTTCTTGTTTTGGATCAAGTAACCTTTCGACTGCGTAATGCTGAGGACTTTGATCAGATATAACGAGTCAACAGAGCGTTTCAACAATATTCAAAGTAAACCTAAATTACCTGCCTACTATGCTAGTTGGTAGGTACCTACTATTTCATTTCACTTTAAACTCGATTCGGAATTGGGAACCTAGTACCTATTACATATCCGTAAGTTCCTTTATCTACTAGCTTTTCGTCTTTGCGCATAACTAATACCTTAGGCGTTAGGTAGTGACATGTTCTTCGTTATATAGTTACCTAAGGCTTAATAGATATGTGTTCTAGTCCCATCCAGAGTTTAATGTCATTTCTCGGTTGAAGATTTTTATTGCCCCCTTTTTGAAGTAACTATGTAAGTATTACATAATTACTTATTGAAAATAGGAAGGTTTGCCTAGTCCATGGTAAAACTAAACTCAAACTTTAGGAAAGTCAGATAAGAACAGTAGTCGACAGACTTATGAGTATATTTATGAGTTTTCATGGAAAATGGCACCATCAGTAGTGGCTCAATCACTTATCTGTCCACGTAACTTGGCCTCAGGCAAACAATAGCTCATTACCTAGACATTACGAAGGTAGGTATAATTTGGGTAACAATCTACTAAGACAAATATCTAGGCAAATTTGGCGAGGATAATTCACGGTTTCGCCATGTGGCTTTATGTTTGTGAATGTGAAATATGGACGGAAAATGTCTTTTGCCTTCCACTTGAATGGGGTTAAAATTTATTTCGTCCGTACGTCATCGTCAGTTGAAGCCGTTCGTTCACGCCTCTTCTACAAGTAAAATGAGAATGTACATTATGTCGGTATAGGGAAATTTGGTCCTGTGTAGATAGATGTATGATGGCATCAGGCAGGCAGCCAGTCATAAAACAAACGACACATCCTTGGCAATATGAGTTTCGAAAGAAATCATATTGCACCGACCCCATAAATAATGGGACGGTAGATTATGTTTTAATACGGAAGCCTCTGCTGCTCACCTCCCGAAAACCTTTAGTTGATACAATACCGACAGGCAGACATGGAGTAGTGTTATTCTACTCTGTGTCGGCAGAGTAGAACTATCCTACTTAATTTTATAAACGCGGGAGTTTGTAAGTATGGATGGATGTTTGTTACTCTTTCACGTAAAAACGGCTGGAGCGATTTTAAAAAATTTGGTATAGAGTTAGCTGACACCCTGGATTAACACATAGGCTATTTATCCCGAATTTGACATTTTGTTTTTTCTGCAATCTCCTCGGACGAAGTCGCGGGCGTCCACTAGTTAATTATAACATACGGTATTAACTATTACTAATTCTTACTTTTTTTAATCGGTCGCTTCATCGTCTTTTTACTTTTAACGACCGGTTGCCGACCAGTCACAAGTTAAAATATAAGCCTGAGAATTGGAGGTCCCCAGACATGGCCCAATTCTATGCCGGCGGCGACGTTAATTTCCGTTTTCTTTTTTTTCACGAACGGAACCACTAAAGGCAATGTCATTTAGTTTCCATTAAAATACGCACATCGCGTGATAGCGATCGAGTATTGTAATTGTTTTACATGTTTAACATCGTGTTCCTGATTTCTTTTACTAAATCACGCAGGTTTGATTAAGTAGATTTTAGTTCTGATTATCTAACCTGATATTAGTTCGGGGATTCGTATGTCGGGTTGTTTATGTGGTCTAGCAAAGCAGCAGGCAAATAGATAGGTAACTACCTAATTGGTTGCTTTCCAAAATGTAATTGACATAGCTGTATTTTATTTCTTTCTTCTCTCTTACTCTCGACGTTATGAAAGTTCTTCACTTTATATTAATGTTACAGTTTCTGTTCTGCATCCAATCCTTAAAAGTTATCACTTAGGTGCTATCGAGAATAGATTCTTTCAAACGGATCCCTATCTTTGTGTTACGTTAACTAATTGTTTTTAATTTGTAACCATCTTCAAAAGGTAGTCTTGCCGGTTATTTGTGTCTCATGAATATTGAATTTCTGTTACAATTCCTAAGCTGTTCTTTGCCATTATTTATTTATCCCGGCGCCACGTCGCCTCTTAGTTTAGTTCTCTGCTTACCGAAATTTTCCACTAATCGAAGCGAAAACACCCCGTTACGTGCCCTTGCATTATCAGAGTTTCATGTTATTGAAAAATGTTAAAATATCATTTGGGTTGCTTTAATATTCACCACAGATTTTCATTTGGGATAATAAGTAAACTCACATTGAAGTTCCTTTCAAGTTTCCTTCAGTGTTATGTTATTAAAAGTCGAGAGTGTCTGGACATGTGGCGGTAATACTTAGTAGTTAGTTAATTCAAATTAATAGCGCCGGAGAAAAGTTGATTTTCTAGTTACTTTCTTTGCCGGCTCTAGTCACTAGACCATCTAGGTGGTTAAGCTTATTACAACTTCCTAAGTCGTGGCCTTTGATCAAGATGAATAAATAGCATCTACATTCGCTGAAATTATAGCGGTGCGCTATATACTTAGATAATACTGCCGGTGCACCCAATTCTCAGGGCAAAATTGCAGGCCATCATCAGATCCACAAGATGTATGGGATTGTGTCCAGATAACCCTTGACGCATGTGAACATCGCAGTGGGAACTCTCAACCATCAAGTGATTCAGTGCGTTGATTGCGATATCTTTGACCTGAACTCCTAGCTGTATGGTATTTACTTTATTTAGACCAACCTAAACTCAGTTCAATATAACAAACCTCAGTTTAACTAATTCCTTGATACGGTTCCATTCAGATTTCTTATTATTCTTATTCAGTGCACTGCACTGTATTAATGTTTAAATAGACAGGCATGTCATCTGCTTTTATTATCCTCCTGATGGAAGTTACGACGCCGCGTGCAAATCGGCAATCTACATTTGGCAAGGGTGACAAAAAAGCAATAACTAAAACAGTTCTCTACGTCTGCAAAGTAGACCTTCTTTGTTGTCATTTTCCTTATGATTTGAATTGAAATCCCTTGGTTGTAGCTAATGTCAGATGTGGCAAGCTACCCATAGCCAATAGCCTGTAATTGGGGTTGCAAGTTTCTTCCGCGCACGGCTGGTCAGACGTCGTGTCAAGGGCGTACAGCGAGCTCAAGACTCAATAGTATTATCATTACTTAACTTAATTGATGATGTTTTTCCTGCATTATTAAAATTCATGGATTAGTTACCTAAACTTACAATGTCAATGTCCACTTCTATATATTTTGCCACAGGTGTTAAGAGTCATGGAGAGAAATTGAATTTAACTAATGGGAACAATTAGCACACAAGTATTTTTTAACCTAGGTAAAGAAATAATCATCAAAAGAAAATTTTCACGCAGTTCCTTTTGAAATCAGGTCGCCTGCACAACAAATGGTTTCATTCTTTGAGCAACCATGTTGACATACGCAATGATTAACAGCCATAATACACCTAGACTGCATTAGGTCCTACAATTAAACAGTAAAGATTACGTAAAATTGACACCACAGCCGTACCACTACTGAATACATTACTGTAATTATCATTACTGTGTTATTAGTGGCACGAAACAGTTTTTATTGTACCATTAGATACGTGTACACGATTTTCGCAAAGAAAATCAAAATTTGTGACGTTGTCGAGAACTTGTGCAAAGTTTTATTACATCTAAAAGTTCATAATTAAATTATGATATCGAAGATATTGGAGTATCTCATACAAAGAATTTTCATTTACAACATGCAAGAGAAACTGAAACCGTCACTTTTAAATTTAAAAAAAGAAAAACTCAAATCTTCCAATTCCATCTTAGAAAAAACATAACTAACTACACCTCCAGTGTCACCGTTTCGGGTTGTGATTCGCCGTCACGTATGGAGAACTGAGATAATCGTATCCTGCGCGTGACGACTACTTCCTTCCATACTAATGTCAATCCTCAAGTCTGGAACTGAGAAATTAAACTGATAGTTACTCTACTTTATATTGTATTGTATCAGGCGTTACTATTTGGAAGTTCAAATCTGCAAATGGTATTAAAATTAAGATCACAGGCAACTACAGTTGCCATGAGAAACCTGATCATCTCCAACTGCCTTAGCACAATGCATCAGAATCAATGAAAATATAAATTTAATTGTATCAGGCGTCACTATTCGGAAGTTCAAATCTATTGAGGGTTCGGTAATTTGATTGAGAGTAGAAAATGATTTGCAATACATTGATTTTAGTTGTTACTTATTTGGTCCGGTAGTTAGAACTAACATGGAAAACTAATCCTGATGATGCCACGGGTGTTGGCGAAACATATGTCGATTAAAAATTTTAATTGGTTTTCGGATTAGCGGCTATGTATTTATGGTTGCATGCTAGGTGCTTGGATCTGGCTTTTCGTTGCGACTGTAGTGTCTTGTGTTCGTGATCATGAGTCGGCAGATCCGAGGGTCCGCGGAGGGTGTAGGGCCCGGTGGTGGGCGACCCCTCAATAGAGAAAATATAAATTGTATACGAGAAATCGTTCGGGGTGAGCCACGGACTTGCTCTATATCAGTATTTCACATAGCTCACCATTTAACTGAATTTTTCGCAATCTACCATACATATCCATCGCACCGTTCTACACTTTGATAAATTGTCTACGCTTCACGGTTACCCGATTTCCAATAATGCAATTAAGATATTATTATTCGTTCTCAACTGTTCTGATTTCGCATTTAAATTATTCATGAAATTTGAATTTGCTAATTGAAGTTGGCACTATTGCATTATTGGAGTCATTAACAGATGTTCACTTAGCATTCACTAGTAGCGAAGTTGAATAACGAAATGGAACAGCTAGTGGTTGGTTTAGGATAGCAGTGCCGTTAGCGACGACGGGGAACACTCTGGGGTTTTAGTGGGTATAGCGTCGGGGTTTTCTTATTTTTACCCGGCGCCGAGTCCCACATAAACCAAATCGCGCGCCTCTCGCGCGTGGGTAAAAAAAAGGATAGCAGTGCCGTCATATAGCGGCTGTGAAGAAACTTTACATATCGGCACCGTAAAGAGGAAGTGTTTTTGTGCGACGGCAAAGCCTAAGAATACCTAGATTTATCTATCTGGGAAAACCTTACTTAGGTCAAGATATAAAAATGTATCATGCCATATACCTACAAATTTGTTCACAACATAATAACCGACTGCGTGCAGAAAAGTGTTGCGAGAAAAACTTGCACCCAATTGTGAATGCATTAATTGAGTTTAAAACGCTTTTGTTTCATTATGTGAATGGTGAAATCAATGTTAAACTTCTCGTGCTCAAATGATGAAGAAATTGAGAAATAAGACGAGCATTTAAATTCTTCCCCACAATACCTACCTAGCGAGCGATTTGAATACCTGCTCTCCAGAGACATTACTGCTTCGTTACTCAAAACTCCTCGCCATAACTCTGGAGCATATGGCTATTCATTTCACGATTCATACCATTATGCTCTGGAATTCCCTACCTCATACCATAAGAGACTCGCAATCTATTGGCACCTTCAAGAACAAGTTGAGAAGCCACTACCTTTCTCTTCATTGATGCTGTGTAATTTTACCTTTTGTTCCATTTTATAAAATATATATGTATATATGTATTTATTTAGTTAAGCATATTGTATATGTATTTATTTAATTGTTGTTGTTTTTCTATTTTATTTAGTTTTTAAAAACATTGTTTTTTTATGATTTGTTTGTGCACGTGTGATTTCCTCTTCTTTGCTAATCATTTTCATTTTAGTTGGTTGGCTGGAAGAAATCCCTGTTAGAGATAAGCTCGCCGTTGTACATCATCTTTTAAACTATTTTATTTTGTTTTTTTCTGTGTACAATAAAGAATAAGTATAATCATTTCGTCCCAAGACAGTGAGCAAGAAAATAACCTATTTATAACAAAGTAAGTAACAGTCACTGCAGAAGGATTCTTTCAGTAGGATCGAATGAATCACGATTAAAGTAAACTAAGAGACAAACACATGTGTTACCTACTTATTAGTAAAAAAAGTAAATAACAAGTCACTGTGAGGGGATTCTTTGAATTCGGATCGAACGAATACAAACACATGAGTAGTGTAATTTAATCTACGAAACCCTATAAAGCTGGGAATTCACTCGAGCAGACAATTTCGGGCAACATACTCGTAAAGTTTCACTCCACGCCATCCGATATAAGGAATTACGGCCCCTTTACGGATAGGGTTAAGGTTGTTAAACCATACCAAGAAATCCAACTTTGATAGATCGCAGAAGCATTTTATATTTTAAACTGACACATTGATTGGTTTTCAAGATTAAACTGAACCTGTGCTGATGTGGGTCTTCACACTAAAATCAGCTGCATCTCCTTCCATGCATGTCGTAAGAGACGACTAAAGAACTCGGGTATTCTCTCAGGCGAATAGCATCTTGCCTCTGATCATTAACATAGGGCGCTGCTATGCTAAAAGTGGCTGTGAGATTTCTTTTATGATCATGCTATTCTGTCTGAAATGGGATAATTTCAGAAACACAGCCGTGTCTATCTCTATAAGTAAGTTGAATCGGTTCACTAAGCCCTCTTGTCGCATTATTTTAGATACTGTTGACAGCCTGCAAAATGACAATATGGCGCCTCGCATTTCTCAATGTCTATTATGTCATGAATTAATTAAAGCTACGAACGACATAACGCTATAACAAAAGCATGCCAATCGCAATAAATTAATTATTAATCACGTTAATAGACGTAATCGTAACTAGCCTAGATATAGAAAACTTTCTTGCCAAACAATAATACAGGGTGTAACAAAAAGGGTATGTTAAGCGAAAAGCTACGTAAATAGCCCACTGTAGAGAATCTATCCACAAAATTTGAGACTCGAAATAACATGTTTATTTTTTCCGATAGTATGGAGAATTTTTAAATATCTCAGGAATTTTCATACAATCTTGAAAAATAAACATGTGATTTCGAGTCTCAAATTTTGTGGATAGATCCTCTACAGTGGGCTATTTACGTAGCGTTTCGCTTAACATACCCTTTTTGTTACACCCTGTATATTTTCGTTGTATGTAGCAATCAATAGTAAATATTTAATTGCTTGATATTTTACTAGGTTTTTACCTAGGTTAATTACAGTAATATAACTACGCGAATCGTCGGCATTACACCTTAACATATCTGGTATTTAACAATTTCTACCAAACATCAGAAGTGGGATTAAACGGAAACAATATCTCCATAAATTTAAATAAATGCTGACAGGTTAAGTTCTTATCCCGAAAAATCTTACCTCATATTATGCAACAAAACACATCTCTAGATATTTAAATTCTGTGTCTCCATCACTTACGACGTTGAAAAAACTTTCGCTTTCAATTGAAGTTGGTCCAATTAAAAGTGGATTTAGGAGACAGACAATACCCGTGGCGTATGTGTTGATGAAAGTAGATAAGCTAGAATTAGGCTGATGAGCGGAAATAACATTAGACCTTACTTTTTATTCTTTTTAAGTAATTCTTTTAACAGTTACAACTATTTAATTACTGTACTTATTTATGTGTCAGTGACGTACATAGGTACCTTGTTCGACTTATGTTAATTTTACTTCGCGAACAATATAAAGTCAATAATGATCCCAGTTTCTTTAGGAATGCCTTAAGCAACATTCATTAAGTACTGCTTGTCTATCCAACTCATGTACTAATTACGTAGTTTTGAAGCCAATTAATTTAAGTAAATAGAAATGGTGATTGTAGTGCACTGCAGGGTGCTGACGGTGCTGTAGACAAATAACCTAATTTGATAAGAGTGGACTGACTGCTTACGTTTTGCGGGTACGTGATAACATTATGCCATTGAATTATTTTTCAAGAATATCCTTAATAATTATGATCGAATGTATGAAGTACTCATATCAAATCATACCTATAGATATACAGTGGTACAAAATATCACGAAAATAATGGTCTAACTAAAGCTCAAATCTACTACGTTAATAGACACACGTTGAAAGCCTCTGAAAGATGCCAATCAAAACTGCCTCTCAAGACAGGTAGCGAGAGGCTATAACTCAAGTTTCTCAAGGCTTTTGAGATTTTACATCAAATGTGATGACCTCTGATGATATGACGTCACGTTTTTCATGGTAAACAATGTGACGGATAACATCTTAAAGTTCGTGGTTTTTTTCGACACAATTGCGTAAACGAACCTAACTTAACCGCAGACGCTTTTAGTAATGCATTTTTTTAAAACAAGCGACCTGGAACTGTCTTTTAATGTCCAACTAGCTAGACTATCTAACAAGAAGTAGGTACTTATTCTTTGAACAATTTGTTGTGGAATCTAAAGGAACATTTTTTGTTGATGCTACCTATTTAAGCCTGTTGGAAACTCATTTTTTAAGTCAGATTTCGGAAGTCCTTCTAAATTCAAGGTATCTAGAACTTACTTATGTGCAATAACTGTTAAGTTTATTTCTTGTAGCACCTATTTTTTTTACCACAAACCTGCCTTAAATTGGCACTACATACAGACGGTTACAGAACAACTGCTCGACCAGTCAGGTTTAGGCAAAAACCATGTATCCTTTATTTTTATAGTCCATTAATCCGTAATACTACTCGTATTTTCGGACTTATTGTTCTGTAACAGGACTCCTGTTCACCTGTCCTAAGATCTTCTGCAAAATGAACAAAAGATAGGTATTCTACTTACATCCAATTAAATTACACTCTATTCTATAGATACTGTTAAATACTTGTTAATTAATAATTCACCTACAGCGGTATCATGCTTATTACGAATACTTGCTACAGATATTCCATAGCAAAAAATACTGACAAAAAAGCATGTAAGCTTGCGCTGGCAAATAGCACGAGCCAACTGTAATTCCAGCCTTTTACATAATTCATTACCTAGAGGTAGAAGTCAGGTAGTTCTTTCATATGGAGGTGGGTTTTGAAGTGTTTGAAGTCTATTCCCTGTGTTTTATGTAAGCAGCTGAGGTGTTCATCAGTAATCGTTTAGTAAAGTAGTCATAACGTTTCACTGAGGTAAATATTGTTTTGTTTAGGTACAAACTTCAAAAACAATGGAAAATAACTAAATCCGACGTAAGTTAAGGAAACATATTAAATAAACACCATACAGAATAAATTTTTTGTCCAATTCTGAACATAAACACAAAGGCTCGTGCTTACTTATTTAAAGTAATAGCATGTTTTCGTTCTAACTACTGGGACAAACATTATAAGAATTCGTAAATAAATGTACACATTCAGCCAACCGTGTCATCACGGCAATTACTAACCAATTAGGGTTCTTTCTATTGTCTTACCGTGTCAAAGACTTAATGCGACAGCTGATTGCTGTTCCCACATTCATTATTATCGCTTATCTATGTGTTTATCGACTTATAGACTTCAGGTATTCCCATTTAATGAATTGACGATTAATATTTAATCATTGATTTGGCAGTGATGTCGATGATTTGCGGACATTCCAATATCAAGGTCAAGTATTACTATGCCACTGGAATGTGCAGATCTCCAGTTATGAGCTGAAAAAAAAGTTTCATACTATCCGTAAAATATAGGTAAATAGAGAAATGCTCATCTAATTCAGTTGCAAATTTCAAAATTGAAACCAGGATCAGAATTTGATAAACATTGGAACACAGGACAGTTGGCAACCCTGACTATGTTAATGAAATGTAAAGTATACGAGTAGCGCGATAATTGAAGCTAGTCCGCTAGTATGATCTCAATCGGGGTCTTCGGCACGCGCCATTAGAAGCAATCTCAATTTGAAGATACATACCAAAGATATAAACGGATTGTGTAAGAAAAATTAATTGATTGACATGATTTGCTTTTGCCTTTCAATGAAAAATAACAGTGGAATTTCTCTCTGATCGTCAAAAAACAAGTTTACCAACCCTAATAAAACTCACGAAAACAAATACAAGATTTATTACCATTTACTACTTCCTATAGTACTGCTATCTTGTGGGCGAAGTAATACATTTTCCTAAATGGAAAGCTTCTTTGAGAGCTTTACCAGCCCTGTTAATTAGAGTAATGGGGGCTTTGTAGGTTGTGTTAAGGATTTTCGTCTGACTGTACTAAAAACTGCATTTCTGCACACCTATTTTGGACGCTTGCCAAATTATGTTTGTATGATTATTGGAAAATTTACAGCTAAATTCGTTAGATTTGCATTTTCGGGGCTGGCTTCATCGTCGACCAGCTAATATTATGCTATTTGCCAAGTTTGGTTTTTTATCTGTTTTCCATGATGCTGTTGAATTGACTTGGCATTGATTTGAAGTTACAGTTCATGAGAATAGTTTTAGAAATCGTTACACTAGAATTTGGATCTCGGCTTTATTTTATTGCCGCTGATTATAAACCAATGCCTTGATTATGAGTATTGTGAGTCGTGTGAACTCAGCGGGCTAGAGCAGCCTTCAGTCACAAGGAACTAAGTTGATATAATTGATTTCAAATCAAGGCCGTTGATTGTTTGACTTTCATAGATATGTTTTATGTAAACTTTGAAATTTAAACGGTTTGGTGAAAGCCGACATTACCTAATATTACTTTGTTAGCTTTTATGAATTATAATTTAATTGAACAGTTAGTTCGACTTGATTTTTACAAGCTTTTATTTAACTTGCAATGTATATTTGTTCGGGTGAAATCTTACAACTCAATTTTAAGGCACTTGCCCTCAACCGATTGGGCTGAAATTTGTGAGCACGTATAGTTCGGATGACAATGCATGATTAACAGTGTGACGTCATTCTAAATCCAACATGGCGGCATACCCACAATGGCGGACCAATTATTTTTAATGCATTCCTACAATATGGGTATCAAATTAAAGGGCTAGCTGAGAGTAACTCGAAAAAAATGTGACGTCACTCTTAATCCAATATGGCGGACTTCTAAAACTTGAAAATCTATTTTGGAACAGATATTTTTAAGCAATTGAGTTGAAATTTTGTATGCACGTTCATGCATGACAATGCATGGTTAACTGTATGACGTTATTCCAAATCCACCATGGCGGAACACCCAAAATGGCGGATAATTTTCTTTTATTCGTGCCTATAATATAGGTATCAAATGATAGGTCTTGCTGAGAATAACTCTCGACGAGTATATTTTGTCTTGCAATAATGATGCGTTGAATGAGATGAACAGACTTAGGAACTTACCAGGTGAAAACTAAAAAGTATAAAATAAAATTTAGGTAAAAAAACCTTTTTAAAAACAAGCTTTTATTTAAATGCGCTAAAAAGAAAAAATAAACTTTTACACTAAAACTTTTACTGTTAATTTATAACGTCATTTCAAATTTAACACATTTGACACAATTTATATGTTATAAAAGCTTGTCGCGACATTTAAGTACTCGTATTTACGTTCTTACTTTTAAATGTTTATTAGGCAGCATCTTTGTGTTGATGTTTCAGATTTTCCCATATTGTTCCTATGCATATCGAAGAAATATCCGTCGACCCTTCCAGAGCTTCGTGTAGAAGAGTAAGAGAGATGTTCACGACATCATGTCATCATGCCACTCAGTCCTCGGCACGGCCTCACCTTGACTTATTAAAAATTAAAACTAAGAAAGTAAATACGAGTACTTAAATGTCGCGACAAGCTTTTATAACATATAAATTGTGTCAAATGTGTTATATTTGAAATGACGTTATAAATTAACAGTAAAAGTTTTAGTGTAAAAGTTTATTTTTTCTTTTTAGCGCATTTAAATAAAAGCTTGTTTTTAAAAAGGTTTTTTTATTAAATGGTATTATCTCAAGATGTTCCTACAATTCCTCTCCTTAGTTTCCCAGAATAGCCAATAGGATGAAATCAAGCTGTACCTAGCAGAGAACTGGGCCAGGTCGTGATTTCAAATGTACATATAAAACCGTAACGGAACTATACCGCGTTACTGGGCTCAATCGAATAGCAGTACCTACACCAGGAACGCATAAAAACATAGCAAACCTCTCGATCGGTCGGATAAGCATTACAAAAGTCCAATGGAGCGCAGCTTAATGGGTAATTAATCGCGTTGACCGGAGCTTTCAAAGCTTTTTAGGAAAGAAATAGGTTAGATATATAGATCAATATATTATTGAGGTACTCGCGGAATAAGATAGGGTTGTGTATCAGCTGGAACACCCGGCATCTGTATTAGGGTTGAAAATTTCAAAAGATGCGTTTTGTTTGTTCCAGAACTTTTTAGGTAACTTATCTATTATAAATATTATTTTTAAGAAAATGAAAAAAAAAAACACCCGAGTGAAATTTGAACTCACGACCTCTCGCAAACCGTGCTTTCGCTCTAACCAACTGAGCTATTTTGTAACTAACTTTTCTGTAAAATAAATGTATTTTTCGAATAAACTAATTTGAGGATCGTCTAAAACGTCTGATTTTGTATACCAAGTATCCAATTATGACTTTATTGTGGCAAGGCAGAGTTACTTTCTCATTGCTTTATAGTTTAAGTATAATTTATGAATTAACTATTTCGCGCAAGCCTTCATCAGCAGGTCCGGTTGCACTATTTATTTGCGACTAAATACTTCGAGTACCAGGGCGACATAGCTCACCAGAAGGCTGCTAACCGGGTCACGGACACTGCAGAACGCCAAAACATAGCGTGTAATGAAGGACTGGATAATAAAAGTGATTGTATTGATAGATTCATGAATTTTATATAAATTCCAGAAACATATTTCCACGCGATCCTGAATGCAAGGGAGTAAGTAACTCTTGGGTCAAGATTTGATAGACGAACAGATACGAAGTTATAGGTATACCTAAGGTTCCCTTTTGAGGAATGCGGCCCCTAAACAACCTGTTGACCTAGATTAAAAGTTTTCTCAAATCTGTTCGGCCTAAATTTATATTATAAATGAAATTGTATTAGGCGTTACAATTCGGAAGTTCAAACATTCACTATGGGTATATATAATTATTGATATATTTTTTATTAGTTATACTTATTAGAGGGTAGTTAATTCTGTATAAGTAATGTGTTGGGTTTTAGAGTTTCATAATAATTAGTGGTTTACTAATTTTTCTATAATCCTTTAGATGCCACGGTTGTTGGCGAAACATATGTAGATTATTTATCTAGTTTTTGATTTCGGAATGGTGCAATGTATTGTCTTGCATGCTAGGTGCTCGGGTCTGGTTTCTCGTGGCGATTGTAGTTAGTGTAAGTGCCTGTTTTCGCACTTATGAGTTATCAGATCCGAGGGTCAGTGGAGGGGGTGTAGGGCCCGGTGGTGGGCGCACCCATAGTAAATTTATATTGCTTGGAGCCGATTTATGAGATGCATTTGCATTAAATAATTAATTACATACATATGTATTTGTAGATTGTATGATCTTTGTAAGAGGGTAGATTTTATAAATTTGTGTTATAATGAGAATTTAGACGGCTTCTGCGGCGTCAGCTTTTTTAGGTTATTAAAATGTATGGAGTTTTGTATGAAATTACTTCTTAGGGATATTTCACTTCGTGAATATTTAGTAATTACACTATTTAGAATGTGCAGAATTATATGACTTTTTCAAAAATTACGTAGATAGCATGCTGATAATATTTACCTACAATTGTAAGTAATTAAATACTTATGCGGATACAACAATTTCGCTTTCCGATATCGTACGAAGCTAAATACTACTAATTTACCCAATTCACACTACATTGCTCTTCGACCGAGGCGTGCGGTAGTACAATGGGTATGCGCGTTCTTTGTATACCAGCAATGAAGGCTGTGCGTTTGTTTGGCTCAGTCGCTGTAAAGGTTGTCCTACCGGGGAACCTGTGTGACGCAGGCCTCGCGAAGCCATGACAGTCGCGGCTTGGCGCCTTTTGGTAACGCACGCCACCTCCTTGCGCTCCATTATAACCTGGTACATTAAGAACGTTATTCACTAGTTTATTTGATTTCTGTGCTCTGTGAACTAAGTTTTTTTATTGGAAGTGACTCTGTGCATGTTTGTATAGCGAGGACAGAAGATTTGAAGGTGAGATACCTTTTGAAACGTGATTTCCTGGCCCTTTCGGCTGTTGATAAAATTCTGGCTCGCGAGAATCAACTGAGAAAATATAGGTTTTTTATTTAAAATTTGTTAAGACGAAATTTTAACTGGTTGGCTTGAAGAAATCTCTGTCAGAGATAAGCTCGCCTTTGTACATTATCTTTGTTAATATTATTGTCTTTTATGTATTCTGTGTACAATATAGAATATAAATAAGACGAGCGAATCTATACTGACCTAGTGTTATTTTCTCACAAGTCAAGATAAATAAAGATTATTCCTGGAAGTCTAGGAACATTAACTCCGTCTGACCTCTTTTATGTATTAATGGAAGTTCATACTTTTTACGTTTATTCACTAGTTTTATGGTGGTAAGGCAATGATCTAGTGCGCCGGATAAACCGGGCTATAAAATAAACCATGAGCATTGTGGATACGAGTACAGTGCCAATTTTAAAGGTAAGCATTGACCACCATCCAAGATAATAAAATACCTATCTCTAGCTTATACCGGTCTAGGAACTTGTCTAACGCTTGAACGTATTTGGACATGACCGGCGAGGAGTTCCATCTTCTCATCTACAATACCTAACAATAGTTCGGGCTACAATCAGCAGAATAATGAAACTTTTCACGAAACAAAAAGCTAAACACTTGCAAAAACTACTTTTAAAGAGTTGGATTGTAGACTGCCCGCCCTTTGCTGTGGACACCCACCCACGAACCAAACATAGCACGGCAAGGAGAATATTGACGTTTATTGTTCTTCCTGACACTAATTTGTAAACATAAGTTAATAACAGAAAAAAACTAGTTACAATTGCATTAACGAGCCAATAATGAAAAAAGAAGCAATAAAATTAGCCGCGAGAAAATTAATTCCTGAGCCCAATATCTCATCGTAACATAATCATTACATCCTAGTTGTTCAATAGGTATCGTAACTAATGGTTATTAAGTCGTAACGATTACAAAACTCGGGTTCGGCTAGTAAATGGGTTAATAACATGAAATTATGTTACACACAAATTGGTTCCAGTCAATACTAGGATGATTTGAACCAGAGTTGACTGAATGCAATGTCCGAAATAGCAATGCGACTCTGGTTGCACCTACTTATTAGGCTTAAGTCGTAAAATGAAGTGAAATTGCATTGTTGCTGAGGTACCGAAAGCACATACCTAATACTAAATCCAAAGGTTGGCCTTACCTACTCTTCAGAACTTCTCTTATAAACATTTCTAATGTCCAAGGATGGGATATTACCTGACATTTTAATTTCAACAAACATTATTCAAGAATAGGTACGTGGAGCAGGTACCATTCACCTGACTAAATTGTATGATTCATTTCTACCAAAATTGCTGCTTGTTGCTCGTATTATTCGAAAATGTATGCGACAGTATAGAAGGTTATTAACTAATAACGTGCCACAGAGTAAAAAGGCTTTAAAAACTTTTGCTTCTTAGATAATAAAATTGATAAATCCACTCGTAAATCATTTCGCGTCCGCGGTGACAACAATTATAGGCATCATGAAAAATGATCCGTTTATGCCACGAAATGGATATTTGGTATGAAAGACATTAATACTTATCTGTGCTTAACTTAATACAAAGTAAGTAATGTATGTAAGCTACCTATTGCACGCCTGGCAAAACCTAGCTTTATGAGCCTATGATCCTGCAGTATTTTCAAAGAATCGAACTTTCGAAGAGAGAATTCATGTTCAGTCAGAGACTATGTAGAGTAAGTTACCATAAATAAGTCCCGGTACTCTATCTATGGTACTCTAATAACACCATATTGTTACCTCTGGCACATAACGTAGACCGACACTCATTTTCTACTGCATAGACATTAATTTCTCTATAGAAATCGTGACATTTCTTATCTCATTGTGCAGCTGACCTATAATGGTGAAGCATGTATGTAGTTTCATCTCGTGTCATGTGGATTGTGGGGTATACAGAGCGTGACATTGGTGCAACAATGAGACTGTTGCGATAGGGTATTTATTACGTCTGTGAGAATTTACGGATGGAAGTGCTCGGGTACCGGAAATTGTTTTATATGACTCTTGGGTTACCTTTTGACACTTGTTGTGTTATTTATCTTAGCAAATCTGTGTCACTCATTCCCGAGCCTACTTATCATTCGTCAAATTCATTCTTAGGCTAATGCCGCAACTACGGCAAAACCGCAGCGGTTTTTAACCGCATGACTTTTTTAGTACGGCTGAGCAAAACCGTCAGTGCGGTCGCTTCCATTAGTTTCCTTTACTCACAAAATCAGGCTGTTAAATACCGCGGCGGTTTTGCCGTAGTGCGGCCTTAGACTTATGTAGTAGGTAGCAAGTAAACGGCTCAATCTCACTTTTATTTTTGCAACCAAATCAAAATATTTATTTACCTGTTAATTAAAATTACCTCTCGAACATAAAATTGAAAATAGTTACTGTTCATATTCCGAAAGTGAAACACAACGTCCTGATTAGTGCTAATTTTAGCTTAGAATTAAACAAGCCTCATGAAGACCCGAAACAACAAGAATAGGATAATAAATGAATAAGGGATAAGTAAAATAACAAACACGAAAGGGACTTTTCAAAATTTCAACGAGAAATAACAGCAATTCAGCTTACGCGGACGAAGTCGTGAGCAACTGTTACTTTCTTAAATATATCTACCTAAACCCTCCAAAATAAAAAGCTCCGAGCAGAAAATGCGCTCCTTAGAAAAACATCATAAATCCTAAAGGAGTTCTTATCAGTAAATTGTATCTGCGTTAGCTGCGTCGTTCGATGTAAAGCCTGTAAAAGACGGGCTATGGTATTTAGTACGATGTTAGCGGAAATATTCTCTTATTACGCACTTATCCTTATCACTTACATCGTAAGCTATTTTTAGGTCACCTATTTCATATATCAATACCTAAGGCCCTATTTAGACCAAGCAACGCACTTTACCGGCACATAGGTTTAAACTTGCTTTATCTCGCAGTACGGCCTGAAAAAATTATTTCGTAACACAACTTACATTGAAAAACTTTTTTGTCATTTGTATAAAACAACTTATTCCTTTTTTAAAAAACTACCAGAGCATCCTTCCCTCCGCATCCTTCTATTTGTGATGCCAAGTTTCGCTAGATCAGATTATAACTAGTGTAAAAATAGAGCATCTATCTATACAGGGTGTAACAGAAAGGGTATGTTAAGCGAAAAGCTATGTAAATAGCCCACTATAGAGAACCTATTTCCAAAATTTGAGTCTCGAAATCACATTTTTATTTTTCGAGATTTTATGAAAATTCCTGAGATATTTAAAAATTCTCCATACTATCGGGAATAATAAACATGTGATTTCAGGTCTCAAATTTTGTGGATAGGTTCTCAACAGTGGGCTATTTACATAGCTTTTCGCTTAACATACCCTTTTTGTTACACCCTGTATAACCTGTGACGTGCAATAAATGAATCTAATCTAATCTTATTCATTAACTATATTATGCTCTTGTAGGTATGCTGGATCCACATTATTCATTTGGGGAATTGTTAGAATTTTGATGATTTACATTTGAGTGGGAAGTTTTCAAGTGGAGTTTCGAGTTTTAGAACCATTTCCATAGTAAGTATATACCATCATTTATTATAAGGAAAATATTAGCTTTGTAATAATTTCAAAGTATATTTTTACATTTAGAAGTCGTCTTTTCTTCCATCTGTGTTTCATTATTTTTATGATGACATTCTATTTAAGTAAGAAACAGAAAAATCCTTTTTAAGTCCTTTAAGGGTATATTTTCAAAGGTATTGAAAACCTTTAGTTATATTTTGTTTTGTCAATAACACCCATATGCATCTGAATGTTATCGAAAGTTAAATTTATTTACAGTATTACGAAACGAGTAACATACATACATAATAACAACATATCCGTTTCAAAACTGAAAGTTTCAATATGCCTTCGTTCGTAAAGTTGGATATTAATTGCATTAATTTCCTCTAGAAAGCTCTCAATGTCTTTGAATGAATTCTACCGATATCTTTTATTCTCAATAGAAATCATGAGCATACTACTAGTAATGAGATGACGGAGAATAAGGATGAATGGAAGAAAAGTATCTACATATTACGCCGACCCCAAGTAGAATGGGAACAACGCAGGGAAAAGAACATGGTTACCTATTTAATTATCTCCTAAATATTTGCCAGCCCATGTAATGTTTTGCGTAAATACTATTTATTTCTTGCCTCCCGTTCTTATACCTAACGAAAAACTGAATAGTTATTCTACTTTCTTTTTAGCAGTGCAAACAATTTTTTTACTCCATTATTTTTTTAAATATTCTATGTCCCAACTTTCCACTTTATTTCCTCGTTATAAGAACCTGTATAGACGTGTATTATAGCCAATGTCAATGACATTAAGCTGTATATACACACTGTACGGTACGTTGAACTATCTTTGGCAAGCTTTGGCAGATGACTCAGATTCTTTGCTCTTGTCAGAATGTATTGTAACCCTAATAGGTACATGGTCAGCCTCATTTATCATGATTTCAATGGCGTCTATTCTTTTTTGCGACATTTCACTACATAAAAACGCCGTCAGGACCGAAATATATTCCTCTGTTGAGAGTTCCGTAGCTGAGATGTAAATATTCATTTGAATAAGAGTTTAATCTAATATTCTATTATATTGATATGACTCACAATAAAAAGTGGCTTGTACAGGCGATACTTATATTTTTATATTTATCCTAACGGATGCTGAAAACGAAATTTGTTCTAGATACGTTTATAGCCGCGTGGTGCCGGCAAAGTAGAGTTTGTACCACCCCATGCCTGCCCGTGGGTATCGTACGAGGCGATTAAGGGTTTCCGGGAGGCGGGCAGCAGCGCCTCCCGTGCTGACAACATAGTCCGAAAATCACACTGCGGTCACCAACCCGTCTGCCCAGCGTGGTGACTATGGGCAAACCCCCCCCCCCCTATGGCAGTAGCCTTGTGGCGTGCCCTGGGGGAGGCCTACGTCCAGCAGTGGACTGCAATAGGCTGAAGACAGACCGTTTCACTATATCACATTTCTATAATATGATTTTTTATTGACTTGTTGACCCAAGTGTTGAGCCGCCAAGGGCTGGCTGAATTTTGGAAGCTATTACCTCGTACAATATTCTTGGCCTCATTGGCAGTAGTAGGCGACGTCAAAGTCGTAATAATGCGTTTTATTGTAAGAATCTAGAACTGTTGCTCTTGAACCTACTCGATTATATTTCTTTTCTGTTCCAGGTACGACATTTGCTGCATTAGCCTCTCCTGCCAGTTCCACAGGTATTTCACATATAGTATCAATATGGATTTTACCTATTAAACAGCTTTTTAACCAACTCACCTAAATTGTTTCCGAATTTGCCTCGTGGTCAATGTCAGCCATTGTCTTCGGTAAAAGTGACAACCTTGGCTATGTTTGACTCAGATAAAAACCTGACAATTCGTCGCGAAATATCGTTATTTATCTTAATGAAATTACTGGTCGATGATTGCCAGCAGTGGCCTCTTAGCAGTCACACTTACCGGAACTGGATTGCCATCTTCCGCCAACGAAACCTTTTCTTCTTTCAAACATAATAAAAGAAAATATCAAATTCGATCGAGCCGTCTTCTACTTCTGGCGTTTTATGACGTTGGCAATTCTTCGCCAAAGTTTCGTATTCCGTATTCTCATAACTGCCTTTGTCCGTCCGGTAATGCAGGAGCCTACCTTTCATGTTGCTTAACTCTGTGGGAAACTGACTTTTGTTTTATTTTTAATAATTAGGTGTAATGTAATGCTATACTCGTATCACTCCGTAACCGTACACCTTTGAGTTTTACTTTAAGCATGTTTCATTTGAAATTGAAAGTATGAAGAATGGCTTAGAATAACCATTTTGAGTGAAAATCTTTGCATACATACACAGTAGGTAGTTAGATACTGCTCTCAACATTTCAGTGAATGTTTTCATGACATCGGGCGATTCTATCTTCCTGCACGATATCTAGACTTAATAATGTGATTAGTGAGTATATGCGTGCTGTTTTGTACTTTTATGTGACTATCTACGCACGCAATAGCTAGGAAGATAACGTTAAGTACACTGCACTTTACGCATGCGTGTACGTCTCGATGCACAGTAAATATAACGTAATATATCACAGATAAACGAGGAACGTCTGGAGCTGAGGTCTACTGTATCCGTCTGTCGTTGTCACGTAGGATGTAGTATTTATTGACTAGTAATAATCAGCGTACGGAATTATGCCGATCGGAATATACCAGTTCTATAGTAATCAATATACCCACAAAGCCTTTGTCTATCGAGAACATTGGCATCTTTTTGAAATCACTATCTTTGTAATTTGATCGTTGAACACGGCTTCTCATTTCAGTGTCTTAGAAACGGTACTTTTTAATAACGATTACTGTATTTCAATTCTAAAATCAATTAAGCATTAATATGATATTGGCCCTTGCCAACTATTACTACTACACCAATATTATAAATTCTGTGTTATCCGTTTTACACTCCCAATATGTATTAGGTAAAATAATTATTAACCTAGGTTAAATGGAGACCGCGCCTTACGCAAAATAGGCGCACAGACGTCGAGTTGCGGAAACAAGCCCGTTCTACCATACCATACCATACCATGGAGACCGCGCCTCGGCAAGCGTAGCGTTGGGCGCCCTCCGGCCAGATGGACCGATGACTTAAAGAGGACGGCTGGTAGTGACTGGATGGCAAAAACGGGAGATCCAGCCATTTGGCGTACACTGGGGGAGGCCCTATGTCCAGCAGTGGACTGCAATAGGCTGACGAAATGGTTAAAAGCTCTGTACTCTGTCGCAGCTGTTTTTAACTTTTTCATTTCTAATTTCGTGATGCACTTTACAATTGTTTCGACACATTCGCATCTATGTGGATCTGCATCGCCAACTCGTGATAGTGCAGAATGTACAAGTCTGTGGGAACATGCAGCACTTGTTATTGCAAATGTCAATGCACTTATGAAACGGATGACGTAAATTCACGTAACAAAATGGTACCTATATTACTATACTTGCATATTTTATGTATCTTAAAATCGTAATTTGGTATCAATGCGTCAACCATACTTACTAGATAGTTACTAAAGATAGTTGGCAAAAACACTTCCCCATATCATCAATCTCTAACTCAAACTCCAGTCTCACTAACCATTGAAAAATAACTTTTATGTAAAAGATGACAAAGTATGTACTATCATCTGTCACTAGTGTCCTCAAGGGTAGTATTACCACTACGGGTACCTATATGACACTGTAGACAACTCGTGCAACACAAATCGTCTTTACCACGCGCAGAAATTACCTACTTACCTATTTAAAACAAATTTAGACACCTACCTGAGAATGGAACGAATGTCATCGAGCTCATCAATTTGCATTGCTAATTTCAAGTTACAAAAGACTTAAAACATGTATTGTCGTGTGTTTAAAACTGCAGATACCTACTTACGTCGCGTATCATTTAATGTCTTCTTCATTAATATTGATGAATTTGGCATCAAGCTTGAGTGAATCTACCTGTAGTACGTTTACGATTTTTTTAAAACTTAACGATTATTATTATTAATGTGAACTTTATTTTGATGAATGCCGATCTTCAATTGATTTTATCTGTCGTCGCCGACCCTGAAAGGATCGAACCTAAAAAATTATATGTTATGATTTGTTTATTGCAAGCAAATTAGTGTTTATGTAAGATGAAAAGAATCAGTTGAGTGTTTACTCTTTGCAATGTGAAATGGGTAAGGAATCAATAGTACCTACTACCATAGACTTGAATTTTGCTTATATTCCTTCTATTAAGTATATATTTTGATAGATGTTTGTAACCGCACACCGCAATGGCTCTATCGATTAGGATCAAATTTCACAGCACATACATATAGCCTGGAGTTACCTTAAGTCAGCAATATGATATGGAAACCAGCAAATGTAATGATCGATATGTGCAAAGAGTATAATATACTTAAAGTGTGTGTAATGATTCACGATACTATTTACGTTTGTCGATGTTTTGAAAAACAACTTAACGCACTGACGTGAAATCTAAACACAAACTACACGACATCTAGTTTAACACCGCATGGTGCCGGCAAAGTAGAGTTTGTACCACCCCAAGCCTGCCCGTGGGTATTGTACGAGGCGATTAAGGGTTTCCGCGAGACGACAACCCGCCTGCCCAGCGTGGTGACTATGGGCAAAACCCCCCTGTGGTAGTAGCCTTGTGGCGTGCCCTGGGGGAGGCCTACGTCCAGCAGTGGACTGCAATAGGCTGAAGACTAGTTTAATGTAAACAATATTAATTCAATTAACGCTTTTCCATCCTAATTGAAGCTAGAAAACTTTCTGGAAGTCATTAAGGACCATTGTGTTCGGATGTTTCTAGACGCGAGTTTAATTAGTTAAACTAAAGTTTTGTATACCTCAAATTTTATAGGGATTCTGTTGGTTCTTAGTAAGCTTTTTAATTTTTTTTTATTAAAATTTAATTATTTTCAGTCATGTGTTGGCAGTGTAATTTGGAGCAGTTCGCTGCTTTTGAAAATTCCTACTTTAAATCTTAGTACCTAGATAATTTATTCATCAAGCATAACAATAGAAGATGGTTACTTAAACCATACCCAAAAGTTGAATTTGTTTTGTCAATAACACCCATATGCATCTGAATGTTATCGAAAGTTAAATTTATTTACAGTATTACGAAACGAGTAACATACATACATAATAACAACATATCCGTTTCAAAACTGAAAGTTTCAATATGCCTTCGTTCGTAAAGTTGGATATTAATTTCCTCTAGAAAGCTCTCAATGTCTTTGAATGAATTCTACCGATATCTTTTATTCTCGATAGAAATCATGAGCATACTACTAGTAATGAGATGACGGAGAATAAGGATGAATGGAAGAAAAGTATCTACATATTACGCCGACCCCAAGTAGAATGGGAACAACGCAGGGAAAAGAACATAGTTACCTATTTAATTATCTCCTAAATATTTGCCAGCCCATGTAATGTTTTGCGTAAATACTATTTACTTCTTGCCTCCCGTTCTTATACCTAACGAAAAACTGAATAGTTATTCTACTTTCTTTTTAGCAGTGCAAACAATTTTTTTACTCCATTATTTTTTTAAATATTTTATGTCCCAACTTTCCACTTTATTTCCTCGTTATAAGAACCTGTATAGACGTGTATTATAGCCAATGTCAATGACATTAAGCTGTATATACACACTGTACGGTACGTTGAACTATCTTTGGCAAGCTTTGGCAGATGACTCAGATTCTTTGCTCTTGTCAGAATGTATTGTAACCCTAATAGGTACATGGTCAACCTCATTTATCATGATTTCAATGGCGTCTATTCTTTTTTGCGACATTTCACTACATAAAAACGCCGTCAGGACAGAAATATATTCCTCTGTTGAGAGTTCCGTAGCTGAGATGTAAATATTCATTTGAATATTACAAGATTACAAGACGTTTACGATTACAAAATTACATATACGGGAAGATTACAAGACTTGCACTACAATGAAAATCCCAACATATTGTATAGCTCGATATTAAGTCTCATATTAACTGAGTTTAATAAAGTATTTTTAACAAAATCTATTACTATAAGTAATCGTTTAGTTTTTAGCGAGTGGGCCACACCTGGCATATATAAGAGCAGAGAACGTTTATATAATCTTTATAGCGAAAAAACGTTTAACCACAGCTCAGCCTTCAAGGAGTATGTCAAACAGTATTCTAAGTTATTTAAACGTGTTTGTAACAACGCAAAATCAAATTTTGTAAAAAATAAAATTAAACAATCTACCGATAAGATTAAAACCACTTGGAATATAATTAACAGTGAGACCGGAAGAAATGCCGTTCGAGATTCCAGCTTTAGCTTAGTGATTGATGGAGTTAACATAAAATCTCACTCTGAGGTAGCCGCAGCTTTCCAAAACTTCTTTGACAGTATACCTCATTCAGCAACAAAAGACCTTAACTCGTCCCTGAGGTCGCTGCATCTTTGCTCAAAAACAGTGTAACAGCATGTGAGAGGGATTTTGCATTTTCCTATGTTAACTACAAAGATATAATTAAAACTTTTAAATCCATCTACTCCAAAAAAACCGCTGACCTATGGGGCCTATCGGTGAAAACGTTAGGTTCAATAATAGATGTAATAAGTACTCCGCTAGCAAGCGTTTTTAATAATTGTATAGACAAAGGAGTCTTTCCTGATTTAATGAAACATAGTAAAGTTATTCCGTTGTTCAAGTCAGGAGAATCTTCTGATCCAGGTAATTTTCGCCCGATATCAGTACTCCCAACAATCAGTAAAATCTTTGAAAAACTAATTTTAGAACAATTGTCCAGGCACTTCGATAATAACAACCTTTTTAGCAATAAGCAGTATGGCTTCACCAAGGGGCGGTCTACTATCGACGCGGGAGTTGAGTTGTTAAGACACATTGTCGACGCTTGGGAGGAGTCACATGACGCACTGGGAGTGTTCTGTGACTTGTCAAAAGCGTTTGATTGTGTCCACCATGAAATTTTAATTCGAAAATTAGAACATTATGGTATACGGGGTGGGGCCCTCTATCTTCTGATGTCCTATTTGAACGATAGGATTCAGAAGGTAGATGTGAACGGAAAACGATCACCGGGATCGCGCGTCACAATAGGTGTCCCACAAGGTTCAATCCTTGGTCCGTTTCTTTTCCGTATTTATATAAATGATTTGCCATACTTTGTAGGTAATGAGCATGAAATAGTATTGTTTGCAGATGACACCTCCTTACTTTTTAAAGTAAAGAGGCAGCTCATCGTATATGACGTGGTGAACAGTGCTCTCTCTAAAGTGTTATATTGGTTTAGTAATAATAATCTTGTTCTTAATAGTAGGAAAACGAAATTAATAAAATTTTCTACTCCCAACGTGAAACAAGTTAGATCTGATGTTTACATAGGCGACGAGAGACTGGATCAAGTGGATTCGACTGTTTTCTTGGGCATAACTTTGGATGCCAAATTACAATGGGGTCCTCACATTGAAAAACTAAGTAAGAAACTCAGTTCTGCAGCCTATGCAGTTAAGAGAATTCGTCTACTGACAGATGTCGAGACTGCTAGAATTGTTTATTTTAGCTATTTCCATAGTATAATGACATACGGTATTTTATTATGGGGAAGCGCAGCTGATTGGGAGTCAATATTTATCTTACAAAAAAGAGCTGTCCGTGCAATTCTAAACTTAGGGTCCAGGGTCACATTACGTGAGAAATTTAAAGAATTGAATATAATGACTTTAGCTTCGAATTATATTTATGAAAATTTATTATACGTTCATAAGAATTTAGATAAATTTAATAAAATGTCTGATGTGCACAAAATAAATACAAGAGGTAAGAACAGACTTGTTGCTCATGTGTCCCGTCTCCGCAAAGTCAGTAAATCATTCATGGGTCAATGTATACTTTTCTACAACAAGCTTCCAGATACACTCAAAGGGCTACCTATCTGTAAATTTAAAAATATTGTGAAGAAAAAACTTTGCATGAAAGAATATTATACAGTATTAGAATATTTAAATGATAGCGAGCCATGGAAGTGAATTGTTCTAGCATCCCCAAGTTACGCAATCTATGTTTTACTTTTATATTTAGCTTAGTAGGTATAGTTAATATGTGTTGGTGAATGTGACCAGAAGCGCTATAGTGTATCATGCGTGATTTCTTCATTCTAATGTTATTACCAGCTATAGGTATTATATATTTAAGTTCTGAATGACACGTTAGCTCTTCTATTCACATTTTACCGTCGACTTGTACTATTGTACACAAATATATATCTTTTTTATATTTTATAGTTTAGTAGATACTTATTTGACATTGACTTGTACTCTGTGTACACATTTTATTTTTATTTATACAATTTAAATTTGACAAAGACCTGTACTTACTTTGTGTAAGTGGGTATGTAATTTATATGAATTTAAATTAATTATGTTATGATAATTGAATTTATACACACTAAATGAGTTAAGTGTTACTATCTGATATCTTATCCAATGTAAGATTCTTTTGTTAATATGTTACTTAGTTTTGACTGTGTCGCTGGGAGTTTTCTTGCTATTTCTTCTTTCAAGCAGTGACACTTCACTGAGATAGTGTAACAGTAATAGTATAATCATGCGGTGTGTCAGACCTAATGTTGGTTTTGCCATAAAGGAGAACTGTGTAGCAGCTCTTCTGGATTTCATCTTTAGGCGACCTTAACTCTTATTCTCCACGTTGGTGGCTATTAGCCCCGAATCGCTAACTTATGCCTGACAGACCGTAACAAATCGCACCTTGGGATGGTGACCGTTGCCAAAGCAAAAGCTTTGCGATTTATTTATTTTTGGGTTGTTTAAATTCACCTCCTTTTTTGTTTGGTAGCGGTTTCATTTTTGGGATGCGAACATAGAAAGTAACATATAATTAGACAATCAACAAACAAGTGTTAATGCTTTCATGTTGAATAAATGATTTTGAATTTGAATTTGAATTTTGAATTTGAATAAGAGTTTAATCTAATATTCTATTATATTGATATGACTCACAATAAAAAGTGGCTTGTACAGGCGATACTTATATTTTTATATTTATCCTAACGAATGCTGAAAACGAAATTTGTTCTAGATATGTTTATAGCCGCGTGGTGCCGGCAAAGTAGAGTTTGTACCACCCCATGCCTGCCCGTGGGTATCGTACGAGGCGATTAAGGGTTTCCGGGAGGCGGGCAGCAGCGCCTCCCGTGCTGACAACATAGTCCGAAAATCACACTGCGGTCACCAACCCGTCTGCCCAGCGTGGTGACTATGGGCAAACCCCCCCCCCCCCCTATGGCAGTAGCCTTGTGGCGTGCCCTTGGGGAGGCCTACGTCCAGCAGTGGACTGCAATAGGCTGAAGACAGACCGTTTCACTATATCACATTTCTATAATATGATTTTTTATTGACTTGTTGACCCAAGTGTTGAGCCAAGGGCTGGCTGAATTTTGGAAGCTATTACCTCGTACAATATTCTTGGCCTCATTGGCAGTAGTAGGCGACGTCAAAGTCGTAATAATGCGTTTTATTGTAAGAATCTAGAACTGTTGCTCTTGAACCTACTCGATTATATTTCTTTTCTGTTCCAGGTACGACATTTGCTGCATTAGCCTCTCCTGCCAGTTCCACAGGTATTTCACATATAGTATCAATATGGATTTTAGCTATTAAACAGCTTTTTAACCAACTCACCTAAATTGTTTCCGAATTTGCCTCGTGGTCAATGTCAGCCATTGTCTTCGGTAAAAGTGACAACCTTGGCTATGTTTGACTCAGATAAAAACCTGATAATTCGTCGCGAAATATCGTTATTTATCTTAATGAAATTACTGGTCGATGATTGCCAGCAGTGGCCTCTTAGCAGTCACACTTACCGGAACTGGATTGCCATCTTCCGCCAACGAAACCTTTTCTTCTTTCAAACATAATAATAAAAGAAAATATCAAATTCGATCGAGCCGTCTTCTACTTCTGGCGTTTTATGACGTTGGCAATTCTTCGCCAAAGTTTCGTATTCCGTATTCTCATAACTGCCTTTGTCCGTCCGGTAATGCAGGAGCCTACCTTTCATGTTGCTTAACTCTGTGGGAAACTGACTTTTGTTTTATTTTTAATAATTAGGTGTAATGTAATGCTATATCACTCCGTAACCGTACACCTTTGAGTTTTACTTTAAGCATGTTTCATTTGAAATTGAAAGTATGAAGAATGGCTTAGAATAACCATTTAGAGTGAAAATCTTTGCATACATACACAGATACTGCTCTCAACATTTCAGTGAATGTTTTCATGACATCGGGCGATTCTATCTTCCTGCACGATATCTAGACTTAATAATGTGATTAGTGAGTATATGCGTGCTGTTTTGTACTTTTATGTGACTATCTACGCACGCAATAGCTAGGAAGATAACGTTAAGTACACTGCACTTTACGCATGCGTGTACGTCTCGATGCACAGTAATTAACGTAATATATCACAGATAAACGAGGAACGTCTCGAGCTGAGGTCTACTGTATCCGTCTGTCGTTGTCACGTAGGATGTAGTATTTATTGACTAGTAATAATCAGCGTACGGAATTATGCCGATCGGAATATACCAGTTCTATAGTAATCAATATACCCACAAAGCCTTTGTCTATCGAGAACATTGGCATCTTTTTGAAATCACTATCTTTGTAATTTGATCGTTGAACACGGCTTCTCATTTCAGTGTCTTAGAAACGGTACTTTTTAATAACGATTACTGTATTTCAATTCTAAAATCAATTATGCATTAATATGATATTGGCTCTTGCCAACTATTACTACGACACCAATATTATAAATTCTGTGTTATCCGTTTTACACTCCCAATATGTATTAGGTAAAATAATTAACCTAGGTTGAATGGAGACCGCGCCTTACGCAAAATAGGCGCACAGACGTCGAGTTGCGGAAACAAGCCCGTTCTACCATACCATACCATACCATGGAGACCGCGCCTCGGCAAGCGTAGCGTTGGGCGCCCTCCGGCCAGATGGACCGATGACTTAAAGAGGACGGCTGGTAGTGACTGGATGGCAAAAACGGGAGATCCAGCCATTTGGCGTACACTGGGGGAGGCCCTATGTCCAGCAGTGGACTGCAATAGGCTGACGAAATGGTAAAAAACTCTGTACTCTGTCGCAGCTGTTTTTAACTTTTTCATTTCTAATTTCGTGATGTACTTTACAATTGTTTCGACACATTCGCATCTATGTGGATCTGCATCGCCAACTCGTGATAGTGCAGAATGTACAAGTCTGTGGGAACATGCAGCACTTGTTATTGCAAATGTCAATGCACTTACGAGTATGAAACGGATGACGTAAATTCACGTAACAAAATGGTACCTATATTACTATACTTGCATATTTTATGTATCTTAAAATCGTAATTTGGTATCAATGCGTCAACCATACTTACTCGTACTAGATAGTTACTAAAGATAGTTGGCAAAAACACTTCCCCATATCATCAATCTCTAACTCAAACTCCAGTCTCACTAAACCATTGAAAAATAACTTTTATGTAAAAGATGACAAAGTATGTACTATCATCTGTCACTAGTGTCCTCAAGGGTAGTATTACCACTACGGGTACCTATATGACACTGTAGACAACTCGTGCAACACAAATCGTCTTTACCACGCGCAGAAATTACCTACTTACCTATTTAAAACAAATTTAGACACCTACCTGAGAATGGAACGAATGTCATCGAGCTCATCAATTTGCATTGCTAATTTCAAGTTACAAAAGACTTAAAACATGTATTGTCGTGTGTTTAAAACTGCAGATACCTACTTACGTCGCGTATCATTTAATGTCTTCTTCATTAATATTGATGAATTTGGCATCAAGCTTGAGTGAATCTACCTGTAGTACGTTTACGATTTTTTTAAAACTTAACGATTATTATTATTAATGTGAACTTTATTTTGATGAATGCCGATCTTCAATTGATTTTATCTGTCGTCGCCGACCCTGAAAGGATCGAACCTAAAAAATTATATGTTATGATTTGTTTATTGCAAGCAAATTAGTGTTTATGTAAGATGAAAAGAATCAGTTGAGTGTTTACTCTTTGCAATGTGAAATGGATAAGGAATCAATAGTACCTACTACCATAGACTTGAATTTTGCTTATATTCCTTCTATTAAGTATATATTTTGATAGATGTTTGTAACCGCACACCGCAATGGCTCTATCGATTAGGATAAAATTTCATAGCACAAACATTTAACCTGGAGTTACCTTAAGTCAGCAATATGATAGGGAAACCAGCAAATGTAATGATCGATATGTGCAAAGAGTATAATATACTTAAAGTGTGTGTGACTAATGGATTCACGATACTATTTACGTTTGTCGATGTTTTGAAAAACAACTTAACGCACTGACGTAAAATCTAAACACAAACTACACGACAGCTAGTTTAACACCGCATGGTGCCGGCAGAGTAGAGTTTGTACCACCCCAAGCCTGCCCGTGGGTATCGTACGAGGCGATTAAGGGTTTCCGCGAGACGACAACCCGCCTGCCCAGCGTGGTGACTATGGGCAAAACCCCCCTGTGGTAGTAGCCTTGTGGCGTGCCCTGGGGGAGGCCTACGTCCAGCAGTGGACTGCAATAGGCTGAAGACTAGTTTAATGTAAACAATATTAATTCAATTAACGCTTTTCCATCCTAATTGAAGCTAGAAAACTTTCTGGAAGTCATTAAGGACCATTGTGTTCGGATGTTTCTAGACGCGAGTTTAATTAGTTAAACTAAAGTTTTGTATACCTCAAATTTTATAGGGATTCTGTTGGTTCTTAGTAAGCTTTTTAATTTTTTTTTATTAAAATTTAATTATTTTCAATCATGTGTTGGCGGTGTAATTTGGAGCAGTTCGCTGCTTTTGAAAATTCCTACTTTAAATCTTAGTACCTAGATAATTTATTCATCAAGCATAACAATAGAAGATGGTTACTTAAACCATACCCAAAAGTTGAATTTGTTTCCTTAAATTCGATTGTCCAATTCCTCCAGTAGATTTGATTCGCTGTTCTCAATTGTTTTTGGAATCAAATTATTTACAACGAGTGCTCTGATTGGAGTTTCCTTTTGTGTAACGTTTTTCTAGGGGTTCACGGAGGTCGTTCCAATATCGTCACGTGTTACAGCCCGAATAGTCACATTTTCATCTCGGATTCTTTCAAAGTCACCCTTGTTTTCAGCATTTGACTTTTTGTACCTACTCCGAAAGTTGAGGTATTATTTTGACTGTAACGTCATTATGTTACTTCGAATTAATTTTGAAAATGTTTCTTTTATTCTAGTTTTGTTCCTAAATTGAGTTTCCGTCATTTTCACTTTACTAATGTACCTACAATGTCCGGCTCTTATCTAAATATTTTTCGATGAAAAATAGTGCAATCATTTTATTGAGGAAGCGGTACTAATTTTCGCTATTTTCCAAAAGCAATTACAGTTTTTGTCCATTCGATTTTGACACCTTCAGCGATCCGTCTCGCTTGAAGATTCGTTTTCACTCTCCTTAAAAAAATGTGGCGTTCTAAACAGTAAGCTTAATTAATTATTACGGTCACTGGGACAGAATCTTAAAATAGCATATTACCCTGTATTTGTTAAAAAATTCCCTTTATTTGCTTGGCTTGCTGGAAGAGATCTCTTGTAGATATAAGCTTGCCATTATACATGCATCTCTTCTTTTATCTTGTAATATGTATTTTTTGTGTGTGGCTATTCTTTATTAAGAATAAGAACAATAGCTTCAGTTCTTACTGTTTCAGAAATATTATTAATGAGAACACGAGAGAAGAGTGTGATTTCATTCAGCCAAAATTTAATATTACATATAGTACGAGTAGAACCACAGATAAAAATAATATCAAATATTATGAAGCTCTATAAACACCGTAAGGAACTTTTTCAATTAAAGATTTTAAATTCTCGAAAGTTAAATCTGAACTCCCGTCCAACATCCTCGAGCCTTTAAGGGCAATTAGCTAAGAAAACACATCGATCAACCTCGAAACTCAAGTATCGTTGCGGCAAGTTGCATCACTCGGTGTCATCAGTCGATTGTTCTGTGGGCGATGTCCTTATTTGAATACTACATGTAACACTATCCGTGATAGACCGTTGCTATATTTTCAACCGGTTCTGTTGCATATTCATATGTAATATTTGGTGGATCTAAACTTGTTTTGTTTCGTTCGCCTAGTTTTTGCATTCTAGATCTTCGATATCGGAACTGTGCAGGTTTTATTTGGGATTGGATATTACGCAAAAGTCATGGAGAACCGTCATTGTTATTATTTTAAGACTTGTTGCAATAAATTAGTTTTTTTACAAAGGATTATCATTAAATAAAGCGAAAAATATTTCATAAATTTCAAATATCTCTTTAAGTATGTAAGTTAACGGTAAAATACATAGATCTTCCAAATTGATCCCCATTTCCAACACTGTTTTATGTAGATATATGCGTATACCCACCAAAGATCCATTAGTCTTTAATGCTTCTCTCCTTTATCGTAGATAACCGGTGTTATTATGGAGCAGGAGCTTTGCACTTAGCGATCAGGTTACTCGAAGATGTACCTTTAATTACCTAGTTTAGTTTAGCTACGTAACTATACGTCACAAGTTCGCAACTCGCGATAGCGTTTACATCGATTACTTTCTCTGCTTGATTCATTATGAGCTGTATAATATCAATTTTGGTTCATGTGAAATGCTACAAAATATATTTTACATTGTGTGTCTAATAATTTGTTGGAAACTGTAAAATTTTAAATGTTATTTGAATTAAGTGAACTATTTGCAAGATGCTTTATAATAAGCTCTTTGTATTCAATGTTGTTAAACAATGCTATTGCGGTTAATGGTTTTATTTATTTAGGCAATGAATACATGGTTTCCATGCGTTGTTGTGTTTGCGCCATCATGCGATAGCTTGTTGCTTTCATTAGTATTGCGCCTGATGGTCGATACATGCTATGTTTTATGGTGTGACATGCCAATATATTGTAATCAAATAGCCATTTATTAGGCAACTCAATACATCATTAATACCAATAGCTTCGCAAAGTGTCAACATTTCTTTTTTTCCGTAATTTGTTAATTTTCCATTGCTACTGGTTTAGTAAGTACCTTCCTTGTACCCTAGTTAGAATTTCGTTAGCCTTACCTTTCGTATTATCTAGGTATTTCCTTACCAACAAAAAACTTTGTTAACTTATATTCAGAGGCAACTGCCAAAACATCTGCAATCTTTTTGTGATGCTATAACTATTTCAAGTCTGAAAGTGACTCTCTTTATTACGTATTTCGTGACCTCTCTCATAAATTCAAAGGCAGTCGTTACACCATCAGGAATAAAAGCTATGATATTCCTTTGTCTGCAGACAAAAGAATTGCGACGGGAGGCGAAAGTCGGCGATTCGGAAATATTTCTATATGACGAGGGAACTGTGTAATTGCTTAAACTTTCGCTCCTGATAAATTGTTACGGATTTTCGGGGTATAAGGATATTCCTTGTAGCCTATTATATTGGTTAGGTGACTTGTGCGCTAAAGGTAGCAACCTCATCAGATCATTGACATCTGTACATGCTTAACGTGGCTATGGGATCTCCTATTTCGCGAACACAGCCGTCTGCATTATGTATGTGCACATACATAATACGCATATTACCTACTCTGTGGATAACATTTAAGAAATAAATAAAAAGCCAAAATTCCAATGTCGTTATAATTCGTCGCACCCACTTTATTTCAAATGAAATCAATGTTTCAAATTTCGTAAAACATAAGATAATGTGAACTTCGTGACTTATTTGCAAAACCATGTTGTCTTGTTGAGAAACACTGTGAAGTGATTCATATTTTAAACTAGCTTTTACCCACGGCTATATCTGCAGGGGCTGCAGAAAGAAATAAGTATAATAATTTTTTGGGAAAAGGTAATTATTATAACTAAAAATCACGGAGTCACAGGTGAAGAATCAGATTTACATTCATTTGGCTCTTTGACAAGCTGCTCCCGCTTTAAACGTGTATTGTCGTTGTCATCATCATCATCTTCCTGCTCTTATCCGATTATTTATAGGGTCGGCGCAATATAGTTTCTTTAGAAACTGACGTTGCCAGGGATTTGGCGTTTGTTTTTACGGCCGGCTGCTTTTCTGATGCCAACCTTCTCGGGTATAGCTAAGTACTAAAACTCGTATATAATAAATAAGTAATAAATTCAACGGTACAAGTCCGTGACTGATTGGGGCTATCAATGCTATCATCGTCGTCGTATGAGTTGGATTTTTGTACCTTGGGTCAGATAGATTTGTGGCTCAACGCACCTTTTCCTGTGAAATAATTAACATTGGGTAGGTCCAGCGTTAGTCACTCTTGTAGTCGTGCGATGATTACATTATGTCTACGCAATATTTAAAACGTGAATCATATTTATCTCGTCTACCTGCGTTGAATCTCCCAAAGATATTAATTGATCAATTTATGATACTCGTGGTTACCCTATCCTATTTTCAAAGATTTGACATTTTCTTCCTGTGATTTTCCTCAGGATTGATCTATCTTGAGTCGAAGTTCTGTTTATTACTTTTTGTATATCATTAATCGCAGGCAGAATGCGTAGTAGAATAAGACCAATATTATAGTGTAGTATTATGTAAGTAGACTGACCTACTTGAATATGTATGAAGAATATATTTGATATTGGCTCTTTTAATATTTACTTGCCAAACACTCACCGTAGCAGGCATTGAAAACGGCTTTTATTTGTCGGCCAATATTTATCTAAGTTCACCTTACACTCAGGGTTACTAAAGGTTAAGTTAAATATATGAATTGATGCACAAAGAATAATTTGGAATATCTAATAGAAGTATATCTGTTATGACTAGATCATCATTACTTACTGCGAATGTTCAAAGACTCAAATTAGTTACTGAACTCTGAAAGTTACCTAGTGAGGTAGCCTTGGATCTCTCTCTTAACAAGTTCGTACTCTATTTGCATCCACTCATGCTCAAAATCCAAAAAGACATAGTACAATGGTACACAACTTTTACAGTTGCCATTTAACATGTCTTTGTTTTCATGCATCGGTGAAATAAAAAGTGAAAGAGAAATGTTCATTTGAATAGTACTTTTCCCTGAGATGTTATGACGGCTCCGTTTTATGGATACAGTACACGAGATTAGAGATTATGTAACACATATAGGTGGATGGAATTAATCAAAATTTGGTTACAATTAAATTTCATCTGAGTTGCGCATTGGGGCAAATTTTTCATTGGAACTAATAAAAACTTCAGTTTAAAAAACCCTTTAAAACAAGATTTTATTATTTGTTAATAATATTAACTGATCAAACAAACGAGCCCAAACTCGATAGTGTTGCGTCGTTTAATTACGTAGTTCCTATGGCCACCTTCCAACTCCATCATCAGATCAGCATTGCATTGTCATCTGATTTATACATGCATGCAAAATTTCGGCTCAATCGGAAACCAGAAAGTGGATCAAATTTAACTTGCAAGATTTGGTTACAGACAACGCGATAGGTAAAACTAAATAAAGCTTATTAATAAGGATCATTGATACATTTCTCCGTTTTCTCGCTACTTTATTACGTACTTAAACAAAAAAAAGGATACTAGTCTTAAATAGTGACACGTTATGTAATGACATACATTGATGCAATAAATTAAAAAATATATATTATAAAAATTCTTGGTACTTATACTAAACAGCGTACAACAAATTCTCTGTATGAAGCTCAAGCATTGATTACATGTCTTGCCAGGCATGCATTGTTTATCACAAATATAGTATGTATTGTACGTAAATAATAGGAAAGTATGCTTGACTGGGAATGTTTATTGTATTCCTGATAAAATTAGTTTTTGTAAAAAGTATTTTACCCACCCACTGCATAAACTTATTATATGTACTTCTTTCTCTGAATGTTCTACGAATCTTCTATATGTAAACGAACATAAAATATTTCAGATCCTATTCCATTTCTTTCCATCCATTTTAAATGTAGTCCGACACCGTACGATATAATCCCCATTTATTTATCTATCGAAGGTAACGTGCCCGTTTTCCCTGAAGAATTTTCTTTTCACATTTCTCTCTGTAACCTAAAATATATTTGTAGTAAGAGTTCCATCATTCACACCTGTTACAGCTGAGCCGCTCGGTTTAATTTCCTTATCCCTTACGGGAACCCCTTCTCAACTCGTATTATTTAAGAATTTATCCTTGTCATGAACCGTGCTATTGAAATATCTTTATTTGATGGTCCATTATTTAAATTATTATCCTAATGCTGATGGAGCTATTCATATTCTTTATGGTGTTTTAGGATGACCATGTTAACTTTAAGATTAAATTTAAATTGCATTTCAATGGCCTCATTACATTTGCATCTGAATAAAAAAAACAGACAAAAGACCACCTATTTACCCCAGGTCATTGTCGCCTAAAGCAAGCATCTGAAGGACTGTAGCCAATGGAGCGTGTCCCGGATGGGCTTGGTAATCACTCAGGTCTTGTTTGCTATGATTAGGCGATGGGGCGCAGTCTACTGGAACAGCAATGGATATGACCGATGTGATAGGCAGATGAATCATCGTCCTTATTTGTGATGTTGCTAGCTGCAAAAACTGCTGAACGAATGGATCGATTAAATTTTAAAGAATTACGTCTAAAGATTGAATTCCATTGGATTCTTAAGATCTATTAGGTTACATTGCCAGACGCTATGTAAAAAATGCTCGTACTTTGTACGTAAAAAACAAATTTGTTTGACGAGAACATGATAACTTTTCAAGAATTGTTAGGTATAACTTTCCCGAGTGTCTCTTTCTTGTTTCTAATATTAGAATTCCTTTGTTACAGGTGGCCTGAAGTATCCCTTATGATTGCGCGGTGAGCCAGCGGCCGGTCCTCTAGGTTCGTTTTGGAAACTTTTATATTTACCCTGTCTGCCTTGACCTTGTTTTCTATTGTTTACGTCTTTAGGTATAATGTGAGGCTACTTTACATAAGATCAATTAATTTATCTTTACTGGTTCTTGACTTGGGTGAAACTCCTGGTTTGCTGAGTGGTAGAAAAATGCAGCATTACCTACTATTATTTTATCGAAGTTACCTACTGGCCCGTTATCAAGGCAATTGTATTTTATTATCAGTTTTATTGAAGGGTCCAGAATTTGGTTAAAAGTGTACGTGACCAAAGATAAAGAAATTAATCTGTTCATGATAAAGTACCTAATAATAATTGTTTCCATGAAACTTTGCGATAAAATTATATAAATTATGTATATTGTTACCATAATCAAAACATGATGCATTAACGCATTATGATAATAAAACAAGTAGTTAAGTACTTAGAAATATATCCAATGTTTTTATTTTGATGATCTAAACTGTGCTCCTAGCTAGCCTGAAAAAGCTTTTCATACACTTCACTTTATTGGAATCTGTAAAATGAACAACTATTCACAAACATCTAAAGCAGCCTTTCCCAAAGTGGGCGATAACGCCCTCCTTATGGGCGCTGCAGGCCTAAAGGGGGCCGGTAAGAAATCCAGAAAAAATATTGAGGCGTTGTGTAGAGGCTTGGGGAGTTATAGTAGTTTTTAAGTAGGTGAAAAAATGGGGGCGCTAAAATACAATTTATTCTCAAAGTGGGCAGTAGACAAAATAAGTTTGGGAACGAAGAAAAGCCGAGTCCTCGACAAATAAAGAGAAAGAAAAGAATGTGAACAATGCGGTGCCTCGACAATTCGACATGCTTTTACACTTTTAGGCATATGGTGGTCTACTTTCATAGAGCCATGTACTAAAGCTAGCTAATCGCAAAAAGTTATCCGTGTAGCTCTCTACAAAATGTCGTAATCTAATCAAAACGATTTTGTAGGTTTTCAGTAAGATTTTACCCTAAAGAAAAGTAAACTGTATTCTGTGTATGTCATAATCGGTGATATTAAAAAGACTTTTGATTGTGTTAGTGGAGTGCCAAATAAATAAGCCATAGATATTCAAGTATTTCATTACTTACATTTATCGATGTCCGTAGTTTACGATTGAACAACCGATGGCGGTGGTTATTTTATGGCGTCTGTCGTCGCCTTCCTGAAACTTATACCCCCGCTACAATAGTAGGTATATAACAATTTGCTCATACGAGAAATTGATATTTCCTTTATGTAACCACCATATTATAGGTATATTCTCACAAACAGGTGCGACACACATAAGTGTGAAAGACTACAACACAGAGCCAAGTGTAGAACTCGAGTGTGTTTACCTAGGTAAGCTAGACTCAAAGCAAAGCTCCAGTTCAGCTCTTTGACGTCAGTGTACAAAGTCTTTGCGTTGGTCGTATTGGTTTACGAGTGATGAATGAGAAAAAACTTGCCTGGAGCGTGTTGTATGTCTTCAATGTTCGTACGATTACTGTACTCGTACCTAAGCTTTTGAATTGTGCTGTATTTTAGGTTGTGAAGATTTCGTGGCTTAGAGCAGTCTATGTATGATCAGTATATATGAGCAGACGGCCGATTGGTGTAGTTGGTAGTGACCCTGCCTGCGACGCCATAGGTCCTGGGTTCGAATCCCGGTAGGTGCAAACATTGATGTGATGAATATCGATGTTTGTTTCCGAGTCATGGATGTATATATACTTATCTATGTATTTATATACCGTTGCTTAGTACCCACGACACAAGACCTTAGGGATCTTAGTGTGGGACTAGGTCAATGTGTTGTGAAGCGTGTGAATATTTATTTATTTATTTTATTTATTTATGTATGCTCCAGAAATTATTGTTATGCTTTGTAGAAATTTTTCGAAACAGATATTTTTCTGGATGGATTTAATTACACAATACAATACACTAGTAAACAAAAGATATAAATGTACATATGGCAATTTTTTCCGGGATAAATAAGAACTTTCATTGAAAGTTACAAAAAAAATAGTCTAACGAATAGTTAGTACATAGGTACATATATGTCGGCCGTTCGTTAGTCTTGAATTAAATGCAAACTATACCAACGATGACACAATACAGGATGATTCTTGGTCGTCTACGTTGCCGAAATCTACGAAATCTCCTCATCGGCATCATTTTTCTCCATGGAAGCATACCTGGGAAGTGTCTGGTTCTAAAGATATTCGGGTCCAAAGTTGAGTTAATAAATAGACTGCCTTTTTCTGCATAAATGCACATAGTCGCGTGTAGCAAAAGATATAAATGTACATATGGCAATTTTTTCCGGGATAAATAAGAACTTTCATTGAAAGTTACTACAAAACAATAGTCTAACGAATATGTTAGTATCATAGGTTACCATATATATCGGCCGTTCGTTAGTCTTGAATTAAATGCAAACTATACCAACGATGACACAATATACTTATACGTATGATGTCCTAAATATTACTAAACGTATCGTTATTTCTGTACTTCCAACAGTTACGGTAGATTTATCTACTAGATATTTATCTACTAGATAATATACTAATCATGCTGACATTAATGGCATCTGCCTCGTCTTTGATCTTCCTACACGTTATTGATAATACTGCAACGTGTAGTAAACTGTTTCTTTTTACTAAACTATGAAATGGACCTTTCGTTTACATCAGTGGTTCCCAAAGTGGTCCAGGTGGTCTACGTTAATGTGAAAAAATGGAGGTTCACAATTAATTTGTATATGGTGTAGGCCTGTAGGGGTCTACCAGAACCAGTTAACTTTTAAAAGGGGTCTATGAGTAAAAAAAGTTTGGGAACCTCTGGTTTACATCAATATTAAATGACAAAAAGTACTATAAATTTTTCGCCGCGCGACAAAAATGCTTTGCGGAATAAAATCGCGCCGCAGTAATTGTAATATTGACTTTGAATTTGTAGCTAAGTGCGCGCAATAATATTGAAAACTCAATGTTAACAGTTTCAAAGCAGTTTTGCCGCAAAATATTGATAGTGCGCGCCTAGCCTAACTGATGCTATATTTACAGAGACGAGTGGATGGAAATACTAGTATGAGTACAACATGGGCTAGGTTTTGAACATTTAGAATCGTTGTGACAATCACCTTTAGGGGAGACCTATGTTCATACAAAATTATCACAAACCTTTCTCCATGTCTATTTCGCCCACCACCGGGCCCTAATCCGTTGATCTGCCGACATGATACGAACACAAGACACCTCGCAACGAGAAGCCAGATTAGGCAACCATAAATACATAGCTGCTAATCCGAAAACCAATTAAAATTTTAATCCTATGTCGCCAACACCCGTGGCATCATCAGGATTAGTTTTCCAAGTTTATACCGAACCAACTAACAAGGGCCCGGTGGTGGGCGACCTTTCTCCAGTGCCTGAATGTGTTTGTTTTTTTACAAACGGATATAGTAGAATAGCTGTAAAGACCTCAGTGATAGTGACTTTGTCATTGGGCTTTGTTATTTTTATACATATATATTTAAATACTTACCTAGTAGATGAAATACCACTTAGTACGCGTACCTACTTGTATAACAGGGTTAGAAGTTAAGACGAGCTCGTCTAACAAACAATGGAGCATTGTGTTGGTGAGCTGTTACCGACCGTGAAGTAGGAGGCTACTTCCCCTGAAGTGCTTAATGTACCAACTAACTGTATTTTGTACTTTGTCCATATCTCCAATGAAAAGGGACAAAACAAATATTGTGTATGGTATAAGTAAACAAGCGGCGGTAGGCTTACCCCTTACCAAATGGGACTTAATAGGCTAACTGGTGAAAAGTCAGTGTATAATTTGCACACCTCTTTGAAGATAATGGGTGAGACATGTATAAGTAAATATTGGTGATAGTGTAGAGTAATCGTCCACTTACTTGTTTATTGATTCGTTTAAGGAATATTAAAATTAAACGCTTCATCGCTGGATAGTCAATAATTCACTGAATATTCATCAAATATATGGAGACCGCCAACATCAGATCAACCATTTGCAATTTTTTTTTGTAATATCTTTTTCTGCTTCTGTGTTCAAAAATATTTTTACAAGTCCTCCAAAATATAAATTAAAATGTGAATCCCGCCGTTAATATAAACAAATGCGTAGGAAGACCAAATAGGGTAGTCTTTTACGAGTACCACAAAAGGGAGTTACAGACGTGGGCGGCATTGGAGGAATTATTGACAAACGTATTTGTCTCGATAGATTTGTGGGCGTTAAAGGGACATTACCATTGGGTCCAGTCAATAAATGTTACGCAGCTGGTCCTTTTGTCTTGAAGTCAGATTAATGGATTATGCAAAGTTTCTATTTCTATATTTTGACGGCCGATTGGTGTAGTTGGTAGTGACCCTGCCTTCGACGCCATAGGTGGCTGAGTCCGAATCCCGATAGGTGCAAAGTGCAAACATTGATGATGAATATCGATGTTTGATTCATGGGTGTTTCTTTACTTATCTATGTATTTCTTATTTATCTTATCAGTTCTTTCTAGCTATCCCATTTTGGGGCTGTGTATAATTCCTTGCCTTATTTAAGGTAAATTACCTATGTATCTAAGTCTGGGACTAGATTAATTATCTAAAATTATTTTATTGTCTCGATCTGTATCAGGCATGTGCCACTTTAAGCAGTAACTAATCTGTCTCGTGCCAAAAAGCATTCACGGTTGGTACCTTTGCAAATTGCCCATTACTGCGATAACCACGTCCGTAAACAGTATTAAACACTGGAATATTCATGAAGAAAGTGGTTTTATGTCGTTATGATCTCGTTGCCATTCACTCAATTCGAAAACTTTTAATTGAATGCAAACACTTCTTCTAATCCCTGAGAGAGAATTTTGATTGTGATTGGGACCTTTATTTTTATATACATACAGGATGTAACAAAAAGGGTATGTTAAGCGAAAATATATGTAAATAGCCCACTGTAGAGAACCTATCCACAAAATTTGAGACCCGAAATCACATGTTTATTTTTCCCGATAGTATGGAGAATTTTTAAATATCTCAGGAATTTTCATACAATCTTGAAAAATAAAAATGTGATTTCGAGTCTCAAATTTTGGAAATAGGTTCTCTATAGTAGGCTATTTACATAGCTTTTCGCTTAACATACCCTTTCTGTTACACCCTGTATATATACGGCTGCGTTTAAAAGGGTCAGTCAGAGCTGCAGGATCTAAAAGAGATCCCAAAGCCACGTTTAGCCTAGCGAAGTTGCTAGCTAATCGCCTGAGAGAATGCCTTAGTCGACTCTTACGAAATGCACGGGAAAACGATATTTTAATGGAAATTGCAAAAATTAGATTCAAAGTTTGCTAGCAACAAAGATTTGGTTCTTATTATTAAAGGGTATAAAATAAACAAAATCTAAGTGCTTTGGCTTTCCCCGGAATTAATCCATTGTCTGTGTAGGTTCTGGCAAATCCTATTAAAACCCGCACAAAGCGATGGTCCGGGAGCCGGGAACTTTTCCTGTTCAAACAGATTTATTTGCACTCAATGACATCAACGGCTATTCAGCCTTTTGGATTGCCAATATTCAATAGATACGTATTGTTTAGTGGCTGATGCGCGTTTTAGGATTTATTGTACAGCTATAAAATTTTCATAATTTGACATCTTAATTTACTAAGCTTAGCACAATACATACAATACGATTTTGTGCAAGGAAGGTAGGCCGAAATACCTACTAGAAACTATAAAAATCTTCCTCTTGAATTACTCTACCTATTTCCAAATGGGAAACGCACCAAAATCCGTAGTTTTCAAGATCTAAGCATACATGGACAGACAGACAGCGGGAAGCGACTGTGTTTAATAATATTTAGTGAAGAGCAAAGAACTTTGGTAAAAATAAATGCTGTAACTCCCCATCTAGAATGCTAAGAGCCTCACAAAATCCAGGAAAATTCCTAACATTCACACACGTAGACTACGGAAAGTGCTATGGCCTTGTTGTGTCACCGCTATTTGAACTTTACACTGCTGTCCTAGGGCGGAAAATGTGTTCTAGCCGTCTAGAGTTAGGATGTGTGGATAGGTGGAATAGTGAATTAGAGTGAAATTTAAAGGTACGTGCGAATTTGCTTAAGTACTGAAAGTTGTATTTAATTAGAAAGGTATGTCGAAATTTTTAATTTTATCACATTTATGGTCTTTAAATTGTATTTATGAGTAAGTTAACCAAACATTTTGTTGACTGATGACATCATAATATAACAATACTATTTATTTAGATAGGGCATTGGAAACGTAGAATATGTACCTAGGTCAAGATTTTTTAAAGCCTATGTAGAAATTCATCTCTACATGTTTGAATATTATGTAGAAAAAGTAATGGATGTAAATATGGTACTTTCATATTATTTGCCTGCATATGTAGGTGAATGGCGAGAACTCAATTCTGCAAAAAAAGGAGGGGAAATCTCACTAGACTCAGTAGGCTATAGGTAATGTACCTAGATTGAGAGCAGAACAATCAGTGATGGCGTAATATTTATGTAGTTACAACATAAAGAAATAACAATACTGTGGGTACCTACTAATTGATATGTTAGCGCTGCACGAACTTCCGATTCCTCTTTCGTCATATAAAGATACATAACCTAATTACAGCATACACGTATTATATCTACACTTATGGGTTTAGATTATTAAACTTCGATATCATTTCTTTATTTATACCAGTCCTTGACCCACTGCTGGGCAAGTCACCATCACCAATATTTTTATACCTAGAATCTAGAAGACATACCGTAACGTAACATAAAAGATGGTTACTTTAGCCCTAAGGAGAAACTTTAGCAAAACTAGAAACAGTTTTAGGTAAAACTATTTAACCAATCTATCGATGAGAACCGCGAACTCCATCGATAGCTCATGACGAGCAATCTCGCCAAAGTTACCTACCTGGTCTAAAGCACCATGATTTTACGGTACTTAGGGCAAGGACAATTTGTGAGATCAAAAATACTGTAGCTTCACAGACGTTTTTCGCTTAAAGTGAGCTTATTTACTGATCAAATGATTTGCCCCTAGCGTAGCGACTTGCTAATGCTATAGCACGTGATGTTAATGTTCTCTCTCTCTCTTATTTCCAGGTCGGTAGACGTGCCAGCGCCCGTCAAACTGCCATCATGACGCTACACTGGTGGATGCACTGGTTCTGGGTGACGATGCTGCTCACACTCTCAGGTTAGTTGGCTATCTTGATCGTGGAGATCAAAGAGGTGATGGTTTTAAACCATTCATAGAAAATGGTGACGTTATTGCGTGGGAGGTACCTACCTACCAACCGTAGAGGTAGATTATGATGGAAGGCAATGCCACTGCTGGACGTAGGCCTCCCCCAGAGCAAGTCATCGAACCATCTGACCAAATTAGTACTTACTATCAAATCAATTTAATACCTAGTGTTGAATTTCTTTGGGGGGGGGGTTTAAATACTGCTATCACACTTACAAGGGTTATTGATCTCCTTTCACATGACCAAGGTGATGTTTTAACAACATTACGCACATACCCTAACTTTAAAATTAATGGAAAGTCCAATAACACTTTGCCCTTGACTTTAAGCTCTCAATGCTCTCTCAAATTGTAAATGCCATCAAATTTTAGCATCGTAAACAACGTCCACCCAGACGGATCTAATTTTAAAAGCCTAGACGCTTCTAGTCTTTTAAACTTAGATACGTCATAACATCAGCGTAGCGTATTGCCATTTTACCAAGTTACCCTTATTTAGAGCAAATTGTATATATATCAATGGATTCATCCTCTCGTTCTTCCTCTTTTTCATAACCTATAATGTGATTGATTTGCATATTTCCTGTGCTGATGCGATGCTTAATTAGAATGCATCAGCTGCATCTCTTTCTGTGCATGTCGTTAGAATCTAGAAGCTAGCAACTTCTCACTTATCATTTACATCTGTCCCCACCATGGAGAAGAAATAGAAGAGGAGCAGCGGCTAAGTATATTTTCATACAAAAAAATTGTGTGCCGCGGAGCGTGGGTGAAGTATACGAGGGGAGCATCCTAATACTGTAGCCCTGCCCATTTACATAGAAACCACCTTGTAGTGACTAGCCAAACTACTTGCATAAGCGTGTCGTTACAGCTACTGCGTTACACACACTGGCCCTGAAGCTCCGCCCCTATCATGACGTCATGACCTCACGATTGCCACACGGTTCAGTTCATAGTTCCACCTCCTCTTTTATACCTTCTCAATTGTCCTCGCTATGCTGAACGGGACTGAGGGATCTCCTTTATGATTCTGCAGTTCTGGTACCATTTTTTATGCCACCCATACCACACAGTCGTGTGTGTATGTATGAGCTCATGTAGTCCCGACAATACTTGGTTTTACGAGTATGTACCTATAAAGGATTTATCATCAATGGTTGACGTTGAGGTTGCTCTCAATGAATAGGACGTGAAACTAAACGGCCTAAAACAACATTTAGAGCAAATACCATTTGCTCAAGCCTGTCTTGAAATATTTCATCAACTAGAAAAGTAAACTCATTTCAGGGCAAGTGTACTTTAGCGCGAGAAGTGTTTTCTTGCGTTTATTTGCTTTATAAAAGCAACAATTCATCCGGTAAATGTTACATATTTATTTATATTCTTTTAGTAGCATACATACTTCAGAGAATATTAACGCGGTTAGGACTTACCATAACTGGTCTATCGAAGCGAAACAGGACTAAATCTTCAATGGCACAAAGTCTACCTAGAATAAAGTATAGGTATAAAGACCCTGGTCTCCTATATTGAGGCCACTGCTTCCAATCAGCGACTTGTAAAAAAAAGCAGCCTTCATTGACATTAAAGTATGCAGATGTCCGGCTTTGCTATGCACGTCAAATGTCCTCCTTGGACCATGGACATCGACCTTCATAAATAATTCATCGGAAATTTATATTCCCTATCCTAACGAGACGATACTCGAAGCTAATTAGATGCAAACTTAGGTTCATTCCCAAGAGTGCTCCATAGACCTCGAGGTTTTTAAAGGAGAATACATTTAATAGAAAATGTAGAATTATTTTGTACACAATACCCAACATCAATATAACTTGTTACTGAAGATTTATTTATTTTTATGACGCAAACTCAATCTTGGCAAACATTCAGAATCGTATGGCAATTTCAGTGGCCCTTTGATGTACGTACTTGTATGTAATTCGTAGGTAAGTACCTAAATCACTATGCGGACCAAATTACCTGGTAAGCGTTCTTCCGTGCCATCAACTTGCTAAAAATTTCCTTCCTATAACAAACCTTTTTAGAAAATTCTAACGTAATAATCACACAGAATTCTTTTGCGAAAGCAGTAATTAACTTGTAGCCCTTGTAAACCTATGACGTCGACCCAAATTGAAATTCATGTCATATCTTCATTGACTTGCATGTCTCTATTCAAGTTCCCGATATGTTCCTATGATGAAATTTTAGTGTTGAATATGTTTATTATGGTAAAGGCAAACGTTATATCTTCCTTATTTAGTACAACTACTTACTAGTTGCCGCCCGCGGCGCTGCCCCTGCAATCCTGTTATTTCCGTTATAACTTAGATATATCTTCTAGTAGGTATACTCCCCAAAAACAGAATATAATACAATATTTTAGTTATACAGTTTAATACACTACGCATTACTGAACAACCAATTTTAGCGTAGTTTCCTAGAACAAAGCAGCTTAATGAGATCTTTACTATCAACATAATTGTAGAACTCCTAAAATGTAAGCGGTATCCAGATAAACCTGTCCGGTTTTTTTGATGCCGCATTAGAATAAAACAATGTAAAACCTTATATTCTATATAAATAAATAAAAATAAAAAAAAACATAGGAAAAGATTTAACTGGTTAATTTTAATTACCTACCTATAGTTAGATGGAAAAAATCTCTGCTACGAGCTATCTCTTTAACATCATCTTTGTCATTATCTTGTCTTTTGAGTTTTCTGTGTACAATAAAGAAAAATGAAATATATCCCTAATGGTGATTTACATTACTATGTCTAGATTCAATTGCGGGTAACCTAAATTCTACTGACATGAATAGCACCAGTAGCGCTGCCCTTGAGTATTGTTCGTTTTCTGTTAACGACTTGGGTACTTAGCGAATTCAATAGTGCCTTCGTAACCTTGACGCCTTTTCTAATCTAAATTGTATTACCACATTGACTTCGTAGATTGAGTTCTCCTAAATGATTAGCGAAGAATCCAGAATATGTACAGTGGGGGCACTACTAGCAAAACCTTTTATATTGTCGTGTTCGTTTATATATTTTCCTACCACCTGGCGAGAATAAGGGCAAACACCATAACCAGAATCTACTTGTGTACTTTTTTTGCGATTTACCCAAAGATTAAATATATATTTGTCATAATAACGCTAACGCGAGTAATCTTGCGAATCTCGCGTTATTAACGAGCTAGGCGCATGCAATTATGGGAATCACAAACATTTCCATCGTTATAATTCATAAGCTTTGTAACAATTTACTGTTTGTTGTTGATTCTTTCCAATAACAGATTTGGAAATTGTTTTGCGCAGTATGATGGTAGGTTATACAACTAAAGTAATAATTAAAAGAGATAGTCAAATTCGTCATCCGAGTTAATTGACCCGGTAGCTCAGTTGGTTAGAGCACAACACGGAATGCGAGAGGTCGTGGGTTCGAGTCCCACTCGTTTGAATTTTTTTTTTCATTTCTTATGTTTGAGAAGTTATAATAAAGTAATAATTGATGAATCGCTTAATGACATAATGTGACATGTGACCTTACACATAATACAAGATCCGGTGATAGTTATGGGTCGGTCACTAACCAGAAAATCTTCTTTTGTGTGCTGTGGTCCACTAAAAAGGAATATCCCGAAATTCCCATGGGAACGGAATTTCTACAGTTTATAAGGTATATGAAGCCGTCGGCGGACCGAGTACTAAAATAGAAGTACGGACGTGGTTCACGAATAATTTTGTTCAATGACCCCTCGCGAATCACATGATTCCTACAGATGATTTGCACACTCTTGCACAAAGGTGACACAAACATGACGGAAATACTGACAAGCGAGTGACAGATATAAATAGGAGGTCATTGTACGAAATTGTTCATGATCCACGTTAGTACTTTACAAACGTGCAAATCTATATGATATTGTATTCTTAAGTCATGATATTCTTGCTGTAAACATACTATGTATTATCATATCCTTCAACAGACCCTGAACATATTAACACTGGTTTACTGATACTAATTAGAACTTGGCTAGCATACTAATTAGTAAGACCTGGCTAAATACGGTCTGTTAGATGCTACAACTTCATATGTTAACTGCATTCTATAGGGAGGTAGCTAGCTCTATGTAATTAAAGTTTCCATTCCAACTACAATACCATTATGTATACTCGTAAATAAATAGTTGGGAAAGAGTATCAAAAATAAATTTTACCTTTGGTCCAAAACTGTATGGTTTACTTTTGGGATAGGGACTTACTAAGTCTTCACTTGCTTTGGATCTAGATCCCTGGCATCTATCTCATCATCATCATCTCGTCTTTAATTAGTCTACCATACCATGCACAGATCTTTTTTGTGAAAAGTGTATGCAGGGAGCTCATCGATTGTGAGGACCGTAAATGCTATTTTGGCCCTTCTGGCAGGCCCAACTTTAAAAGAAATCCGAACTAATGTTATAAATGCGTATAAACTCTGTCTATCTGTCCGGCTTTCACGCCAAAACTTCTGAATCGATTTCAATGAAATTTGGTACAGAGATAATTCAGGGCCTGAGGACGGACATAGGATTTGAGACGGATATTACTTTTTAATTCGAAAAGAGGGTTATTACTGTAGGTAAGGGGTTGAAATAGGGGATGAAAGTTTATAGCTAAAAGTAGTTAAAACATATTTTTGTTTTATATAAAAGTACTAATATATCCAATACCCCGTTACCCAAATCGGCAGTCACGCACAACGCTTGTCGAGCGAAGGTACAAATCAAGTCGCTCGTGTCTAAGATATGCAAATGTGCACGTGGTCCCGTTACGAGGGTGTGGAGACCGTGGAGGAAAAACATACAGGAGATGCCAATGTAAACCTGTAAAAAAATAGATAGGTGTAACACATAGTGTACAACTTTGTTGTGAATTTATTTAATTATGTATGGCAAAATTATTTTATTAACTATCTATCAATAAATTAATTTCTTTTGAAATTCACGGGACTACAGAGTCCCGGTCCTGCCTCGGGCCGTAGCCAAGATGTAGAGGGTCTTATTAAGTGAAATTAAATATGGTGTTGGGATCACTGTGGGATATACACACAGATGGATACCACCGTACGTGTCTTGCCACAATCGACTGGACTAATAATTCATCCGGTTGGCCACACCTGTCCTACACAGACATAAGATGTTATGTTTATAGAATAAATTGTTTTCTATTAGGCGTTACCTATACACCATCGAGCCCTTGGAATAAGCAAAAGACGCGGTGAAAGGTATTAGGTATTTGATGTCACTTCCTTTGTCCTTCCTTTATGGTAGAGACGACGACGACGTCGCTGCAGCGGAATCGTAGTGTGATGACTACATTGACGTGTTTGTTAGTGTGTTAGCACTGAGGTTTGATAACGCAGCGTCTATGTACTGTACACGGTTTATGACGTGGTTATTTCAGGATGTTACTGGGAATGCAATTGCTTTAGCTCTAAATGTATAAATAGCTAGCAATTTATCATCACCACTGATGATTTCCGCTCCCTCGTCTTTGCTTCAGTCACTTTTCCTAGCTCTGACTTGTACTTAGTTAAAATTGAGCGGAACTTTTAATAGTTTACTCATTTCCGGCGAAAATTTAAACGTTATTTTACGATTGTGTGTGACATTCATTAATTAAAATCGATATAAGTTCTAAAATGGTTAAATTAAAAGTGATTTTATAATACCAATAGCATAATACATATAAGCAGATACTCATACTGTCAGATTTTAAAGATATCTTAGGAACCGCTCATAGAATTCCGATATCTATCTATAGAAATAGATATGTATCAAAGAAATCATGCGGACCTACCTAATGTATTTCTCAATACAAAACTAGAACAGCTCGGCCGTCAGAGTAACACAAAATAGAGCGTGCGTATCGCCCCATGCCCACGCTGTCAGTGCCAATTTTATAGTCTTGTGCAAGTGCAACTGCAATAAAAATCTATTTTCTCGATACTGAAATCTAATGTGCATGTCGTAAGAGGCGACTAAGGAACTCTGGCATTCTTACCAAAACCAGCGCTGCAGGCCATCTGTTTTGGTCTGCAGCTGTATGCTGAGCTGGGTCCATTTCAGCATAATTATGTTTTTCTGTTTGGCTGTATTTTGAAACATTTTTGAATGCTGAATAAATAACTTCTTTCTTTTTTCTTTCTTTCTTCATTCTTTCAGGCAATAAGCTAGCAACATGTTACTGATCATTTACAGCTATTCCTGCTTAACTACCTATAAAATATATCATTGTATAGGTGTATGTATGAAATGTAATACAAAGTTTTCTTAGAATGATTGGTTTCGATTCTGTAAAAACTAAGTGCAGAATTTGATTGCAATCTTAATGGTTTATATACATATGTATAGGTGGGTAGGTAGATGAAGTTATTGTAACTGTGCTAATTGTATCTAATAATTAATTAAAAGAAGCGAGTGATTTTAAGATTTAAATAACTTACATACTCTACATTATAAAATTATTAATTTTATTAATACTCTACATTGTTTATTACTCTGTAGTTCACTCTATTTTTAATAAGTAAACTATATTTATACCGACCACTTGTTACATATCTGTCAGCGGCATTTTAATAAATAGGCTAACAGAATCAACCTTGACTTATATGTGGCTAGTTCACTTATTATGTTTATAACATTACAGCATGAGTCAGTCATTCTGACATGTACTTGCTACGGCTTCAGAATCCGCTTATTCATTTTTAAGTCCGTTTGTTAGTCATCTCACTTTACCGTCTAGAGACTAGACGAGATTGTTATCAAATTTTAGGGGGTTTAGACAATGTAACAGTTATAAGTCCATGGTTATAATTTATCGACCATAATATACATATAGATGGATAAAATAATTTAGAATTTAATTTTCCCAAACACCTGTGCGAAACCAAACTCGTTTGAACCCTTAACCACGAATAGGGGAAAAATTGCGGAGCCATCGTGAAAAATGTGGCGGTTCTATAAAATAAAAATGTGTCTGATTTGCAGGGTAGTAGTGATACGGATTTTAGTCTTCAATGTAACCAAGTTAGCACGCATTCTTATACTCGTACTAGGTAATGGTTCCTGCTCGATTCTCGCCTGCCATCGGCGTATGTCATTTTGTCGTCTTCTTCTCCAAAAGTCTCGTCAAAGGGATTCTGTTACTTTATATTACAAGACCTTTAAGGGTGCCTTAACACCGGAGCAAAATTAATAATATTTCTGTTTATCCACTCGCTCCGCTCGAGCCTTAACCGTGATTTTTTTTTTATTTATTATTATTTTTTTTTATTTATTTAGGTAAGTACAATATATGATACATTTTTTTATTAAATTGCCTATAAACCTTTATAGGTTTGTGTGGCAATAGCATTCGCTTATTTACATTTAACAGATAGAACCTGAGTATCACCAATTAAGTATGAGTAACAGAGTACAAAACAGTAAAGAAACATACCCACGCTATGCCCGATGGGGCCTTATGACTCCTTATTATGCCAATTTTAGGATCAACTTCTCCATAACTTCAGCCTTTTCGCCAAACCCCTAACCAAATAAGTGAATTTGAAACAATATTTACAGAAGGTCGTAACTTCCAAGGACACCAGAACCTTCGCTTATGCTCCCATCATGACACTCTTATGTCGTGGCAATACGACGTAAATTGGATTAGTAGACACGCTGTCAGCGAGTGGCTTACACATCTTTATAAACTCCTCTACCATTGACGCTAGTGTCTTTGAAACTCTAACACTGTTTCGTTCATTTTATTTAGTTCCATGAACAACCGCAGGACTTTAAGCGACAAACGTTAGTTGTCGCAAATAGAATTAAACTCGGCCCTAATTGGTGTTTGCCCATGCTCTATTTCAGCTGAAGTTGCTTGTTATTTCCCTTTAGAAGGAAATATATTTAGTTAGTTAGACTGCCAGTAAGGTCCCATGTAGAATGTGTATGTACACTAGTAGGTAAGATAATGACATATTTGATGATTGCTTGGTCCAAATCAGCTTTTACTTTTTAAATATCCAAATACTTATATGATGAACTCAATCAATGTCATACTACTTACAGAAACTAACTAACAGTTTTAAAAAATGCGTCTATTTAACCTCTAATATAAAATTGGGGTTAGAGAGGTTACAATTTATCCGTCCGGGCGGCGTACGTAACGGTTTCGTAATTACCATTGATATAATTCTTGGATTAGAGTAAAAAACTTACGCAGCAAAAAGTTTTTAGATGTTGCCTACCCTCGACCTAAGTGACCTCTTTAGGGCAATGGCGGCTCATAGAAAATTGAAGAATGTCTAGTTTTTGTTCAAACACAAATTTGATTTATTCTGCGATAAAGCATTTTTGCCTTTAAGACAAAGCTACGGCAACGTCTACAAAATTAATTGTCTAAAGTCTACTAGCTCACGCTATGAACTTAATAATATTGTACAATTGGCCAAATTATGATGGTAAATTATTATAAAAAGGGCAAAAGAACAGCAGCAGTTTATTATCTCAGCTCGGGATTCTGTATTTGCATAAGTTTACTCCGAAGTTTTCTCATCGCCGAAATTACGCCTAGATTGTCAAATTGTTTTTATTTTGTTACATTTCTGTTTTCGGTTTACTTTTACGTACCATTTTAACCAGATCAGCGCATATAATGATATATTCTTTTTACCTTTCTAGTAGTTACTAATGTATTAAGTTGAGTATGTGCCCCCATATAGGTATTAAATATTGCCAAACATGCCTGATTTCACTAACGTCTCCTAAGATTTAGAAGTTTCCTAACGCATTTTAAGTATCAGTTTTGACAACATTCGATTTCACCAAAGTATAAGGATTTCCTAACAGCTAAAAAGATCTCTTAAGATTAGAAGCTCGAATTTTGGGCTCTTAAGTTTAGGTGACATTTTCGTGTACCTATACCTACGCGTGTTTGGATTTGTATTACCTACCTAGAATTCACGATTTCAAAGATATGGATACCATACATACGAGTAACTCAATTATGATAGTTTTCACGCTATTGAAGCAGTCGAAGCAGTACAACGACGTAGCTTATTTGCTCGAAGGCGTTTATACCGCGAAAGGCCGAATTCCTTTCAACGACAGTTGACAGTGACAAGACAACAAAGTATTTAAAGCAAAGGTCTGTATTGTATACAGCCTCATTTTACATTTGCCGTAATTAATAAATGTATTGACAAAATTTATAAGAAATAAGGTTTTTAGGTATATTAAAATACTTTGTACTGATATAATTGTAACTTATTTAAATTAATTTCGTTGTAGACAATTTTCAAATATGTTGTCAAACAAACACACGATTTTACGAATTCGGTTTTCGACATCACTATTATGTAAGAAGTCCGTACTTTTTGAGTCCCTATGTTGGTGAAAAGCAATTTAAGTTAGAAGTTAGTTTAGGAGATGTCTTTCTCCAAAATCTTCCTAACAAAGAGACCGTTTAGGGAGCACTGGTGAAATCCGGCATAATCCACATGATTCTGCAGTATATTGTATACAATATAAAATGTGTAGTCTCTTCTACTAAACCATTGACTGAAACAATGTATGTAATTGAAACCTTGCGGTTTATAACGTGTCGTCAGTACGAAACCACCGACTGTCATTATTATATCACGTAGACACAACATAATATAACGCCAATAAATAACTATCACAAATTCTAGAGAAAGGTCAAAAGTACCCTAAACCGACAAGCGTGCATGAAGAATATCATGAAAGTAGATAAAGCCAAAGAGGTGTGTCAAGACCGTGGCAAATAGAGATCCTTGATCTCTGCCTACCGTGATTTTATGTATGTATAGGTAGGTATCTATGTAAACAAATACCGATCACCTCGTCACTCGTCGTCCATTTCTTTTCCATGCACTTAATAATATAGAATCATTTACTCTATTTCAGCAAGCAGCAGTCGAAGCTTAGCTGCTCCTCAGTCGGAGGAACTCCTGCACATCACCACCGACCGTCACCTGGACCGACAGAGCCGGGCCATGTACTTCACGAAGAACTCACTCTCCACCAAGCCGCCACCTCTAGCCAACACTACCGAAGATACCAGCAAAGAAATAGACGTGGAACCAAAGATAAACGGTACCACCACAAATACCACTGACTTCGTCCATCCATCCTTAGAATGGACAGCAGTTAATGCCACAGAAGACAATATCACCAAATCTGAAAATGTGACAGAAACTATTCATATCAACGTCACAACAACAGCGGTGACGTACACAAATTTAACCGACTCCCAAAATTCTACGTTCACAAAACGGCGCAACCTTACGCGACCAGATTTCGTCAAAGACGAGACTAACTTAGAAGGTGTGCCGGAGAGCAAAATCGTGACAGAAAAACCCTTATCACTAGAAACTACCTATCTGCAGACGCGAATACCGCCGAACATAGAATCTTCTAGACGCATCATAGATCCTGGGGACGGCGGTATGGATACTGGAGCTATAGCGGGCATATCTTTTGGAGCGTTAGTGCTGACTGCCCTGGTGGGAAGCACAGCGTTCGTGCTGTACAGGAGACGGTATCTGAACAAGCCGCAAACCTTGAATGATAAGTGCTCCAATCCAGACTCCAGCGGCTATCTGGATGACAGCACGATAAGAGTACGTTTTCATTTCATTTACTAGGTGATTCATTGGTTAGTTTTATTAAGTATCGTGTCTGTCAAAACATGCGCGTAATGACGTCTCCGCTGGACATATGTAAATAAGCTTCAATAAGTTATTTTAGATGAGCTATCTCCGCAATGACGTACCTCTTGATTTAGTGCCATAATCGTAATTGTATTCGGTTTTGGATTGTGGTCGTGCTATGCGGAATAAATATACCCTGAAGTATGTACTAGTAATATGCTGCCTCTTTTATAATTCTAATTGTATAATTTTGGTTTTCAGGACAACTCCGAAGAGATGTACAGTTTGGACAACGACTCGTTCCTCAACTCTCTGGAAGCCATGACCATCCAAAACTATTGGACTGACACCGTCAAACACACCAAATTGTAAATCGTATTACAAGGGCATAAAGTTGATGCAGCCTGTAGAATTGTCTATGGTACGTGAAACTTGACAGTTTCATAGATCCATAGACAATGATGTAAAAATACTTTACAAGCTTGTAAGACAAAATAGACAGTGATAAGTGATATAACAGAGTGTGTTAAGTGCTATCAATAACTTATTAATAATAATGACTTATTTGTGGACATATAATAAAGCTCTTAAATTTTAGTTCAGTGTATCCTAGGACTTAATGCAGATAATGGCAGATTTTGAAAATGTGTTATATATATCTTGTAAGAAGTTCTGGAATGAACTTTAAATGTAGTTATAATAATTAAGACTTCAATATAATTTAGGATTACGATATTAATCTGCAAGTTCATGAACAAAGGCACAATGACGTTTCTAATGAAATAATTTTCCTAATTTAATCTGTGGTTTATACAGGATGTTTTTTGGTCGTCAACGTTCCCGAAAACTACGGAATTTCCTCATCATCACGATCATTTTTCTCCATGGAAGCATACCTGGGAAGTGAAATTTATATTTATACAGGTTGTTTTTTTGTTGCCACCCTAGATCCAATAAAGTAAGTTTATGCCGGAAAAAATGCTGGGAAACGATGTAATTTTATTTGTTTAATTTTTAATTTAAAATTACTCGATCGGGCGAAATATATAGTTTCTAGTGTTTTTATGCTAGTTTTTTCATAGACAAATATTAATTATTTCTCGTGAAAAAATCTTGCTACATGCGTCTATGTGCATTTATGCAGAAAAACGTAGCCTATTTACTCAGCTCTGGACCCTAATATTTTGGAAACCAGACACTTCCCAGATATACTTCCATGGAGAAAAATTATCGTGATGATGAGGAGATTCCCTAGTTTTCGGGAACGTTGACGACCAAAAATCACCTGTATAATACATTATGTACTTCATATTCGAAAATGTGAGAAGAAAAATATTGAATAGATTTTCTTTATAAGGGAATATGACATTTTTGCGTTTTTATTTATATTATTCATGTATTGGTAAGTAATAAAATGTACTTATATTATTTTTAGAAAGTTGTGATATTTTTCTATAAAATAAATTTTGTTAGCTGTTTTTGTAGGGTTTAATCATTTTCGCTTCAGCACTTCTAAGTTCAAAGTATGTATTACAAAAGGGGGTAGTAAGTAATGTAGGTACTTATTCTATCTGCCTTTTATAAAGTTTACTAATAAATAGTTGCTTTGTGTTTAACAATTTATTGTACCTTGAAAACTATTAAAGAAATCTTTGTAAAATAAAAGAATATCTTATACTTGCAAAAATTTATAAAAAAAAACTAGTAAGTAAAGAATCGGTACAATTTCCAAACAACCAGTGTCAAGATATTATTTTTTCCTTATTATTGTAATCTAGTGTAGGTTTAAGTAAGTATGTGATCTCAATATATCATTTTGATAACAGTTAAACTATGGAAACAGTTCTATATATGTATCTAGCTTTAACATTCACAATGCCTGATAGACGATAAAATCGATCACTTTTTTCTCTTAAATGTACAACTAGGGTTCCCAACCCTCCCGGATTGCCCGGGACACTCCGGTAATAATGGTTAACCTCCCGACCTCCCGGAGAGCAATAATTTCTCCGGTTTTTCTAAAAATTTATTGCGCATCCGTCGCGCGCCGCTTCGCTGCCTAAACATACAATTCTCCGGGGTTGGTCCTTTCGAGAGTTGGCAACCCTATGTACAACTGAATTTAAAAAACTTGGGCTTTCACCAAAAAGTGCGATTCCATTGAGACGGAACGGTGACTGATCTATAAAGTTTAAAATCGTCTCGGTAAAACCGCACGTAGAAATATTTTTTGTTTGCTCCATCCTATAAAAGCTATTTTAAACTTGTGTTTAATTATTTATCTACTATTACTAATCTGAGCTACATAGTGTTAACATTTCACATTTTGTTGGCTATTGATAATTTGATAATGTAAAACGCATAATTTCGTATAATTTATTTTATGCTTTACTTATTTGTTCGAGATTAAGAAATCCGTCCAATGATTGTTTTTTTTTTAAAGTATTACGCATTTAGTTTTAACTTTAGCCATTATTTTTAATTAAAACCACTTTCTGTGATTAATACTAATTAATTTTGTTGGTACTCTTCATACATAAATATTATGACGATAATGTTATATTCATTCTACTTCAAGGTCCATATCAAAATAATTATATAATAAGGATACCAGCGCATTGTACATAATTACAACTTTAAATAGTTAAGAATTTATAATCTTATAAAATTATTAATAAAGAAATGGAAAAAAATCATCACCCGAGTGGGAATCGAACCCACGACCTCTGCATACCGTGCTAGCATTTAAAATCTATTTTTTGTGACGATTTGTGCAACAATTTGAAAATATAATTTTATACTTTGTAATGTTGCCATATTATAATATCATTATGGAACTCTTAGCGGTCTGTAATTATCTGTGTTATAATTTCATACTAGAAGTTCTATTTTCATGAGTTTTCATTGGAGATGTTCTATTCTTCGCTACGGATGTGTATGATGTCCACCAATCATGTTCATGGGTCCATATTGTCAATGAATTTGATTGGTGAATGGCACATCTCTAGTGGAAAAGCAGCCTAAATCAAAATCCTCAGTAGTGTGCAGTGTGTTATGTGCACCTTGTTTGTGAAAACAAATATTGTAATTTATAGACTTAAATGTATAGTAATAAATCTATTTTTACTTGCAATCTAATGTATGTGTTTTTTAAATTATTTCTAAGGGCCATCCACGATTTCACAATTCCTTACCTACCTAAATTGAGTGACAGCATAAGAGAATTATGGCACAGAAAAGAATCACTATTACGATAACTCTAGAATAATGAGAAAGATGATAATGAGCTACCAGAAAAAAGCTTATAAAACTCACTTAAAACGTGTGTGATTTGAGTGACTTGGCTAGAGTAGAGTATCTTTGGGCAGGATACAATGTCAATGGATCAGCACCTATAGGTATTGACGTACTATACCTACGTACCTACATAATTCATACATGAAATTACTAGTGGACACCCGCGACTCCGCGTGGATTGCAGAAGAAATAAATTATCCGGGATAAAAAGTAGCTTATGTGTATGTCCGTCCTCCGGCACTAAACTATTTCTGTGCCAAATTTCATTTAAATCGGTTCAGTAGTTTTAGCGTGCAAGCCGGACAAACAGTTACTTTCGCGTTTAAAATATTAATAAGGATTATCGGATTAATACGTGGAATAAACGTGAAAGATTAATTAATGGCTGTATGGAATTATTACTATTGTCTAATCATAAATTAATTTTAAAAATAATTAACATTAGTGATGTACAAGTTTAAAGTCATCGATATTTACGTGCATAATCATGAAGATATTTTTAATATCGTGAACTGTCATTAATCTTTAAGCAACTTTACTAAATGTTGTATTTTCATCACGCACCTTATAAATTATTTCAATTATTTAAATGCAAGGGAACTATGCCCATACAGCCATTGTCTAATATTAATGATTTCTGAATTTTATTTTTTTATGATGAATGATAAATTATGATAAATGGAAACGTCAGGAAAACATATGCATATAAAACCATGAACACGCACTAGATTCACATCACAAGTAAACAAAATATAGGTAGGTACCTAACTTATCTACCAGAAAACATCACTTGCATGTGTCCGATGCAAGCCATTTTTTTTTTTTTTTTTTTTATTTGAGTAAAGTATGTTACATTTCGTTTTAAATAAACTTAGACACTAGATAGCAAAAACCCTTTGGGTTTATCCGCCTAGTGCGGTCTTTCTTAATAAAACTAATTTTACAACACTTATGCTAAAATAGGTACATATTATTTAGGTAAGTACTGCATATCTAAAAAGTTACCACTTGGAATGAATGGCAACCATCTTGTTACAAATACATTCTGATTTTCATAAGAAAATTACACCCGTCCCATCCAGCTTTTCCTGTCAAATCTCAGAGTCTCCAAGCGCTTTTCATAATTATACCTATGTAGTAATAGGTATAAAGAAGTTCGTATTTGGCTGTAAGTTCTACCTAAGAAAAACTATGTAAAAAAAATTAAAGTAAAATAAAAGCGTCACAAACTTGCTTTCTAATACATTTTTCTTTAAAACTTGCTTTCTAATACCTTTTTCTTTAAAACTTGCTTTCTAATACATTTTTCTTTAAAATAAAAAAAAAACATTTTTCTTTATATCTGTTGGATTGTACTGATTTCTCCATGATTGTACCACTCATGAGTCTCACACAAACAGCGCACGCAAGTTTTCGATAATCGATGCTTGGATTTTATTTGTCCGCTAGCACTATTTATTTTGACGTTTCTGATAGCTCGTTCGCTACGAATGTCGTTTTGTTTATAAAGCTAGTTTTTCAATTTTATCGTTTTACAATGGTGAAAGCTTGGTATATGGACTCCGAGACAAATGATCAACGTCTCGAACATCACAAAAATCCACCTGAATTCATTGCTTTAGAAGACCTTTACGAAAAAACTGGTGTTGAATATTTCAGTGTAAGTGGCTTTTTCACTTTATTAGAGTTATCAGCGCTTAATTAAGTTATATAAGGCTTCTTATCTCTCTCTCTCTAAAACTTAAATAATAACTGATAACTTCTATATCTTGAGTAGTTTTCCGATCAATAGGAATGAATTTAATATTTAGGTGGTGTTCACTGCAGGCTTGCTTATTTATGAGATTTACAAATGTTTATGTCTACATGAAATAACAGACAGAAATAAATTAGTATTTAGGTTTTTAATGGTATTTAATGAACGTTAAATTAAAATTTGGGTTCAGTTTGTAGTGTGTCATAATTAAAATGTATTGTATTTTCCAGCTTAATGTAAACACATATCAAACAGATGGAGTTTTGGACCAGATCAAGAAGGAAAGAGGCTACACATTTGAAGATGAGATTGTATGCTCCAAGGAGTGTCTCCAGAATTATGAAGAAAAACTGAAGAACTTCTTCACTGAGCATTTACACACTGACGAAGAGATTAGGTAAGGTTTTATTTAATTTATAAAATGTTGTTCATGTTCACACTGCAGCAGATCTGACAGGCAGGTGTAATGCACCATTAGTGTCAAATTCCTTGTTAAACTAATTTAAATGCTTGGGATATGACCTTTTTATGGGGGTGGTGAAAAGGGAAGTGCTTTCCACCACCCCCCACCAGGCCACTAGTTGTTGTATTGGCCCATATTATATTGGTATATATACCATCAACTTAGATGGCTCTGCTACATACTGTTGTATATTGGATAGTTGAGGGTAGTTTTAGAAAGTGCAGTCTAGATTCCAAAGTATGTGCATGAGCTCCAAAACTGATACTATTATTGAGAAGTAGTTGATTCAAGGAACTGGTGGTCAGAATCCTTCAATCAAACCTTATCCAAGAATTCAGATGTCTTCTGTAGTATGAACAATCACATATTGTTTTCACTTTTACATGACATCATCTTCATCACCCTAAGGTACAGTGTGATTGTTAGGTTTGGTTATATACCAAACCGATTTTTCCTTAGCCTGCTGGTAAAAATCTATATTTATAACATATTTACAGATTTGTAGTGGATGGCTCAGGATATTTTGATGTAAGAGATGCCGAGGACCAATGGATCCGCATTCAAGTAACCCCAGGAGACATGATTGTCATACCCAGTGGCATTTACCATCGGTTCACACTGGATGTGAATGTAAGTGATTATGTCTGTAATATTAAAGTTATAGATAATAGTTAGAGCACCTTAATGAAAACATATTGAGTTGTACACATAGGAAGGTGTTCTGCATGAAAGATTAAATAAGCAACATGAATCCTAGTAACATTATGAGAACAAAAATGTTGTAGTTTGATTATTTAATGTTAATACTATCCAAAAGTAGCTGTGATGAAACTTGACAGCTATACAGGGTGTAACAAAAAGGGTATGTGAAGCGAAAAGCTATGTAAATAGTCCACTATAGGGAACCTATTCACAAAAATGAGACTCGAAATCACATGTTTATTTTTCCAGATACTATGGAGAATTCCTAAACAACTCAGGAATGTTCATATAATGTTGAAAAATAAACATGTGATTTCGAGTCTCAAATTTTGTGGATAGGTTCTTTACAGTGGGCTGTTCATATAGCTTTTCACTTAACATACCCTTTTTGTTACACCCTGTATATCATAGTGTGAAGGTTTCTTAACCACTTGTTTTTTAATCTGATTTGAATTTTTAAAGTTGTTATATTCTAACTATCACACATACAAATCTCAGTCTGAAATAAATGATTTTTAACCGACTTCAAAAAGAGAGGTTATCAATTCGTCTGTATGTTTTTTTTTATTATTATTCATTTAACACAGACATGGTTGTGTTCTCAAAATTTTAAATGGGGCAGCCTGAACTGCAGTATCATATAGTAGATCCCACAGTCACTTTTAGCAGGGACAGTTGTAAATGATCAGTGAAAAGCTAGATAATCACCTGAGATAATGCCCGAGGTCCTTATTTGTTTGATTAATAAGTTCCACCAGCCCCTTTTTACCATCGGGGTACTAGACGCAGACTAACGTATCACCCTTATGTTGTTAATATCCCACCCATCCACACCAAATGTTATGCTAACTCGTTTGTAATGCGAACGGCTAAGGAGTGGAATGCACTTCCCACCAATGTATTTCCCGAGCACTACAACATTGGTCTCTTCAAAGCTAAAGTGAATAGGCACTTTCTAGGCAAACATGTACCACCCTAGGCCGCATCTTGCTTAACATCAGGCACGATGGCTGTCAAATGTTTGCCTAGCTAATTGTAAAAAAAAAATTGCCATTTGGCATAGGCCTCACCCAGCTGTTTCCATTCATGCCTATCCTGTGCTTTTCGTGTCCATGTATTCCCTGCAACCTCTACTATTGCATCCACCCATCTCCTTGGAGGTCTACCTCTCTTTCTCTTTCTCCTTTTTTGGGGAACCAGATGGTTGTTGTTTTACTTCACTTGACAGGTCCCCTGATCATATGGCCTACCCAACTTGTTTGTTTTACTATTCATAATTTAACTTGTTATTGTCTCTCTTCCAGAACTACATCAAAGCGAAGCGGCTGTTTGTGGGTGAGCCGGTGTGGCTCCCTTATAACCGTCCTGCCGACCACATGGACTGTCGCAGGGAATACGTCGACAAACTACACAAAGGATTTGCTACTGCTTATTGATTTGTTTGTTTACATTTTATAAGTTATAATATATTTTATACACGCCTGAGGTTAACCTAACCTTAATTTCATATGGATAGACATGATTATACATCTATACATAATCTCTGATACATGATTCCATTTTAAAATTAGAGGCACGCTGCAATTTGGACGCCATTTTAACGTAGTGCGTAAGACAATACATTTTTATACCTATGTTATTTTTATATTTAAAATTTGTATACACACTTGAAAGCAATAATTTGCTCATAATTATAAATTTGTTAATAATGCAAGTATAGTATATTCCATGTTAAAAAGTTGTTTTCTTTTTCATGAAATACACAGTAGCTGGTAGTGGTACCTAGTGATCTAAAATGTTACATATTTGATTTAGGTACTTATTTAATTTTTTTATTAAATTGCGACCTATCGATCAATAAGGTTCGCGACTGCTAAACGTATTCGTTATTTTCTGGGTATTTTATAAAATGCTTTTCTTGTAAAACTTGTAAATGGGCTGATGCCAGGCAGCGCTAGTATCTTTGTAATTTGCATTCTATTTTGTTTCAAACTCTAGTTCTATAAAAAACCGCAACGTGAGAACGATAATGTAATCGTGCAAGACTAGCAAAGCAAAGAAGGTCACAACGCGAACAAGATGGCGCTACTAGTTCCTAATTCCATACTCCCAATTCCAGGCCAGAATTAGAAATCAACGAAACATGATTTTTAACTACCTATAGTATAATCGATATGTATGGAGAGTTATTATTATTATAAAATTATTAATAAAGAAAATGGAAAAAATTCTTCACCCGAGTGGGAATCAAATTGACTCGGTGGCTTTGTGGTTATCGGCTGGCACGGTTTGCAGCGGTCGTGGGTTCGATTCCCACTCGGGTGAAGAATTTTTTTCCATATTCTTTATTAATAATTTTTTAATATATAATATCTTGACTAAAATAAATTGATAAAAACACTTCTCCATTAATATAATCCGTTAGGATATTATTATTGTTGATTGAAGAAGGCTTTTCCATTATCTCAGAATTTTTTTCATCATGTCAATGTTATAGGTGCGTTATCCTGCCCAAAGAACTTGTGCCTTCTATTCTAAGATCATGCCATACTATACCTACCTACATATAGGTATCTACATCATACTTAGGTACCTTGATCTGAGATACGTACTATACCTACATTGCAGTCTAATTAGGTATCGTATGTTAGTAGGTACCTAGGACGATTATGTACCTACTTACATATCAGCCTACCTAATAAGCCTCCGCAACCTTCTAGATATCGTGTCAAAAAACATTGGATATATTATTTTTTACATAATTATTTTAAACAAAATCACCTCCCAAGTGGAAATTTTTCAGGAAAATAGACGATTTTTATTTATTTTACACACAAAAGAAGTTTTATATCCACTATTCAAGTAAGTAAGTCTAGTCTACCTCACAACACAACAGGTTATTCTTTGGAGCAAACATCTGACGTCTATTGAAGAAGCCATCTTCATCACATTTTGGGTGATTTAACTGTGTCAGTCTTTCTGTTTAGGTACACCTATATGAGCTAAAACTTGAAGATGGCTGAACCGAATGTGATAAAATTTTTTGGTAGGTTCAAACTCAAAACTGGACTGGCTGATAGATGGCGCTGCAATTGGGTTCCAGTAAACGATGTTACTGGTGACCCCCAGTAGGTATTTCGATAAAAAGGCGTAAGGTAGTCGTCGATGCTCTAGTTATTTAATATCTTGGGTGTATTCCTATTGAAGTAAAAAACAAGTGGAGATTTAAGGCAGTACATACATTTTTTTTATGAAGCTTACGTAACTCCCTAGTTTTTGTGGCATAATATCCAGTTTATTTGAGTCCTAAATGTAAAAAAAATTATGTTTGTCTTCTTGACACTGTCAGCCGTCAGTGCCAAAATGCCTAAATAAAAACATTACTAAATTACAAAACTAACCAAATATGAACCAAAAAAATATCGCTGCCTAATTGTGTATGAAAGAAAATCCCAAAAAATGACTCCCAATTTCACCGTACTAGATTCTTGGCCAAAATAACAGGCAGGTAATGAATGATGTTAATATTATTCTTAAGATGCATTTTGTCAGCAATTTGTGTAAAGAAGCATGTTCCCTACTCTTTACATGACGTGGAGGTTGCGCAATGTAAGGTCATTGGGTAAACTCAGGGGCGTAACTACGGGGTGGCAAGTTGGCAAAATGTCACGGTCCACCAGCCGGAAAGGGTCTCTGGTGAAATGAGAATCCCAACTCTCAACATTATTAACGGGGGCATCCGATGAATTTGCCACGGGCCTCGTACGGCATAGTACTTTGTGTATACGTATCGCCAACTTATGCCTGACAGACCGTAACAAATCGCACCTTGGGGTGGTGACCGTTGCCAAAGCAAAAGCTTTGCGATTGATTTTTGGGTTGTTTAAATTCACCTCCTTTTTTGGTGCGAACATAGAAAGTAACATATAAAAAGACCATCGACAAACAAGTTTTTAATGCTTTCATGTCGAATAAATGAATTTGAATATAGCCACTGAAAATATTAGTTAGTTATACCTAGTGAAGAAACACCTCCATTCCTTTACTCTAAAAACGACATGCCCGGAGAGATCAGGGACCTTAGACAAATTAACATTATTCTACAAGCTAATCGATAGAGTTTCGTAACCGACATGTTTGCTCCATAAAGCATTCATTTTTGCGCTTTCGTCAAGTCACGTGATGAAACCAACCGCTCTTGGTGCGACAACGAATGTCGGTGCCAAGCGAAGTGAAATTGTCTAAGCACACAGGCGTAAAGCATAAATGGCAGTATGCCATGATGATAGCCTTTCTAAGTGCTGTGGATTTATGTAAATAAAATAAATAAATAAAAGTAAAGACAACGACAACCTGTATACTGTTTAGTCGAGTGAGTGTATGCTTCAAATTGGGTATGATTGTGGTCGATCAACTGTTTGCCCAAATCAAATGTTTACCTACAAGCACTTACTTATGTCCTGCGCTGTTGCGAGAATTTATTAGAACACATCAGCTGCATATCCTTCCGTGCATGTCGTGAGTCGACTAAGGATCCTGCAGTTTTGTCTACCCCATTCTTCGAAACACAGCCGTGTGTATATGTATCTACCTATGTACTTACAAAATGTATATTTTTTAGGTCCCACTGAACCAGAATGGTCGAATCCACCGGTATAATCGTATTTGGACTCTGGTACCTGGTCATTGCCTACAATTACATTATGTAAGTTAACATTTGTTATTTCTACACTTCTTAACTAGATAAGACACGATATCTAAGTCCTAAGCACGCGAACACTAAGGATATACCTGACCTAATAATGTCTACCTAAGCTTAATCTCTACTCTACAATTGTGAAAACAAACTGGAGATCAAAGTTTTAATTTTTGCAACATTTTTAACGCTGTTTTCATGGATTCAAGAGTTTATCAAACATATGTCATACATTTTCTTCTACATGGATCGACCTTATGCAAAGTCGGGGGCAACTAGCTACATAGTTTATTAAACGCGACATTTAAGGCGCTCCAATAGACGAATTTTAGGTATTTGAGGGGGTTGAGGTAGACGTAACTGCGGGGCGCCTCCCGCAACCAGCGCAATCTGCCGCGGACGTCCTTATTCTGTCGCCATCCGTATTCTGGTTGATTTCGGGATTAATTGCCGGGATTTTAATTTCTTTCCTGTATAATCAATTTTGTAACTGGGTTGCTTACTGCGTAAATTGTAAATATAATTAAAAAATTTACAGGGTGTAGGTGACAGCCAGGCAAATACTGGAATGAATATTGTCGTGTAACTCAACCCTATAGTACTTACTATAGGGTTGAGTTACACGACAATATTATAACTCGCAGGAAATGCATTTTTATTTTGATTATCCGTACCTAATGTTTGTTTTCCGCGCCAATTGTATCGGGCGATATCGACTAGTTAAATGGGCTTATTGGTTATTGTGTGATACATAGCTGTTTTTTGGATCACTTATGACTCTCTATTAGGGTTGATCAGGTTTTTGAACTTTTTGAGCGTAACTGGTTTTTTTAAATCGTCTATTGGTAAAATTTTTGTTTTTAAGCCATTTTCTAAGGCCGAATTAAATAAACAAAACATAACATAATGAGTGAGATCAACACTAAAATATCGTTTCATCAATTCGATTCTGAAACTTCGCCGGCAGCTGCCGCGGCACGCTCGTTACGCTCGCTCGGCTCGTGCGTTGTTTGTTATACTCTAACCTAACCTAACTTATTATTTTTATCATTGTATGAAAAGGGAACTGTTACACCGACAAAACGTCATTCGTCTTATACTAGTTGTGCGCTAAGGTTAATTTGATGTGCAGTCAGTATTTATGATGAGATTGTAGTATTTTTGTACCAAAAGATATTAATTTGTCTTGCATTCGAGGAAAACAGTTTATGTTGGGCTGATATTATGTATTTTCGAATTACCTGCTGTAGTTATTTTGTAAAACATTAACTTTATTTGTACTAAAATAATTTAATTGCTGTAATAAAGTATATAAAGGGCATACTGTACAAGTCAGTAGAGGAACAAGAGGGTCTTGATGTTTTGTAGGCGATGGGCTGACCATCTGTCACTACTAACCGAACTTGTATATCTCAACTATACCCTCAAAATTGGTCAGAAGTGGCACCATGTGCTTCTATCGGCCCTTGGTACTCTGCCTACCCCGTAAGGGATAAAAGCGTGATTATATGTATGTATGTATGTAATAAAGTATATAAAAGATGAGATTAAATTGATGGGCGATTATTTATTTGATGTGCAATTAAAAATATCTCCTAAACAAATAACTATGATCGGTTATAGCTTGCAGTTGCTGGATAATACACATTATATTTATAACTCTTCTACCCCAAAGTGGTATTTAAGTATGATCTTCAAATTCTTCCTTCGGATTGTAAATGCGAAAGTAACTCTGTCTGTCTGTGTGTTACGCAATCACGCCTAAGCTACTGAACCGATTTAAATGAAATTTGGTACAGAGATAGTCTAGAGCCTATGAAAGGACGTAGGCTACTTTTTAATGCAAAAAAGAGATGTAAGGGGTTGAAATAGTGGATGAAAGTTTGTATGGAAATTACGTCATTTTTTAAGCTAGAAGCTTAAAACTTATTTTTTAGGCTTTTCATTAGATATAAATAAATAAGACATTCAAAGTTTGTAAAAGAATACTAAAGGGGCTAAAAATAGGGGGTGAAAAATTTTGTGTGATGACATCGGAAAAAAGCTTAGGGCTCAGAAAATAAAAATATAGAACAGAACAATACAGAGAATTAAGTAAGAAACTTGCCAAGCACTGCGCGCCATATGCAAAAAAGCGGGTGGGGCTGTGTCGGGGCACACGGCCGTTGGTTTTAACGTGAAACGTCTATGTTAGCGAATCGCTTTTAAAGTAAAAGATTGAAATGAAAACAAGATGGACGCTGTTTTAAGTATTTTAATAAAAAAAGAACAGGTACGTAATAGAAACATAAAATACATAGCAAATGTTTATATATTTATTGTCACTTTCTGGTTATTTTAAATAGCAGCCGCCCACGACTTCGTCCGCGTGAGGGGACGTTGTACCCGTGCGAAGCCGGGCAGGTTGTTGTATAGACTGTAGCCTTCCTTGGTAAATGGGCTATCTAACACTGAAAGAATTTTTCAAATCAGACCAGTAGTTCCTGAGATTAGCGCGTTCAAACAAACAAACAAACAAACTCTTCAGCTTTATAATATTAGTATAGATATAAATACTGTCCAAATTACACTTATTTTTGTATAAATCAATCGGTTCAAATAAACTTGACAAACACACGAAAGAATCACCACGCTATAAAGTCGGAGTCACGAGTTACACTGAATAGAAACAAGCGCGAGCGCCGGTTTCGCACAGTTATCGCAGTATCCCTCCCCCGCCCCCCCGCTTGACCCCGACACGAACTCAATGTCATAACAGCGAGCTGACTATATAAGTGAAATATTGACACCACATTTTTGTTTCTAAGACCAATAGTTTTTTAATTATTAAGGTACGATGATATAGACCTTTTCGTTACGGTCCAGTTTTTAAACCTGGTACCCGTATGTGTCGGCGCGATTTTAAAGACGTTTCACGTCAAAAAGGGATGTAAGGGGTTGAAATAGGGGATGAAAGTTTGTATGGAAATTACGTCATTTTTAAAAGTTTTGTCTCACTACAAATATGCGAGTACAACTTCATAATGATTATCAAACAGGACAATATGCAACAAACAGCTCTTTTAAAAATCGTACTAAAAACGTCGCATATAAAAAATGTACTTAAATAAGCTTAATCACTTATTTTAATGTACATGTGTTTTACTTGCAAAATAATTAGCCTAAAAAAATTTAAAATGCTGCCGAAAGTCACTATTCCACGCGGACGAAGTCGCGGGACAGCTAGGGATTCGCGGGCAACTTAGGGATTTATGTTCGAAACAATTTGAAATCATATACATATATACATAATAGTCACGCCCATTATCCCCCAAAGTGGTGTATATACAGGGTGTAACAAAAGGAGTATATTAACCGAAAAGCTATAAATATAATCCACTATAAAGAACCTATCACCAAAATTTTAGACTAAAAATCACATATTTATTTGTCCAGATAGTATGGAGAACACCTAACCCACTCAGGAATATTATGAACATACAATCTTGAAAAATAAACATGCGATTACTAGTCTAAAAATTTCGGGATATCTACAGTGGGTTGTTTTTATAGTATTTCGCTTACCATACCCTTTTTGTTACACCCTGTATATACTGCTACTTATTATATTTGCTATTGATACTAAGTTATTTGCAGTTTAATGTCATAAAGAGGACTATACTAACCCACGTAAACTTTTGCACAAAATGTTCGGAAAAATCCCGGATTTTTTTCCCGGGATTTTGTGGATCTAAAAAAACTAAGTAGATATATGTATAAAATTATACTAGGTCATAGAAATGGTAAAATAGACACGTAACATAATTACCTACTTATGAATATCATTTTTAAATACGAAATCACTACATATTATAAAACAAAGTCGCTTTCTGATGTCTGTCCCTATGTATGCTTAGATCTTTTAAACTAGGGAACGGATTTTTTTTATGCGGTTTTTTTAATAGATAGAGTGATTCACAAGGAAGGTTTATAATAATGTAACTAGGGACCCGCCTCGGCTTTGCACGGGAGTAATGCACTCTCACGCGGGCAAAGCCGTGGGCTTGGTACAATCTAAAACATTCTATAAAGTATCTATGTAGGTAGGTACTTAATGTTTTCTACGTAAGTCTTTTTTACGTAAGGTCTCTCTTTTTTTAACTTTTGTTACACTACGATTTCCCAAGTCTAGTTACTAAATGAATATAGTATTTTATTTTATGTATTTGCGCGCGAAAAAACAAGCACAGAACCGGCGTTGACAGTGGTCACGGCGGTACTGAATGTTCCGAGCGAGACTGGCCAGTGCAAGGATTAGAACACAGCGTAGTTGTAGATGTGTTTTTTATTAATTGTTAATTATCTACAAAATTTACAAAAAATGTACTTTGGCCATAAACTAGATCTGATAAAGCGCTATACAACTATGCAAGTTTCGTGTTGATATTCACAATAGTTTTCAAGATATTTCGCTTATAAAAACGTAAAAAAGGTAATTTTCAAATCGAAATTCTATCGAGAATTTTTTAAGTAATTGAGTTTCCACGTTGGCCACAAACTTGATAAAGATTTAAATAATAACATATAAAAAAATTAGAGCTGTGGTAATCGGACAAGTATTTAAAAAATCGATTCTAAAATGCCTCTTTTGTCTGATCACACCGCCTTAAATCGAAATATCGAGTAACGTCCAGCGGAACCGTGAAATTGCAATTTAATCACGATTCATGGACTCCCCCCCCCTTTCCCCCACCCTCCCCTCGAATCTAGGTCATGTTGCATAACCTGGAGCTGGAATGAGGGCTGGAACGTGCCGTTTGCAATCTAGGCATTAAGAACTCTTAACTAGGTTAAAAATGTGACTTGGCGCTTACCTAACTACTTACCTGCTGAGTATTTGACTGTTTCTTTACAGATATCTCAATGCTGAGTGTTAATTTTACTTGTTTAGATAGGTAGGGTTAAGCCAAAGGCGCAATGCAAGGTCTTTTTAAAGTCCTAACTTTACGATTTGGTGTACCTATTTACGTACTTACAAGTATATACTCCATCCTTTTGCTCGTCTAAGTAAGTAGGTTAATCTAATGGTCCCATAAAAGATTCGTTTCCGTACAGATATCAATCACACAATACTCGTACCTCATTTTACCCATATGAAGTCCACTAGATACTGAACATAGGTTTACCCAATAACATAAGTACTTTCCCAAACTTTGGCTTCCTACTAAACCAAGTTCTGCTTTCCCAAAATTCCTATCGGCTAACGTCTACTGGCAAACGCTATGTATTTTGAATATACGACCGTAGGTAGGTACTCCATCCTAATCCATTGCTCGTTTTCTTTCGACGTACTTACGTAGATTTGCCTGTTCTGAAAGGTAACCAGGAGTTGCGTTTGAATGGAGCTACATACAATATAATTTGCTTGCTTACTAAAAACTAGCATGATGGTAAGCACACATATTTGTATTGCATTGTTTTCACCTAACCAATCAATATCCAATCCGTCATCTACGCCGCCAATAGCTATTGGACATCAATATTTATGTTCTCTACATATCTACCTTACTTGCTATATGTCGAATGAATAGCGAGAATTCAGGGCTGCTTGCGTTACATAAGCCACTGCGTCATTCAGCTCGATCGATGCCTGACCTTCCCTACATAGATACCTAGCTACCTACTGCTGTAGGTCTCTCCAGGTCCTATGTAGGCGACCTAGTTTCCAAGCTTCGGGGTTCGCAGCTGCTGGTATACTTTGGTGTCAGATGTTGAGCGAAAACTGTCTCGCTCTTCCTTCAGCAGCTTTAACAGATTGAGTAGAGATGGCATGAACGCTCAATATTCTGGATTTGTGCTGAGCTGGGACGCAATTAATCATGATGGCCTTGTGCGTTCCGAACGTGGAACAAAATGAGATTGAATATCCCTAAAATGGATGAATATAAGTGATTTTAGCTCGTTAAATAGGTTAAATTTCCACATTACAAATACATGCATTAATTGCTATAAAACAGACTACAGCAAACTGTGAAACAAACACACACGAGCTTTGCTGTCCGTAGACACAAATGTGTGTATTTTTACAGACTCACTTGTAGTAAGGCTGGCATATCCTCTGATGTTATAGCTCGTCGACCATAAAATGTGGCTATGATATGTCAGTTCATGGCAAAACAAGCACGTCCATAATATGTTTATTTTAGTGAATTATGGCCCATCTTATAAAACAGCCTAGGTTTACTATTCTTCCCAGTTGGACGTCGTGGCCAGGGCTTCAGTTTTTTCTTTATGACTATGGCGGGTCTATGCACTTTTATTTTGCTGACAGGTAGGCCCATGTTTTGCAAGGGGGGAACCCAGAACTTTTTCCACTTCGATACTGCCACTTGCTGGGAAAATAGATGAACGTCGAGAAGCGATTGGTGTCTATGCCCTGGTAACCGTTTCAATATCCAAACCCAAGGGTTTCGATCTGCCTAGATAAAATATGCTTTACTGTAAGCTAAAATTTTTAGAAAAAGATAGCGTCTATCCTTCAGATAAAGAAAAATCGGCCCTAAATAAATAAATGCACGTATATTACACAATAGCTCTGAAATTATGGAGACGACTGGTTCTGGCGCTCCGCCAGAGAGGTTTCTGGCGGAGCCCCTGTTTACGATAACTACGGCGTGGAATTAGAATAGCTCGAACTGTTTTGTAACAGTGCATAGATTCCGCTCTTTGGAAAGTAATAACGCGTAACGAAGACATTTTACTGTCTTTTAATCCCAACTAATATTATAAATGCGAAAGTAACTCTGTCTGTCTGTCTGTTACGCTTTCCCGCTTAAACCTCGCAACCGATTTTGATGAAATTTGGTACAGACAATCTTTAGACCCTGAGACAGAACATAGGCTACTTTTTATTTCGAAAAAAAGGGATGAAGGGGTTGAAATAGAGGTTGAAAGTTTGTATGGGATTTCTTAATTTTAAAAGATAAAACCATGAAACTTTATATTTAAGCACTTGATAAGAAATCATTAAACATTTGTTCTAGCATTTTTGAAATTTCGACCAGCTAAGGGGTGAAATAAGGGTTGAAAGTTAGTATGCAAGTTCGTCAAATATCACGTCATAAGAAACAAAAAATCGTTTGTTCTAGCATTTTGAAATTTTTACCAGTTTGGGGGTGAAATAGTCCTGTATAATTTGGACATTTTGTTTTTTCTGCAGTCCACGCGGACGGAGTCGCGGGCGTCCACTAGTATTACATAAAAAGCTAACGTTTCCAGTAAGTTCCAGTTTCGACAACACCTTTGCTTTTACATGTTAGGTAGGAGTTAGGACCCTTGGTGCCAAAGTACAGGTATTTAGCAATAAAAAAAATATCAAAGATAAATTCACTGAATCTGATCAATCTGATCTAATATTTAATAAAAAAAAAACAACCTTTATCTCTAGTCTCCTGGGAAATATCATACCCTAATGTGTAGAGTGAAATAGTTTCCGACGTTTAAACACCTTCGTTTTAAATCCTATGTACCTACTAACGATTCTGTGTCCTAGGCCTTATATTTAGTTCATCGAAGCTCTATCTATCTGTTTATGCAGTCTGTTTTAAAACAGTGTAACAACAATAAATACCTACGTTAAAACTCCTGGCACGAACGTAAACAATTCATTATTTAAATGGTACAGTCATTACTTTTAGTATCGGTTTTTGTACTCATGATCTAATTTATATGCACTGTTTAGTTTGATGATGGTCTTCAGCTTAATTTGCTGATTGGTTATACATTTGACGGACGAAGTCTTGTGCGGCTGCTAGAAAATTATAAATGCTCAAGTTTCTTTCGGATCATTACTAGATAATGGGTAGATATACCATCATCCAATCTAAGTCTTCTCTACAGAAATTGCGGTGGTAGATTATCGTTTAGCGTCAACTACTAATTGTATTGTACATAATATAACTATGACACCTACAGGTACCTAGTTTTTATACAACTAGCCTTTAAGTTTACGTCTGACTTCCCAGTAAATTGGTCATCCGTCCTTCGATTCGCTGCATTGATTGCTAGTTTATTTATTCATAAATTAGACATGCAGTTTTTATCGTCAACTCGGTTGACATTGAAACTTGGTAACCATACCACAAATACAAAGGACAACAATGATTCACGGCAATATCTTTATCGAACTTCATGAAATTAGGTATCTATTCAGATAACAGCTGGATAAGCAGAAGCTCCTACCGTTATAATTATAATCAAAATTATGCTTGTGGTGCATTAAATGGCCTCCAAATCTATCAGTCACTATAAGCCTCTTGAATACTCGTTTTCATTATTTTCCCAAGCCAAAAAAGTTATCGGATTCCGCACACCCACCCACTAGATTTTTTTACCTTAATCTGTTAAAAGCAGCTTTAGTCTTTTAATAATGCCCACATCACATCCAGCCTATTGCCCTACATTGCTGGACGTAGGCCTCCCCCAGAGCACGCCACAAGGTTACTGCCACAGATTTTTGCCCATAGTTTCCCCATTGTTCAATACGGGAGGCGCTGTTGCCCATCAGGGATTTGATACATTTCTATGTTGCCCATCTCATATGGGGTGGTGCTATCCTACTCTGCCAGAGTGCTGTCAAATACTGACATATCCTAATGCACAGGCAGGTTTACGCTGGCATTTATTGCATTAGTGTCGATTAATATAGTTAAAGAAGCTACTAGATAAATCCAGACTAACGCCCTATTACAAGTATGTAGTGTCCTTCTCAAACATTACATTCTATAGTGTGCCGGCTAGACGACAGAGGAGTCGCGTGCCAACTCCCCTTGATAATGGCTGTGTCGAGGCTAAAAGTACATCGAACTGACGCTGCATGCCAAGCTTTCGTAGCCGCTTTGTTTCTATGTGCGTGTCCATTGCTACTCGGATTTAAATTAATAATTTAACTCGGATACAAGCTGAGACGGTGTTGTATTGGTCGATAACCAACACCTTATAAACAATAAGAATATTTTTGTTTGTAGATACAGGTTAGGTGCAGATGCTATGCAAATTATAGTGCTTTTAATCTTGCCCGTACTGAAAACCCGTAAAGCTGGAATTATAATAATAACGTTTGTCTTTCGTTCAAATTCTTTAACCTTGGCAAAGACTTTTTCATTTACATGCAACTGTAAGGTAATCTATGCCTAATGTCCTCATGTGTCGCAAACTATTTCAAAGGAAATCTCCCATTTAGTCTGCCAAAGTAATTCAACCATGTTTGGGAAGTGACTCAGTGTGCATGAATGTCGGCCTTGCCATGTAAGCGAGACTAGCGGAGCTGTCATAATCGTTACAAAGTACAAAGACTAACTAAATAAGGGAGCTGGATTCGCTCAAACTCAAAACGCAACTAAGTTTTGTCATCATTTCATTCAAGTAAGTTTTTCTGTTTGGCTGTATTGTGAAACATTTTTGAATGCTGAATAAATAATTTCTTTCTTTCTTTCTAATATTATCCCTCGAGTGGCAAAGGTTTTTTATACCTATACCAGATACCTACTAAGTACTTAGAGAGATGGTATAGATATTATACCATCATGGTCAAGCCCATCCGCTAGAGTTGTTTACAATCTTAAAAACTCCAGTCATAATATAAAGATTGCGAGATCAAAGTGTGTTTTAAAAATAGAAATAAACATCTTTATATCTTTCTATTTTTAACAACGGGGGAAGGTTTTTACTCTTCAGGTTGTCTGATCTTGTAACCAGTTGCTTGAGCCAGTTCCCACTGAAAAAGAGTCAGCGGGAGATGACCTTTAATTTTAGAGTACCTAATTTATTGCACCCTATAATGTTTGCTTCTTTAAGTACCCAATAAAATGATTTTATCCCTAGATTTATTAGTATCGATGACGAACGAAGTCACGGTTAACAGCTGCGGTGATAAGAAGGATGTAAAGATGTTTTTCTATTTGGCACCACATATCATAAGCCGCCGCCAACAAGACCAGCTATTATTTAAAATAATAATTACCCACTATTAGATAACTGGGCTACATGCCCTTATTCTGCGTGAACTACAAATACCTATATACCTAATTAATAGGTAATATACATACAGAGTTAATGCATGAAGAGATTACGACCTTTTTTTTATTAAGGCAATGAATATCCCTCTATCTATTCTCTTTTTAAGTAATTGAAGGTACATGCTTACTGTATGTTACTATGTATGTTCCCCTCTAATTTGTGGCGCCCACATAGTTTACTGAATTTACCAATACCAAAGCCACGAGACCGTGTCGATTCGTGTGCCCCTCTGACCTGACCGGAAGCTCTAATGACCGCCTCGAGGTCAACCACTGAGTCACTGGTGACTTATCATGATTGCAACTTTAGTGATCAAAATCTGTGTCTTGATTCTTTTGAAGCCTCGCCTTCCTCCATTAGATACATACATGGCTTCTGGAAACTGACTCAGCCATAAGCACAAGCTTAAGGGGCTTAACTGTTCCAGGAATTGAGAGATATCAGTCAGGGGAAGATTTCTTGCACTGTGGACTCTCATAATATTAATCAAAGACAGCTGACAACCAAACTTCAAGCCTAATAAGGTCATAGGCTTAATTGGTGTCTTGTAACGAATAAATTACAGCATGTCAGTGAAAATTTTGGATTTAAACCATGATATCTTGGATTATCTTCCGTACTTCCATATTAATCTTGCTTCTTACCTCCTAAATGTGGTAGGTGTGGTAGATTGATTAAATTACATTAAATAATACATAGTAGTGTTGTATAATTTCATGTGGTTTCATCATCATCATCATCATAATTATTACTCTTATTGTAGGAAGTAAGCACCTATATGCAATAGTTGTTCCGTTCTTCTTTTACCATGTCGACGACATAGTGTTTTCCTTTTCCCTGTCTTCTTTGGTCAGTGTTATTTAAGAAATAACGCTATTAATTGCAATTTCCATAGCCTAGGACGGCTCGGCTGTTTACGAGTATAATGTTTTCGTGTGACTCACTTCGTTCACTATTATTATGCTCGTGGAATATTTTTGTAGTTCGCAGTACAATTCTATGACAATTGAGATGTTATTTATAGACTGGAAACTTTCTTTTGTTATTATATAGTTCTTTGAGGAATATTTGCCCAATTTTATGCGCTGATGTCGAAAAATACATGAGACAACCGCCCTCATATCCTGGAATATGCATAACTATCAATGCAATATGCATAACGAAATATTATTATTATTTTTTTTATTTTTATTATTATTATATGTAAACAGGCAGGCAGTTGAGGCAACTGATTTTGCCTGTATCTGAATGTTCTCTTCTTAGGTTTTTCTATGTTCTTTAATGTGTTTGTCAAGTTTGTTTTTGAAATTATTGACACTTGGTGCCAAAACCACTTCTTCTGGTAGTTTGTTCCAAGGGTTCACTACCCTGTTGGCAATAAAGTTTTTGCGGGGATTGCTATGTGAGATGCCTGTGCTAAGTTTTAAATTATGACCTCGCAGTTTTGTATTTTTATTACGCTCAAACATTCTATGAAAATCTTGTAAGTCATATCTCTGTGTTAGAATTTTGTATGTTTCAATAAGATCTCCACGTTCTCTACGTTCTTTCAGAGTTGTGAGGTTCAATGTCTGCAATCTTTTTTCATATGTGAACTTTTTTAGCTTCCTCGGTATCTTAGTGAAACTGCGTTGTACCTTTTCAAGCAAATCAATGTCCTTGACAAAATATGGACTCCAGACCTGAAAAGCGTATTCCAAAGTTGGGCGAATGTATGTCTTGTAGATCTTCAGCATAAGGTCTGGGGTTAAGATACCGAAGGCCTTTCGCACAAGGTAGATGAAGCTTCTTGCTTTTTTGGTAATGACTGTTATATGATCTTCCCATTTAAGATTCTCGGAGATCTTTACTCCCAGGTCGGTCTGTACTTTGACTACTTTAAGTTGTGTATTATTCAAGTTGTATGCAAGATGTGGGTTGCGATTTCCTATATGTAACACGGTACATTTTTCAACATTAAGGTTTATAAGCCATTGTTTCGACCAGCTTGCCACTTTGTTCAGGTCTGCTGTGAGTCGGTCATAATCCACCAAGGGGTTTGCAAATATCTTTGTATCATCTGCAAAGATGCTAACATTGCACTCAAGGCATTTAGGAAGGTCGAAAGTGTAAATAATATACAGAACAGGGCCAAGAACCGATCCCTGTGGCACACCGCTATTTATCTCGTGCTGCTCTGAAAGCGCTTCGCCAATTCGCACTCGGAAGGTTCTTTGGCGTAAGAATGCCTCGATCCAAGTCAGCAATTTTCCCCGTATACCCACAAATTGTAGTTTCTGTAGCAGTCTTGTCGTAGGTACCTTGTCGAAGGCCTTCTCATAATCTAGGTAAATCACATCTACAGGTTCTCTTTCGCTGAAACTTTTGGTCCATGATGATAGACAAGACAGCAAGTTTGATACCGTAGAGCGGCGAGGACAAAATCCATGTTGTTGATCACCTATTATTTTATGATGTGAAAAGAATTCTCTAATGTGTTTGACGATGACTTTCTCCATAGCCTTGCATACTACACTGGTTAGACTAATGGGTCTGTAATTTAAAGGTTCAAGTTTATCTCCCTTCTTAAAAATCGGCGTGACAGTTGCTGTTTTCCATAGTGCTGGCAAGATTCCGGTGTCGTAAGATGTTTGCATGATTGAAGCTAATGCATCTGCAAGATCACATTTCTGTAATAATATCACAGGGAGCTTATCAGGTCCAGGTGCTGCATCTACTTTCATTTCTTTAATGACGCGTTGAATTTTTTCTCCACTAAATATTATGTCCGTGATGGATTCTTCTACTCTGAGATGTGGGTCTAGGGTAGGCAGTCCATCATGAGGTTCAATTTGATATACACTTGCAAACTGTACTGCAAATGCTTCCGCAATTTCAGTTGATTCCACTAACGTTTGTCCCTGTCTATTACGGAGAGTTATTGGCACGCTGACCCTAGACGTTATTTGTTGCCTGATGTAAGAATAGAATTTCTTTGGCCCAGCCTTCAACAAACCCGTTTCATAGTTTATACGGGCTGATCTGCTCTGATTTGTTAGTCTGTTGTTTATTTTTCTGTAATCATCATACACTTCATCAATTCCGGTTAGTACATATCTTTTCCAGAGTGCCCGTTTCTGCTTGATCAGTTTTTGTGTGTCTTTTGATATCCACGGTTTATTATTTGCGGTGTATGGTTTAATTCTCGACTGGGGTGTGTATAAATAAATTGCGTTATTTATCTCGTTAAGCAATGTATCATATTGGTCTTCAACATTATTTCCACTTCTTATAATTCCAGGCAAAGTATGTCGCAGTTTTTCGTTTATTTGTTCATAATTAGCTTTTGTGTAGTTGTATCTAGGTTTTGACGAGTTCAGATGTTTATGTACTTGTACTTGCAGGGTCGCTAGCAAGCAGATGTGATCGCTTTTTCCAATGGCTGCATGGTAGTCCACATAACTTATGAGTGAATAGTCGTTGGTCAAGATTAGGTCTAGTAATGATGGTTGGTTTCCCTTGCGGAATCTGGTGTTCTTGTCCACTAGTTGATCTAGATTGCTGTTTCTGTACCATTGTACGAAATTGTCCTCTACAGGTGTTACATATCCGGTCTCGTCAAGCGGCCATTTAACCCCACTGTAGTTGAAATCTCCCATTATAATTACTGTATTGGAATCTGAGGCATTACTAATTTGTTCCAGTAAGATATTATCCTGGTCCAATGTAGACTCAAGGCCCCTGTAGATACCACATAGAATAAATTTACTGCTTCCAATCTGCACGTCTATCCATAAGCATTCGGTTGATGCGTGTTTAATATTGTACTTTGTGTTTATTTTAGTTTTTATAAAATTAGACATATTCGTAGCATATATGGCCACACCACCACTCCGTTTGTTAAGTCGATCATCTCTGTAAAGGTCATAGCCTGGTATTTTTATTATTGAATCAGGTATTATAGGCTTAAGCCAGGTTTCAGTAATTATGATTAGGGCTGGTTTCAAGGAATCTACTCTGGCGAGGAACAGATCCATCTTCGGTGTGACAGATTGAATGTTAGTACACAATAAGGTGATTGTTTGCAGTGTTGGCTTTCTCTTAGTTAATGTGCATGTTTTTGGATCAGGTGAATGAATGGGGATGTTATAAATGGCTGAGTTTAGTTTTTTGTAGCATTAACCTTAACAATAGCTGGGTGTCCACGGACATATTTAATGGTGATGTCAGTCTCTCCGTTGCTCGTGCGCTTGTTAAGTTCTTCCCGTAAGTAATGTAGATATTCTCTTTGCAAGGGAGTAAGGTCTGCCTTAATAGATGAGGGCTTCGATAGTTTGTTCTTATTACGAAGCACTTCCAGCGCATCAGTCTTCTTATGTAAGATGAGCTTGAGCGGGCGCGGTGGAGCGCCACGGTCAGACTTGGGAGCACCTAGGCGAAACATTTTTATCCCTTCAAGACGTACATTCTGAGTTACACTTGCTATAATAGCTACACACTCCTTCCGATCGTGCTCTTTCCTCTGATCAGGTTCATTGCTGGTTGATTCCGGGACATCATAAATAATTATGTTGCTTGATCTATTGGCACGCTCAGTCATCTCCTGGATTGCTGATTCAGTAGCTAGCATTGTTTGACGTAGACGCAGCTGCTGTACTTCTTCAGTAAGCTCATTCAGCTTCTTCAAAATCATGGGCAGTTGAGTCATTGTAGATTTGCATTCAGCACATAAGAAGGACATAACACGGACAACAGTTTTCAGCTCGAGAACTCTCATTTCCGTCGGAGACAAACCGTGACAGTCACTGCATAATATACTCTTGCAAGAGTCACATGTCACCGACAGTTTCTTATCACTTGGCTCTTTATTGCATTTGGAGCATTTTACGGTTGGGGTGGAATTTTTTTTTGAACTCATATTTTGTTTGTCTTTGTGGGAATCGAAGATTTTATACTAGCAACACTGATATGTCACTGTCAAGACAAATGTTAAGATGTTTGAGGGTAGTAAAAGGTCAGCTCTAAACTGCTTTGAGGGCAGAATATATATGTCTTGTATTCAAATGTCAAAATGTAATTGTTTAGCACTATTTTTAATGGTTTCACGTATTTTTGCACTCAAATAACACTAGTACAGCATCCACAAACTGACTTCTGCACTTTGATGATGTTTTTAAAGAGTAGTTTGCGGTTTTTCACCAGAAAGTTATTTGTTTTCGGGAGCGCGGTTTTACCGTGTCAACTCAATCTGACAAATCATCATATAACCAGATTCAAATAACCAGTAAGTTATGCTTTAACCACATAATTTCCATTACATTCCAAGCAAAACTCTTTCTTCAGAAATCTCTTCGGGCTCGTCAGTTGCTTCCCGAGTAGTCCTGGATTGATCTTCAAAATGTCACCATATTGATTCCTTGTCTAGGTCGACCAATCCCAGCTTTTCCAATAACTTCTGCATGTAATTTCGCTAATAGTCATACATCCATCCTCTTCACATGACCAAACCAACGCAGGCAACAATTATCGATTTATAAAATTATTAATAAAGAAAATGGAAAAAATTCTTCACCCGAGTGGGAATCGAACCCACGACCACTGCAAACCGTGCCAGCCGCTATAACCACTAAGCCACCGGGTCAATTATCGATTTATCAATATATATAATTATGAAATTATTAATTCATTATCGCCGCTATTGTGTTCAGATAACGAACAAACAAATTATGCAGTTATCTTCTTTAATGTCTACGGGTCACCAGTTAACGTGGTTCTGTGATATATGAGGTTAATTCCGAGGTTATAGTGTGTTTATTGATAATAACTTACCTACCTTAGTGACTCATAATTACCTGCTCTTATATTATGGGGAGATGATTTCATATGGAATCTTAATAAAAATGCATCTAGGAAAATTTTAAATGATTCAGACCACATAGGTTAGGTATGGCAAAATATACGAGTAGATAATAATAGCAAATCTGCGGACAAAGTAAACTAGCTTGTCATGTTTTGTCCTTTACAAATTAGCGTGGCATAGCAAAGCGTGGGAACGGCCTGCCGGTTGGTAGAGACGGCCCTCTTATTACCTAACTAGCAAAAGCAAAGCGATAGCGAAAATTTTACAAAAATCTCTGATTGCTTGTCAAATTCGTATTACGTAAAACGAATTTCAGAGGAACTTTAACATTTCAAGGCGAATATTGTACAATTTTCACTATCGCTTTACTTCGGCTTTGCTATTGCAAATTAGGTAATCAGGGGGCGGGTTCGCACGACAAATTAGGTTTGTTTGTCATAATAATATTAATAATACATCATTGAATGTATTTTCAATAAGAGTTAGCTATTATGTAACTGCAGGCTCACGAAAGCAATTTCAAGGCACATTTTGTATAAAAGATTAGTGACAATTCAGATTTAGAGCCTAACGTGCATATTATTTCATAGAAATTGAATTCTTTTCATTAATACCGATCGAAAATATCCTTGAGACTACATTAACATACGAGTAGTACATACTCAAACGCTGTACTTGCGATTCATAGGAAATTACTTCACTGTCTACTTCCACAAATAACTACATTTTATGGGAATATTTCCATATGTTGCGGAAATAGAGTTGATTGCTCAAATCGTTTTCTTATGAAAATTTAAGCCATTTCATAAATCAATTTTGTTGAATTTGGAGTCAGAGGCACATTAGTGTATTCCCACAGCATATTCCTATATTTGGGACGTTGCGCTCTGATTAAAAATTTTTTTTTTTCTTCTTCATTTGTTGTGCGAAACCTTGATTATACCTATTTCATTATATTACTTTCTGTAGTATTTAAAAACTTCTATTTAAGGGCCAATCTTTCCAATGGTCAGTTAGTTTATCCTTCAGATAGGTTATACGAGCATCGGAAAATTCGCCCCTAAAATTATACTTGTATTAGTTATTAGTATTTACCATGGTTTACGAAGTGCAGAAGTAGTCTCCCTAAAGATGTAGTCAGTACCTATTGTAGGCTAAAACTACTAAACTAGTATAGTCACATAATGCATCTATAGATGCATAACACCGCAATTTTTGTAAATTTGCTAAACGGGCTTATTTACTATCCTTCCTTATCTAGCCGGTTGCGTGTCAGATTAATCCTCAGGTTAGGTTAGGTTAATTGTTAACGGACACCTGACGACCTCTGAGCCTAATGACTGGGGTTATAATGATCTACGTGGAGCTTGGGGATCATTTATCAGGATCAGCTTGATCGTAGAATAATATGATATGTATATAATAATATGAATCATGGGTCAATGTATACTTTTCTACAACAAGCTTCCAGATACACTCAAAGGGCTACCTATCTGTAAATTTAAAAATATTGTGAAGAAAAAACTTTGCATGAAAGAATATTATACAGTATTAGAATATTTAAATGATAGCGAGCCATGGAAGTGAATTGTTCTAGCATCCCCAAGTTACGCAATCTATGTTTTACTTTTATATTTAGCTTAGTAGGTATAGTTAATATGTGTTGGTGAATGTGACCAGAGGCGCTATAGTGTATCATGCGTGACTTCTTCATTCTAATGTTATTACCAGCTATAGGTATTATATATTTAAGTTCTGAATGACACGTTAGCTCTTCTATTCACATTTTACCGTCGACTTGTACTATTGTACACAAATATATATATTTTTTATTATTTTATAGTTTAGTAGATACTTATTTGACATTGACTTGTACTCTGTGTACACATTTTATTTTTATTTATACAATTTAAATTTGACATGGACCTGTACTTACTTTGTGTAAGTGGGTATGTAATTTATATGAATTTAAATTAATTATGTTATGATAATTGAATTTATACACACTAAATGAGTTAAGTGTTACTATCTGATATCTTATCCAATGTAAGATTCTTTTGTTAATATGTTACTTAGTTTTGACTGTGTCGCTGGGAGTTTTCTTGCTATTTCTTCTTCCAAGCAGTGACACTTCACTGAGATAGTGTAACAGTAATAGTAGAATCATGCGGTGTGTCAGACCTAATGTTGGTTTTGCCATAAAGGAGAACTGTGTAGCAGCTCTTCTGGATTTCATCTTTAGGCAACCTTAACTCTTATTCTCCACGTTGGTGGCTATTAGCCCCGAATCGCTAACTTATGCCTGACAGACCGTAACAAATCGCACCTTGGGATGGTGACCGTTGCCAAAGCAAAAGCTTTGCGATTTATTTATTTTTGGGTTGTTTAAATTCACCTCCTTTTTTGTTTGGTAGCGGTTTCATTTTTGGGGTGCGAACATAGAAAGTAACATATAATTAGACAATCAACAAACAAGTGTTAATGCTTTCATGTTGAATAAATGATTTTGAATTTTGAAAAAAAAAAAAATATAACATGTAGACATTTTCGTAATCACTCTGTGCTGGTGTAAAATATTCCCTAGGTCCACTAAGATCCATTGTAAAAATCCATTGATGGATCTTTTTACACTTTTATGTCCACTTTAATCCTCGATCCTAGAATATTTGCAAAATGGATTTTTTAGAACCAACGTTTAAAATCCATTATAAAAATAAAGCAGGTGACACATGCAATCTTCTTTATCAACTTTAACTTCGCTGGCTGAATCATTCAGACAACTATTGTCTATATGTATACGTACAGGGTGTATAAAGACAACGTAATACATCGTATTCTTTGTAAGGTTACGATCTTTTTTTTTCTATGGAACCAACCCTGGGAAACGACAAAAAAATAGGAAAAAAAATCATTTTATTGCAAGCAATGTATTCGTTTGATGTGCAAAGTGAAAATTTAGCTACAAAAGTAACATTTTCACGTGGCATCTTTGAAAAAATGTTTGTTAACCGATTTCAGGTGCATTTACGTAAAAAAAGCTGATATTAATGTAACTTTAAAAGGCCTCAATGTCTTGAAAAAAAAAAACGGTTATTATATGACGGATTTAAATATCACAAGAAGACGACATACAAGCAGGCTGTAGTGCTATAGAGATGTCGTTTTTGGAAATCGTATCAGTTTGTAAATCAGTAACGAATACATACGGTTTGTTACAGCTTTACAACCCTTTAGGTCCTCACTGCAGGGGCACAGCACTGGTCTTTCTTATCTGAGACAAGGTTTTTTTTGTTTTCTTAAAAGAGGTTATAGATAATTAAAGTTTGTTTGTTTGGTTTTATATACTTTCATTTATTGAAAATGGCTACTGGTAGATGTGGCTTGATAATGGATTTTAATACACACGTTGGTTCTAAAAAATCCATTTTGTAAATATCCTAGGATCGAGGATTAAAGTGGACATAAAAGTGTAAAAAGATTCATCAAAAGATTTTTACAATGGATCTTAGTGGACCTAGGGAAAATATTCAGTAAAACAGACAGTGTAATCGTCCTAGGTGGGCACTATAGTTGTCCATATCCATATAAAACAACTTAAACATCTTAGCTATCAAATTTCATCAATTATATAAATAAATAATAACTTTCCCAATAATAGATTTAAATACAGTTAAAGTCGATTAAATGGCCCCATTAAAGATCGTAGATTACATAAAATGATCTATCATGTCTCTACCACAATACAAATACTTAATATTCCGGCAAAAATTATGAAATATATTATATAACGAAAGTTTCAACGCGTATGACCGATTTGATAGCAGACTGAATAAAAGTGACGCATTGCTTTCTGCATCGCGTATCTGATATCGAACAATTTCAGACACTCGAACCAAGTAACTCCGCTTAGCAACAAAGTAAAAATATAATGCATAATATGCCAAATCTGGATTAACACAGCAAAAAAATATTTACGTAAATCATTTGGCAGTCCAAGCGTTGTACGTACCAGAAAACTTTCATAACGATTTATGACGTGTTCCACTTTGTAAAATATCTTCCCATTGCGAACGTTTAAAAGATCGCTTAAAACTTCAATAATAAAACTCTTAAAACTTCTATAAGACAAAGTAACATTTTAAAATCTCTCTGTCTCGCTTAAATCGGATTCTTTCTATAAAATATTGCGTTAAAAACTAGAGATATCTCACAGTCAGACAGTAGTCACGTAGCGACGAAGTTGTTTTTGAGTTAATTTTACACGCTCTAAAACTGTATCTCGACGTGTTTTACTTTCAGCTTTATTTGCATTTACTGCACTCTTAGGGTTGTCACAGATGCCAAGAGCAGAAAGGACAACTGCTTACGTGTTTAAAGTGTCTTAAAGCCTTTTAGTTGCGGTTATATGCGTGACAATTGATTTTGGTAGTAGGTTTTTAAATTATCTATAGTTTTTGTGGATAATTTTATGCCAAATACTACAAATGGCATTTATGGTTGAACATAGAGCTCTTGTAAAAAGTATCTTAGTTAGCAGTGTTCGTTCGCCCTTTACCTACCCTTGGCTTTATAGAACGCCTTTTATCTATGAACTTATTCCCGAATTATACTTAAACTGTTATTTAAATTGAAATTATAGTTATTTAAATTATATTAAAACTGTGTCGATTCCTTTGTCAATAATAACGGACAGCCCTTAAAACTTGGCTGGATACATCTATTCCCAGAACCGTTACCCCGGCTTACCTTAAATGGGCTCACCACATATAGATTTATCTTACCCGTTGCTTTTGTGTTCAATACGATACACGTATACTTGGCTACCCTTTGTCTCTGAAAGGTTAACTCTTGAAAACAATATTTCTACATACCTAGGTATATACATATAATAAAAATGTAACGGATCGCTGTCTGTACATTGAAGATATATAAGAAAAAATATTATAGAATACCTTTATCAACTTTAACAATGTTTTAGAGTACCCAAAACAATGATTTTTATAATTTTTGTCTGTTTGTCTGTGCGTTTGTATAACATACCACCCTTTTCAATACTTTTTTAATACCCTTTTCTTTAATGACAGTCCATCATTGACACTGATCCACTTGTCGTCCTCCAGGTACTTGATCAGTATCGAATAGATGACGTGGTCTTATCAATGATAAGGATCATTGGCATGAGTTTTTGCAGCATTTCTACAGTTATCAATCTGATCCCACGCGGACGGAGTCACTAGTATATACATATAATACAGCTGCGTTCCCAAAGATGGGGTAGCCAGTACTGCAGGACTAGTATATCTGGGTCAAATGTAAAGGATCAGTGATAAATTGCTAGCTCATTGCCTAAGATAACGTTCCTGAGTTCCTAAGTTGACTCTTAGGACATGCAGGGAAGGACATGCAGCTGAGGTATTCTAGTGAAACCTCTCAACAGCACAGGGAAAACTTTTCTGTCATTTAGTATTATTATCTAAAGAAATTTCTAGATTGCACACTTCTGACCATCTTTGTGATTGCTGGTGATATGTATGGTCGTGCGTGACTATCTCTGACTGAGTGTATACTGTACGTACAATCAATATCTATCTACTTACGTAGATTGTGTAAAATAAATAATTCGCAGAAAATTTCAAATGCTGATAGTTTCAGCTACTTGCAATGTCGATTTACAACTAATGGAAGACTATTCCAATGATTTAACAATATTGGGAGGTATTCACGTCGACGATGTTGTTTGATTTCTTCACCAAGATTTATTTTTATCTGTAAACCGTTTTAACGAAGTTCTCGTGATTGTATACGTAAATGCCAGTATTTTTTCTGGAGCTTAGGAAATAGTACAGACGTACCGTCAGTTTGTCTGCCAGTTGATTTATATTCGTCAAGCGCGTGACATTATTTCGGAGCCAATAACTATTTTTTTCTTTCGCTTTTCCACTTGGTTACATTACAACTCAATTTTAACTCTGAAAGCAATGTTTCATTCAGTCAGTAAAATAAAGTTCAATTATATGTGTAGGAATTGATAATTCGTTCAGTAGGTACATAAGCATGTGCCCATTTTTACCAACGTTCAAAGGCCATGGTTAAAATTTATTACGTTGATGATATTCCTTTCGGTACGTTAGGTCCTTTTACCTGAATGTCTACTCTAACGTCCACTTTCCTGAACGTTAACTTCCCTGAACGTCAACAACCCGAAAGTCTAATACCCTGAATGTCCATTTCACTGAATGTCCACTTTACTCGAATGTCTACTACCCTGATTGTCCACTTCACTGAAGGTCTGCTTTACTGTGATTGTAAGGAACATAAGGAAAAAAACGTTTTGGAGGGAAAGGTTAGGTATAATAAAAATGTAACGGATCGCTGTCTGTACATGGAAGATATATAGGTAAGAAAAAATATTATAGAATACCTTTATCAACGCAATAGTACCCAAAACAATGATTTTTGTCTGTTTGTCTGTGCGTTAGTGCACGCTAATCTCAGAAACGGCTGAATCGATTTCGATACAGTTTTCAGGAATATATTGTGACAGGTCCCACTTAACATATAGGCTACTTTTTATCCCGGATAATTTCGATATTTTGTTTTTTTTTCTGTAGTCCACGCGGACGGAGTCGCGGGCGTCCACTAGTTTTTATAATAAGTACGTAACACAACGATCCAACATACCACCCTTTTCAATACTTTTTTAATACCCTTTTCTTTAATGACAGTCCATCATTGACACTGATCCACTTGTCGTCCTCCAGGTACTTGATCAGTATCGAATAGATGACGTGGTCTTATCAACCTTATCATTGGCATGAGTTTTTGCAACATTCATTCTACAGTTATCAATATGATAACGGGTATCACAAGGTGTGAAGAAATAGGCATTGTAAACAAATTTGTTTTTCCCAGATCAGTTTACAGGCAAGAATATGAATTTTACTGTATTTGTACCAATATATCTCTACTCCAGCGATAACTTTGTCAATTGTCAAGGAGATTCGTGATTGTATTAGATAGGTTTTATCAAACTTTTGAGATTACACTTTGACAGAGGCACGTTTTTCTCACTCACCGTCTTGAATGATTGATTAGTGAATAGAAATAATAGAATTTAAATAGAAAATAGTGTGCCGCTGAGCGGGGGTGAAGTATGGGACGAGGGGAGCATCCTAACACTGTAGTCCTGCCCATTTACATAGAAACCACCTTGTAGTGACTAGCCAAACTACTTGCATAAGCGTGTGGTTACTGCGTAACACTGGCGCTGAAGCTGCGCCCCTATCATGACGTCATGGACGATTGCCACATGACTCAGTTCATAGTCCCACCTCCACTTTTATACCTTATCCATGCTGCGTTATTTGAATGAAGGTATATTTGTGTTTCCTTTCGTTGTATGTCATACATAGTTGTAATAACTTTAAAATTGTTGGCCATTTTCTAGCATTCGTAATTCGTTATACCAATACTCTACTATTTGATTTACAATAAGTTACCTACCTAGCGGTTTATTGATCTACAAGATACTAAATCTCAATTCCGCAAAGTCTCACAGAACTTCGGCACACTTATTTTGTCTTAACTGATGATTGCTGCCGCTGAATGTCCCCTTCCGCCTCCTACTGCATTACCGACCGGACGCTGCTGCAATTTAAACTGCATAATGATTTGTGATGCGGACGTAAGTCTGTCTGGCTTTGTTAATACTAGCTTGGGTCACAATGGGCCATTGAAGTCTGCAAAATTCATTATTGCCTTGTCCTTTTCATCATACATACTTATTACATCAATAATAAGTAAGGCCTTATTTTATCTTATGCAGACCCGTCTGTTTCTTTACGTTGGTGTCTGAACGATTACCTTCTTAATCTGTCTAAAAGTACCGAAGTTATTATGTAACAAACTTTTATTTTATTTTCACTACAAAAGTATACTAGATAGGTTCCTAATTCATTATATAAAAAATCTTGTACCTACTCGTAATGATCTCGATACTCCCGTCATATTTTACAATGTACTTAGGATTTACAAGTTCCGTAAAAGGCTTTAGAAACCTAGATTTATAGGTGAAATTTTATCAATGTCTAACTAAGTAGGTACCTAGAAAGTTGATACAATTCAGCATTCGCTTTCCACTTTTATTGAGTTAATATAATGGACACAACTGTTGGACGTAGGTACACCGTCCGTAGCTTTCGTCTTAATTGCTGAAAACCCTTAAATAATTTTAGTTATAGGTGATGATTGACTAGGTATGTGATAGATAACACCTTAAAAACACAATATTAAATAGTCCCCCACCGGCCATGTGCTCGGGGTCGTTGCACCCTGCGCCGGCGCATCTCCGCAAATAGCCGTCGCTGGGTGCGCCGGAGTTGTTGCCAACTGCGGTGGTATAGCGACACTTATAGCGGATTGGTTAAGACAGTCAACTTACGAGTAAGCAATATACGGAATACTACAATTTGGGGAACAAGCCTATCAAACTTCGGATATCTAAAAAGTCTATGCGCAGCACAAGCGCAGAATGAGAAGGCCATGCACAGTCGACCTGGTCAGGACAGCAGCGTGGATATGCTGAATGCAAGCAGCTTCCAACAGATCGCAGTGGAGAGTGTTTGGGGAGGCCTGTGTTCAACACTGGACTTAACGGCTGATGATGACCTGATAGACTTTTACCTATCAACGGGTTAGCCATCATAACTGGTGTCATGCGTACTTATAATTTTACTAACATAATCATGCCTATTAACTTCATAAAGTTATTTGCATTAGGTACTTACATAATATGCCATTTCCACCATTGCTTTCACCGTGTTAAAGGATGAACCTTAGGTAGAACGTCTCAAATTATGCAATATCTAGCGCATTGTAGTCGAGAAGGTATAATTTTTATACTTAGCTCAACAAGTTGAAAAACTAAACCACTGTTTGATGTTCACACTGTGAGCAAGGTGTGTGGTATCGGAAATAGCCCTTTTATAGTCGTTGGAGTTAGTAGATGTCTTGTTCTGAGGACACGGAGAGGAGACATTTATGTCCTCACTCGTTGCAATAGCTATCTGCTAGCTTTCTATCTGTAGTTCCAAATTGCATACCAAAACAGATATATGTACTTACATTGCAAGTTCCCTAACCGCTCCAAAAACAATTTTATTTCTACTTATCAATTAATTTTATTATTGGCAGCGCCATTAAAATTCCCTGCTATAGAATTATGATTACAAACAGTTCAGAGAAGCGCCTGTGCCAAATTCCTAACATACACACTACAAATCTATAAAACTGTGTCTCTGGGTAAATACGATGTTTGTGATTTTATAAACAATCATTTTATAATGCTGACGGAAGGAGATCCTGGCTGGCTTCCAACGGCCCAGGCGAGCTCCTCTAGATGCGCGGAAATGGTAGATGAAATGATAAAAATACTTAGCATAGGACGGATAAAGGTGAGAGGTGTCAACTGAGGGATAAAGCTTTGGTTTAGATGGATGTCATGATAAGAAATAGGTCTTCATAATAAGAAAGACGTCATACATAAGTCTAGAAAAAAATCCTTTCGTAAGCCGCTATATGAAAGCTATGGTTTCCTAGAATAGTCTAGTGAAATCTGTTTATCTGCGTGACGATGTATTTTTAAATGCCAGGATGCATTGCTCGCGCAGGCCTTAGACCGATTTTAGAATCACGCTGACGTGCGGTGACGGTCGGCGCTGATGGAGTCAATTGGTATCTAGTTACAGGTAGCGTTTTTGAGTCGCGTTGGACCGCTCACCGCTGACGGCCGTACAAATTGACCCATCAGCGCCGACCGTCAGCGCACGTCAGCGTGACTCTAAAATCAGCCTTAATTCCAGTTCTGATCGCACCGGGTCAGATAATTTAATAACAACTGATAAATTATGTGACCTAATGCCACTTGAACCGGTTATATGTATTTGCATCTGGTTTGATAGCATTACGAGTGTTTACATTATGTTATCGGCGCTAGACAGGGGTTTGTGAAGTGCCTACCGCTACGCCCATTTTTCTGGTAACATTTTGCAAGATGTTTTTGCGGATTGATCCTGTGCTAAAGCGGGGCTTCATAGTTCAGCTGCATCTCCTTCGAGTCTCCTTGAGTCGACTAAGGAACTCGGGCATTCTCTCATGCGATAAGCTAGCAACTTGTCACTGATCATTTACGTGTAACTGATGTAGCGAAAAAACTAGTCTTCCATTTACCAGATGCATATCTCTATATCTTCTTAGGTTTTAGTAAACGCAAAGATTTTCCGGCAATACGACCAGTTTGCCGGCAACATGCCTGTTCTTGATGTTTACTGCTGCGTAAATTATATTTTAGTGTCCTTTTGTTTCACTACAGTATTCTCTTCATCTCTAGTGATCATATTTTGAAGAATTTACACTTAATTGTTTATATTGTTCAAAATTCTTAATTCAATACTGCTTTCATGAGTCAAGGTCCGGTCAGAGCAAACATCTGCAAGTATCCTTATTTGCTTTGAGATTTCTGGATTATTTGCCTATTTTATTGGGATTATGACTATGGTTGAATTTTAATTACATCTTATGCTTATCAGAATTAATCAACGAAATCATACCTATCCGTAAAATTTCTTACTTACAATTTGATTTAGTGTCCAAATATGGTAGCAATAAGCCTTCAAAGTTGGGTGGGCAAGTCCATTTTTACAATGTTAATTAAATTTAAAATTACAACATCACATGACCACCTGCATAATTTACAGCAACTTTTGTTATGTAACCATATTTATAAACGCAACATTTAATATTCGAACAGTCGAACAAAAGTTCTTTAACAAGCATACTAGTTACATACACGTGACGTCATAATACAGTAGCTGTTTGTATGGATCGTTTATGGGTAAGATTTTAAAAATATTAATAGGTATCTCTGAAAGTTTTCACGCTAGCGAAGTTTTTCTTTCGACAATGTTTATTTTATTTTATGATCTTACGATATAAATATAAATAAAATAACTGTCATCATCCCTATTTTATTGCAGAAAGAAATGACTGGCATGGTCTGAGCTGACTCAGACAAAAAATCCAAAAATCATTCTTTTGATACTATTGCGTTAATAAAGGTCTCCTATAATATTTTTTCTCATATATCTTCCATGTACAGACAGCGATCCGTTACATTTTTATTATATGTATAGATAAGTACTTCAAATAAATAATGGCTCTTGAAGGTTGAAGAAATAGCACTTATTATGTACATGGACCTTTAGCGACATCAACAAGAAATACTGGCAATGTTCGATTTAATGATACAATTGATACGAGTATCTTAAGACACTTCAAGACGCGCCAGATGCCGTTAGTTCTGGGTATAGAATGCAAGCGGCACTAAAGTGTAACATGGCACTCGGATAGACACTAAACTAGTTGCACCGCACGGCTGGCCCACGCAATACTGAACTTCCTGCTTAGGACTGCATTGGTATCGAGGGTTTCAAACTGAACTTAAATGGTAGTTCCAGATAATTCACAATAGTTTGTTGAAACCCAAGATTGTATGAACATTCATAAGTTGTTAAGGAATTCTTCACGCTACTTATATCTAAAGAAGTTTACCTACATAATTTCAAATCTTAAATTTTATGGATGGGTTCTTATAGTAGGCTACGTTCAAACCCTTTGCACGGGGGTTGCCCCAAGGCCCGCAACCCGAAGCGTATTTTTGCGCCACGTGTCCTAACAATTTCTGTTAGATAAATGAAATTGTATTAGGCGTTACAATTCGGAAGTTCAAACATTCACTATGGGTGCGCCCACCACCGAGCCCTACACCCTCCACTGACCCTCGGATCTGATAACTCATAACTGCGAAAACAGGCACTTGCACTAACTACAATCGCCACGAGAAACCAGACCCGAGCACCTAGCATGCAAGACAATACATTGCATTATTCCGAAATCAAAAACTAGATAAATAATCTACATATGTTTCGCCAACAACCGTGGCATCCTCAGGATTATAGAAATTAGTAAATTAGTAAACCACTAATTATTATGAAACTCTAAATGGGATATGTATATTATTTATCGAAGTTCTCGAATTTTATCGAATTATAATAGAAGACATATGAAGGTAGTTTTTTTATATATGCTATGGTGAATGTATTAATTATATTAATACATTCATAGCTCATTTACCTGACCTTAACCATCCTCAATAATCATTGTTTTGCCTCAGCAATGAAATTCAACTGGCCGTATTCCAATATCTATAAAAATAAATGCACTTCAATCATTTGCAATCACACCAATGTCAAGCACTTCAATTGTTACCATCTAAACAAAATTAATCAGCTATGTCCTCAAAATATGTATTACTAAATGTGTTTTATGATCTTTCTACTGCCAATGCTAGTTTGCCACTTGGCATCGATAAAAAACCCCTTTTCATGTTGTAAACAAGTTATTTTTATCATCTTTCCATCGTGAAGTAACCGGTTGATGTAACCGGCTTCTTATTTTTTTATCACGGTATGTTGCAATTTTGTTTTTTTTTTGTCCTTTAATTTTTGGTCCACTTGCACCAAGTATTTGTCAGTATATTTTATGACTCATTTAACTTTTACTATTTAAATCGGAATCAAAAATATCAAGATATCTATACCAGATCACTCGGTTCAATGGAGCCAATTTTTTTTTAAATTATTTTCCTTTTTTAAGTTATCTATAAATTTATTCGATAAGTACCTTTATTCGCTTATTTCCCAACAGTCATTAGGAATTTAAATAATAAGAATCTCATTTCTTTCTCTAGATACGGTGGAATGAAAGGGCCTCGTGAAGATAACGGAGTTGTGATCGACGTGATAAAAATTCGTAATGAGGGATATCAGCAGCAGTCAGCTCCGCCACCTGCGGAGGAACCTCCTCCACTACCACCACCCGTGAAAGAACCACCGCCTCCACCCATGGAAGAACCACCTCCTCCATCCGTTGAAGAACCACCACCTCCATCCTTACCCCCGCAAACCCTGGAGGATGAACAGGATGACCTGTTTGTACCGGCCGAATATGTGGAGTCTGAACCCGAAGTTGATGGATAGACTACCTATAAAAGATTTGAATATTATTTCTCTCTGCTATCTTGGCCTACTAGTAAAAAATAAAATATTCAATTTTTCAGGCTAAAGTTGATATTATATATCTAAATAGAATAGAGAATCTTTTTATAAATCACCATGCCCACTTGTAGGCAAGTATTATGTATGAGTTATTATCATTCATCAAAATTGAATAATATAGTTTTGAATTTAAATGCATTTTTAACAGGCACGAGATTACATTTGCTTTTATGAATGAAGCCTGAATGTGTCTTTATATGTGAATCATACTCGTAGGTATCTACACAAAATCTCCGGAAAATAAATATGTAAGTTTTAGGTAAGTATCTCAGACAGGTTTGTCTGGCTATGTTTTTTCTCCAATACCTACCTAATTGTACCTACGTAAAAACTGTCACGTAGACGGGAAACACGGTAACACAAGGCACCGCCTACATACTATTATTAAAGCTGGCTCAGTTCTGTCCGTCACTTGATTAATATTACCTACTACATACCTAATCTACATAAAATAACAGACTCTCATTCATAACCCTCTTAAAGAAATAGAGTGCAAAGTACATTTACTGCTATCACTAAATTTAATGATAAATCAACAAGTAACATCCGTTTTGGTAACGATAAAATGTCTAGTCTCATCAAACGTATCATCCTGACCTGTTTCATTTAATTTGGGGTCGGCGCAGTTTTTATCTTTCTCTAATTCATCTCTATCAGTCATTTCATTTATTACTGCAAATGAATCAAGACCCAAATTACAACTATGGTCCTATATACATTGTGTCAGTAGAATAGTATAGTAGTAAACAAACAATTAAAGCATTTAATCTAGCTGGCAGCATCGGGCATCCAATTGACTTGTGTATGCCATAATGTTATTAAAAATTAGCACATGTTAACATGTCTGCATGTCCATGGCCAAGGTCAGAATGAGGTGATAATTCACTTACCCGCTGAGCTATGCCTCGACCTTCGCGTACTCGTACGTGCCTCCAGTCAAGTTCAATGCTAAATGTAGCTAGGTACCTAATTGTCTTATCTATTCGGCGATTTGATATTGTCAGGTGGTTACAAATGGATATGTTTGATGAAAAAGTTGTTCTTTTGTAACTTTATAGTACAGTAATAAAGTTTATGTTTTGTGTTTCTTTCTTGTATGTGTAATAACTTATTACACATACTAATAAGTGAGTAAACTTTCAGGGTTATTTCAGACGTGTTATTTATCTTCTTTTCTTGTCATGGCTCCTATAAATTACTCGGACCTTCATCTATCCATTAAATTCCGCAACTTCGGTAAACTTTCCGTCAAATCGGGCGAAGCACCAGCTTTCACAATAAGGAAAGCTTCAAAATAAGTTCATCTTTACTATTATAATTCCGTTAGTTTCTATTCTATATTTTTAAAAGTTTGGTTAAGTATTTTTCTCAGCTAAAACTTTATGTTTCAGGGGTTATATGCCACCTGGACAAGAACCTGATCCGGACAAACCTCCAGATGACGAGCCTCCATCGCCGCCTGCAACACGCTGAACTAGCAGGTTAGATATCATGACCATGACGACCGATGGTCCAGTGGCAATGTTGCCTGACTTAAGCATAGGCTCTCGGGTTCATTTAGGTAGGCTGGGATGATGAGCTAATGATGAGATAATTTTTTTAAACAGCTATTAAAACCTGATACCCATAATACAGAGAATACTCGTTAGGGATGAATCAGAGCCTTAGATAAACAAATATAAAAATTTTGTCCGATCTATCATTTTAAGACTTAAGAAAATCCATGTTTAGGTAAATGTTACAAACAGAGTCGCAATCAGAAACAGCCACTAAATAATCATTTAAAACGGGCTCGGCCGACCAAAGTATGTCAGTATTGATATTTTCCGAATGTAAAGCTAATTCCGCGCACACAATAGAGTTTGGATCAACAGCGATTGTGTAATAGTGACGCACGCGCACTGGACCGCGACCAAGTGCTCCTCCCATGGATATACAAACATGCATGATTTATTTACAGTTCTGCACCGAAATACCTACTCTTATCGGCCTAAAGGTACTCGATGGATGCTATTGATCAGAACATTACGACATTAGGTATATTTACATGTTTTCCTGCTGCCGCCCATTGAAATGAAAGAAATTTAGAAACATATAGGTACATACGAGTACCGCTATGTTCCCAAAATGGGATAACGAAGGAGTTCCTACAGCCACATTTAATAGATCAGTGACAAGTTGCAACGACCTGAGTTCCTTAGTCGACTCTTATTTAGAAACTAGTGGGCGCCCGCGACTCCGTCCGCGTGGACTACAGAAAAAACTTGGCTTAGTGGTTATAGCAGCTCGCACGGTTTGCAGTGGTCGTGGGTTCGATTCCCACTCGGGTGAAGAATTTTTTCCATTTTCTTTATTAATAATTTTATAATATATAATATCTTGACTAAGATAAATTTATAAAAACACTTCTCCATTAATATAATCCGTTAGGATATGGTTGATCGTTTCATCTTTAAACATTGTGCTGAGGGATTCAGCTTTGTTTGCCGAGATTTGGCTAGTGTATAGCTATCGGGATGAAGAATAACATTGCCAATATGTAATTTAGAAAAGAGATGGTAAAATTCGTCATCCGAGTAATTGACCCGGTGGCTTAGTGGTTTAGCGGCTCGCACGGTTTGCAGTGGTCGTGGGTTCGATTCCCACTCGGGTGAAGAATTTTTTCCATTTTCTTTATTAATAATTTTATAGTAGCCCATATGTTAAGTGGGACCTGTCACAATATATTCCTGAAAACTGCATCGAAATCGGTTCAGCCGTTTCTGAGATTAGCGTGCACGAACGCACAGACAAACAGACAAAAATTCCAAAAAGCATCGTTTTGGGTTCTATTGCTTTGATAAAGGTCTCCTATAATATTTTTTCTCATATATCTGCCATTACAGACAGCGATCCGTTACATTTTTAACCCCCGACGTTATTATATGTATAGAAGAAGATAAACCAGGTTAACAAATAGGTACAGTTACTGTGAAATTGGTTCTCGGAAACGGTGACTGGTCCAATTTTTCGAGAAAGTAATCAATTGTCCGGCCAGACGTTAGGCTTTTTATGAAAGACTTTTATGATAGGTGATTCTGCGGCAAAGCATGACAATGAGTCTAGTCTCTGGTCTATTGTTCTCAGTTTAAATGTGAAATAGAAATTTTTGTGTACACAAAAGCGTTCGGTGGGAACTAGAAATGAAATGACTAGCCAGGCCAGCCAATCTTCTAGCTAAAATTTATTCCGATTTCTGAAGCGTCGTACTTATTATCATTTCTGCAGAAGGTCTTTCTGTTTTAGGACGTGAAGATTTTCTGAATTTAATTTAATTGACTAATAAGTGCTCTGGTACAGTCACAATAATAATAATAATATATGTCAAACTAAGATTTATCCGATCCTTGTTTTGTAGATCGCAAGTAGTCACAGATTGCAAGATCTATAATCCAAACATTCGTCAGTGTATGGATGGAATCGCTTGCAGACTGCTACACATTTGAGCTATGTACATGACGTAAGTAGCTATGCACTTTCAATGTAAAGCTGCAAGCTGGGATGCCGTTATAGCATGCCTGCCTGTGTCCACTGCCCTTAGTTACAGATTTTAAGTTTTATTTGACGATACGTTTCGCCTACCTTACTAAAATAAAGTGTCTACAATATTTTCGTTATGTGGTTTTTCTGATGCGAGTTGTCCTAATGCGGGGCCTCACTAGAATACACATCAGCTACGTCTTAATCGTGAATGTCGTAAGAGTCGACCAAGGATCTCTTAGGCGATTAGCTAGGAACTTGTCACTGAATATCTGTCCTCGCTATAAACGAGGCTGTGCTCAGGCTACCCCAATTCAGGAACAGAGTCGTGTGACAAAGCATTTTAAATTACCCGACATAATATGGCTTCGCACTTAAATCATCACAACTTGCATTTTGGGGTACAGTCCGTTATAATGAATACAAACATATTAGGCTCCAACAATGTGTATGTTCTAAATACTTAGTATGTTACTAACGTACATTATATATAATACTGTATAATGGTAGTCCTGTCCCCTTACATCCGTCGAAGGGCCCGTACCATGGACACGCACCGGGGCGGATGCCTGCTCTCGAGTTCGTCGACCTGCATTGCGATCTGTCTGGTGACTCATAGGCTCCTATTGCGGCCTAAGACTCTTTCGAATAGGATGGAGGCTAGTGGAATGTCACGCCAGCGGACTTGAATTGACTGTAGGTGGCACGGGCGGAATCTATGACTTATCCGTATTATGAAATGTGTGGCAATCTTACCTCGATTTTGGCTGGCTCTGATTGGCTATATAGATGTTAAAAAAATACTTGCACACGTGCCGTAGTTTCCCTTTAGTTAGCTGTACAGTCGAGAAGCCTACCTATATGTTAAGCTGTGGACTTATCATGTCTAAAAATGGATGTTTAGGCGGTGTTTAAAACATTAGGCATTGTCTAGCAAAATAGGTGCTTAGACATTGCTTGTGTTATGTAATGTAATAAACTGTGGTAATAACTGGTAAATCTGTGAAGCCAAAGGTTTCATGAGCAATGTGACTCATCAATGTTTATGATTGATTTGAACCTAGGTCTTACACAAATGAATAATGCAAATTACTTGACTAAAATAACAATTATTTAATGGAGTTTAGCTATGTATTAAAAATAAATATTATTGTGAATAAACATTGATTCATTCATAAGTACAGCGAAACGGGTTAAATATTTGGTTACAATAAGTAATTATTCATAGAAAGAAATGTAGCTATTGTTACCAGTGAGTAAGTTTTCGTTCTTAAAGATTCTCACTTAAAATAACAAAATATTGATGGTTGCTCTGTAATTTAATAAAACTTTAGTAATTCCACAGAATATTAGTTAATTTATGAATCATACTTTTTGAAATTGGTTATGGGAACAGGTAAGTAAATATGTCGCCATTTCTGCAATTTTCTAATTATTTCACGTATGTAATACTTTTACTATACATACTCGTACGTACACACATCAGCTTATTGCAGTCCACCGCTGGACGTAGGCTTTCCCTATAGCACGCCACAAGGCTACTGCCATAGGGGGAGTTTTTGTACACATTGTCGCGTAACGTCCTAGACAGCCAATACAATACATAAATAAATAAAAGGATGATTAATTAAAATATAAGTTTATTAGTATTACAATGAATAATTTATAATAAATACCTACAAGTAAAATACACTAAATAGAACGCGACGTGAATGAAGTGTGAAGTGAGGGTGAAGACGTGTGGAGTGGACGAGTGTGTAGGTAGAGGGATGTCCGGCGTAGCGGCGAGCTGTGAAGCAACATCGATTTAGGTATTCTAAATCAATGTAAAGCAATCTTAAAATCAGGGCGAAGGTCGACGGCGGTTCTCTCCGGTCCGTATGATAGTTGAATCTGCCGGCGTGGCCTAGCCGGGCAGGCGACGAAGAAGAAAAGGAATTAGGTTGCCTCGTGAAGTCCTCTGGCTTGGATTTATTAATGCTAGCTCACAAGATAGTCGTTTCAGACTCCTCCGAAGATCGGTCCCACAATATTTCTAGGGATTTGCTGAAATACAAACTTGCACCATGTAACTTTCTTCCAGCGTTTTAGTTAGTACTTGATAGATAATTTATGCAGCGTTTCACAATAAAAAGAGTAAGTTATAGTTCCAGTTTATAGATCGGCACTCGAAGCAAGAATCATTCTTTTTCGCCGTCGATTTTCCTTGAAGGCTTCAGCTTGATTGATTGATTTTGATTTTCAAAATAATAATTATTATTATTATATGTAAACAGGCAGGCAGTTGAGGCAACTGATTTTGCCTGTATCTGAATGTTCTCTTCTTAGGTTTTTCTATGTTCTTTAATGTGTTTGTCAAGTTTGTTTTTGAAATTATTGACACTTGGTGGGTTAGTTTGTTCCAAGGGTTCACTACCCTGTTGGTAATAAAGTTTTTGCGGGGATTGCTATGTGAGATGCCTGTGCTAAGTTTTAAATTATGACCTCGTAGGTTTGTATTTTTATTACACTCAAACATTCAATGAAAATCTTGTAAGTCATATCTCTGTCTTAGAATTTTGTATGTTTCAATAAGATCTCCACGTCCTCTACGTTCTTTCAGAGTTGTGAGGTTCAATGTCTGCAATCTTTTTTCATACGTGAACTTTTTTAGCTTCCTCGGTATCTTAGTGAAACTGCGTTGTACCTTTTCAAGCAAATCAATGTCCTTGACAAAATATGGACTCCAGACCTGAAAAGCGTATTCCAAAGTTGGGCGAATCTTGTAGATCTTCAGCATAAGGTCTGGGGTTAAGATACCGAAGGCCTTTCGCACAAGGTAGATGAAGCTTCTTGCTTTTTTGGTAATGACTGTTATGTGATCTTCCCATTTAAGATTCTCGGAGATCTTTACACCCAGGTCGGTCTGTGCTTTGACTGCTTTAAGTTGTGTATTAATCAAGTTGTATGCAAGATGTGGGTTGCGATTTCCTATATGTAACACGGTACATTTTTCAATATTAAGGTTTATAAGCCATTGTTTCGACCAGCTTGCGACTTTGTTCAGGTCTGCTGTGAGCCGGTCATAATCCACCAAGGGGTTTGCAAATATCTTTGTATCATCTGCAAAGATGCTAACATTGCACTCAAGGTATTTAGGAAGGTCAAAAGTGTAAATAATATACAGAACAGGGCCAAGCACCGATCCCTGTGGCACACCGCTATTTATCTCATGCTGCTCTGAAAGCGCTTCGCTAATTCGCACCCGGAAGGTTCTTTGGCGTAAGAATGCCTCGATCCAAGTCAGCAATTTTCCCCGTATACCCACAAATTGTAGTTTCTGTAGCAGTCTTGTCGTAGGTACCTTGTCGAAAGCCTTCTCATAATCTAGGTAAATCACATCTACAGGTTCTCTTTCGCTGAAACTTTTGGTCCATGACGATAGACAAGACAGCAAGTTTGATACCGTAGAGCGGTAAATTCTTTATTGATACGTTATAAACAAAAGTATGTGACATTACATAAACACAGTCTAGTATGTACAGAAAGGTAGTTACATTGTTTTTCAAGCTATACACTTCCTAAAAACTATTAAATAATATATAAGTATGATAGTAAATATGCAGATAACAAATAATAGTACAATGATTTACATACCTACGTACAACTCGCTCGTCACACGTTTTTAAGAGGACTATTTATTATAACGTTCATAATACGAACTATTACTGCACTTGTTATAAACACTGGTAAACTGTTGTAGATTAATAAGATTAAAGTATAGTTTAATTAAATATTAGCAATTAACAAAAACACACAATAAAAAATCATCTAGTGGGTAGAATTACAATTGGCCCGGTCAACGGACTTTGCATTGAGGACGTAGTGATGGGGTAATCGGTACGTCTTGTACTTATCGATATATGGTAAGTTACAATATCTTGTTGCACCGATAGCCGAGACTAGACTATTTGGGTGTTTGGGGTTTGTTTGCAAGTAAAACTTATAAGCCAGTTTGAGTATGAAGGATTTTATAGTTGGCAGGTTAATTATATCGTGCAGATTGCACAGGTTAGTATACAAGGGGGTATCAAATGCCAATTTTATGGCTTTGTTTTGAGCTACTTGCAATTTTTCAAAGTTGGTATTGCAAGTACTGCTCCATACTGGAGCCGCGTAAGTGATGCACTTACCAATGCTGTATATGTCGAAGGCATATTGTAAAACACGCCCTATTACAAAACGACTAGGCATTTTTAATAGTATGGGTTTTGGAGCGAGACAATTTGGCTTCTAGCAATTGGTCTGCTTAATTAATTACGTTAGGTTATGTTAGACCTGTTAAAATAACAACGCACGAGTCGAGTGAGCGTAGCGAGCATGTCCCTGCAGCGACCGGCGAAGTACTAAAGGGAATTTTTTTCTCTCACACTATTCAAAATGCCTAGCCGTTTTGTAATAGGGCGTGTTTTACAATATGCCTTCGACATATATATTCTTAGTTTAGTATGAGGACTCAAAATCGATTTTCTATTAAGGACTGGACTCAAAGCATTAATTTGTTTTATACCTTTTATACGGAGGGCGTTCACTTGGTGTGTCCAATTTACTTTGGGGTCAAAAATAACCCCAAGGTATTTAACCGATGCTTTCCAGGGCACAATGTGACCATCTATAGTTATTTTTCTGTTCGGTGTTGATCTTGCTCGCGTAAATAAGATAGCTTCTGTTTTGGACGCATTTAGTTGATATGATTTCTTTATTGTATTAAGGTTTAGTGTAGGTACAGAAATGAGGAAGAATGCATGGAAAGGTTGAATTGTGAGTTTCAATTGATGAACGCGATGATGAAAGAATGCCTGATACTACAACATTTACCATACTCGTACAATCAAACCTAAGTACACCATATTATGCGTCTGGAATTCCACTGATTGTTCTACATTTTGGACGTAAATATTTATTGCAATCTGTTTTCCAGGTACAGTTCTCGAACGAATGTAACTGCATCGGGTAGCGACTGCGATACTCGAGTCGAGCTCACCTTTTGTTTAAATCGTCAACAATCATGTCTTGTTCGTCTGCCTTCACCGACATACTGTGGAAAGTATTTTCTAAGCTGACTTTTGCTATTTTGTTATTTGCAATACAATCAAATTGAAATCATGGTTTATTTTTATTTGTGGAAGATTCAACACCTTGGCTTGGTTTGAGATTTGTATAAAAAAAAGATACAGGGACAAGAACCTTCCACTTCCGTTCTTAGTACATACCTCAAGATAACATAAATGGAACTTTCAGCTATGCCTACTACATATTTATATATTTCGTTATACGCAAATTGAAAGGAAATAGATATCTAACCATTTCCAAGTGGCATTTGGATTGGGAGGATTGCTCTGGAGACCTTTTATATTTAATAATAACGATTTGCACTTATGTAATCAGTATTAGGTATTGCCCTACCTACAGCCTTCATTCCATATGTACCAAAAGTGCAATTATTTCATAGTATAGATTCTGAAATAGGTTAATTAGTGGTCGAGTCAATGACGTCAATGAAGCAACTGCAAGCAAGAGGTATCTAACTGCAATACAGCTATTGTAGATAGACAGCTATAGCTAGGTATTCTCAATTGCTAGCTCAGTAGCATCCAATAAAGAATGCCTTGTTGGACAAAATGTCGTAGATTGTATTGCATGCGCAGTACTCACATTACTACGGAATGAACGGCATGCGACCGAATGCACGCGGTCTAGAGGCCTGGAGGTCTACTTAATATTTGCCCAGAATGAACAATATAGAAATTTTCTTGTGTACATAATAATGTCGTTTTACCGCATTTCGGTCATGGCGGCCCATCTCGACGGAGATTAGCGCAGGAGATATTTTAGTGTGCAAACACAAGTGCACTCTCTATTCCTTCAATGGAACGGAAAACCGACACGATAGAATGTCCGAGAGATCAAGCGCAGGACCAACAGTAGATACTAGACACATCTCTGGTAGTCTCTTTGGCATTGAAGTGGCCGTTATACACCATACACCCGTATATATATAACAGAGTTGTCCTGATGATATCTAGCTACACAATCCCGCATTCCTACTTCTTAAACGCAAACGCCCATGTAAATGAGACTGGACATGGGCTATTGCGTCCACTTGCAAATTGTCCGGCTTCGTCAGACAGCGGAAGTCTCGCTGAATGAGCCCCTCCCGAGCTAAATCATCATAATGCCCGCTCCAATCGTGTGGAGCAAGATATCCTGTATGCATTTTGCTTTTGTTAAGCTTAAGGGGAGAGACAGGCACAATTTGAAAAGTGCAATTCGATAAATACATACAGGGTGTTACAAAAGGACATTCCCTTTACGAAATGCAATGAAGGATACTATAAGAGACCTATCCAGAAAGATTACTCGAGAGACTTACTCGAAATCATATGTTTAATTTTTACAGATAGTAGGTATAGGGAAATTTCTTAACAACCCGCGAATCTTCATACAATATTGAAAAGTAAACAGTTCGAGTCTCTGGATAGGTTCTTTATATCGGTCTACTTTACCACCCTTTTGTTACATCCTGTTTTAACGACTGATATAATCTACGCTCGTTTAGTTAATATTGACACAACTGCAAAAAAATCAACACACACAGCACATGGAGTGTATTGATCAATTTTAATGCAATTTGATCATTGATTAGATATGCTAGGTATATTACCCCTGTGAGACGGACAGATAAAACCCTCCTCCTTATTACCTAACTAGCAAAAGTAAAGCGATAGCGAAAATTGTACAAAAATCGCTGATTGCTTGTCAAATTCGTTTTACGTAAAATGAATTTCATAGGGACTTTAACATTTCAATGCGAATATTATACAATTTTGGCTATCGCTTTGCTTCGGCTCTGCTATTGCTTTTACGTAATCAGGGGGCCTATTACCTACCAGAAAATTATATCTTTTTGGTTTTTGTGATAAATTATAGATCCTAGGTATTATCTTTCATTAGCTTGTATTAATTTTATTTGCCTTAAAATAAGTTCTTGCATAAGAATTCACAAGCAATAGGTATATATATACCTATATGGATACTGAAGTAAATAATTTGTTAATCATTCCATTTGAAACACGAATAGCAGACGTATTTTACCGACATTTTTATAACACTTGTAAATGTACTGAAAATATAAGTACCCACCGGTACATTATTATCGCGAAACTCAATTTATTATCAGTAATCATATCTACGTAGGTACCTAGTGTACACTGGACTGGGAAATTTCTAGATAGTGATTCTTATATGGTGCGAACTTATTGTGCTGAAAGTCCTAAAATTCATGATGCTAATCATCTGTAGGAGATACGGTCGTATCTATATAACATTATGTTTAGTTGCCTTTTTGATTCTCCTTCATAACTCAAGTAATAGGTAAGTTTAGATGTTGTATTTTTTGCTAGATACCTTGTGTACTAACGTTAGATATACAATAGTCGTCATCGATTTGTACAATATTATGTAGTTGACGCATGTCCCGAGAGGGTGGGCAAAGTGTGACATAAACTGATCCTAAGTGCTCACTGTACTTACTACTGTATTCCTACCTAGATGATGATACCTACTTGTAAAAGCGGTTCCTACTTATACCTACATACTTAATTAGAATTCATTTGGATACCGTTACCAACGCATATTCTGAGTGTAAATTAGTTCAGGATTTTATTTTTCTTTTATCTACTATAGTATAAAAATGAATCGCTAATTATGTTGCTAAGCGCTGATCTCGAGAACAGCTGAACCGATTTCGCTAATTCTTTTTTTTTTGTGTATTCTTTGAATTACAAGCATGGTTCTTAATATTCCTGGCATAATATGTGTTGTCTAAATCTTGACTCATGTAAGTATATAGATAAAAAGAATTATGTTATATCGGTAAATACATAATGCAACATCGTAAATACTATACTTTAGGTACTGCACTCGTCTGTCTTATATTTATTTAGGTGGTAATAATGTTGCTATTAATAACTTTACGTAGATACGGTACTTAGCTATAGATATGAATGTAGAAGGTAGGTAGAAATTATTACAATAATATAATAGTTTTTATAAATTTTTATGTATACTGCATACCGTATACCACGTGTCCACGTACTATTGCAAAAGAATTTAAACATTGTTTAATTAAGCTAATCATTGCCTAATTATGACATGATATACCCATACATTTTACCGTCAAATCGTTTGTTTTGCGCAAAACAGAGGTATGTAGGTACCTAGATGTACCTATAAATTTTTATCAGTGTTATCATTTTATCATGGATGCTGCGGACCACTTGGCTCCAATTTGGTAGAATATTATGTATGAGTAGGCCGAATTTTTCAAACCTTTTTAACGATTTATCTGTTTTACAAACCAAAATCCATAAATCGAAACTGTGATCGCTAGACCGCATTGGGGCCGGAGTAACTGGAAAATTGGCAAAGGAGTCATGTTCAATATGATCATCTTTCTGCAAAAAAATGTTGGGCCGTGAACGCTCAAGGCTTGGCCTCGGGCCGACACTGACATTGTCCGCTCGGCTCACCGCAAATAGGACAAGGCCAAGTTCATATCGGAATAAGTACCTATGATAATTATATCATGTTGGCAGCGTGGTGCCGCCGGCAGAGTAGAATTCGTACCACCCCATATCTGCCCGTGGGTATCGTACGAGGCGTTTTCCAGAAGGTGGACAGCAGCGCCTCCCGTGTTGACAACATAGTCCAAAGTAGGTACAAACTGCGGTCACCGACCCGCCTGCCCAGCGTGGTGACTATGGGAAAATACCTCCCATGGCAGTCTTGTGGCGTGCCCTGGGGGAGGCCTACATCCAGCAGTGGACTGCAATAGACTGCAACGATAATGAAACAGGTTTACCATCCCTGTATACCCACCTATTTGAAAAAACTGATCAATCCACAAGATTATGTAGGTACTTAAACCTGGTAACTTAGACTCCGGTCAGAGTGGGGCGAAGACCAAATTAATAATCTAAGCCCGGTAAGTAGACATTTTACATGATTTTCATAGACTTCCATGACTTCCTCTATGAACCTCGACCTACGTAGGGAACCTACGTCTTCCCATACGTAATACAGTGAAACCTGGTTAAGTGGGACCTGGATAAATGAGAAACCTCTATTATTGAGAGTTGCAACGAAGTCCCGGTTCTTTTTCATTAAATTACCTCTGTTAATGGGACTTTTTGAATCTGGTTAAATAAGATTTGAATTCTAAGACTTTTTCGATGTTTACCTCTATAATTGAGACTCTGTAGTTCATTTACCTGTATAAGTGAAACAAATTAATCAGGTTTTAACACGTTTTGACGTGTTTGTTTACATACATTTCGCGTCGTCTTTCGCGCATGCTTTGATTGTCAGTATACTATCTCATGTTTTGACCTAAAAACAAGGGAACAAATGTGTACACATTTTGTACACATTTGTTCCAAACGTAAATACTCGTATAAAACGTTATCAGTAGCTGAAAAATTAAAACTTCTATCACATTATGATTGTGGAAAGTCGCGTGATGAACTGTGTATATAACATACCAAAGTCAACCCTATGTAGAATTATTAACAAAAACGAGAAAATTCGGTCTCAGTGTATTGATGGAAAACCTACCTACATTAAATTCATAACATTAAAAATACGCATTTCCACCTCTAAAAATGGAATAACGGCACATTTCGACCTCTGTTAGCGGGGGCTCTCTGTAAATGAGACAACTATAAATTTAAACCTGCTTATTGGAAAACTGGATTATTGGAAACCCTCAATAATTGGTACATATGTCTTGGTCCCTTGAGATCCCAATTATCCAGGTTTCACTGTATCATAAACTAAGTAGAGAAGAGAGTACGTACCTACTTCTTAAGTAGTAGGTAGGTAGGTAATAATAGACGAATATTCCATACCTACACAGTCGTAAAAACCCACTAATAAATTATGTAGGTACTTACCTAACAAATGAATATGATTTATAAAGGTAGGGACAAACTGAGCCCGTGACGCAACGTATACTACGCATTATGACATCTAGACTACGAATTTTATATGAAAATACTAGTGGACGCCCGCGACTCCGTCCGCGTGGACTGCAGAAGAAACAAAATGTTGAAATTATCCGGTATAAAAATATTTTCCCGAGATAAAAAGTAGCCTATATATTACGTGGGACCTGTCCCAATATATTCCTGTAAACTGCATCGAAATCGGTCCAGCCGTTTCTGAGATTAGCGTGCACAAACATCGATCCGATACAATTTTATTATATGTATACCTATAGAAGATATGACTTAGAAACACACTTGTCGTACGCAACGTTGCGTGTGATAAGTGTGTTTCCAAGCATATATATTTCGTAGTCTAGATGTCATAATGCGTAGCATACGTTGCATACGTTACGTGGGCTCAGTTTGTCCCTACCTTTACTTGCATCTATGTACTCCTTATACTAGTTAAACTTGCACTGGTTAAGGGTCGTTACACTAAAAGGCTTAACCTAGTCAGAGGGCTCCTTTACGGCTTCCCTAAATGTAGGTGAGCACGCACTTCCCCACCTCATGGAGGTCAAGGACTCAGCCCTATTCACGGTCGGGTATTTTAGGGTTGAAGGATGGCGGTGCCAAGGACGTTTTATGGTGCTTAATTTGTTTACAACTTTGTTTATTCATTGGGTTTGATTTCCTTTGCCTACTAGTTTTACAAAACAACCGAAACAACCACACTGATTTTTTTTTTCAAAAATAAACTCCCGCTAAAAAAGCACAATCGAATCAAAAAACAATAAATAGTGATGTGGCGTACATTTCAAGAGTAAAACTCTTTATCGATAAAAACGCATTACTATTTCTAAAGCCGTTGCTATTTAGGTGTTAAGTAAGATGCAACTAGGTACTTACTTGATTACCTTTATTTAATAAATGTCAGACTTAGATAGCATAGAATATAATAGGTAACAACATATCGGATTGTTAATTAATTTTCGATCAATGTTGTGGAAAATATTCTCAGTATAATTTTGTTCTGCACCAACAGTTTATACAAAAAAATAGTTATTAAATAGGTTATTCCTTCCTACGTATGAAATAGTGTGTAAAGTAGATTAATTAATACCTGCTAAAGTAAAGTAGACACTTCATATACATTTTTGGTTATTTTAATGGCATGGTAGTACCAACGTTACGTTAGTTTAGTATTAGAAAATTGAGTTGTTACATTCAGGATCAAGTTTATGAGTTATTTATCCTAGGCAAGCATGTATTTGATAATGTACTGTATAATAGATAGGTATTCTAATGATGGTTGCTGTCTCTTTGACTACAAATCTATATTCGTCGTATTGCGCTTTTCAAATGCTATAGCCAGCCAATCAACCCAGGCTTCAGCAAGGCCAAGGTTGATAGAGGAAGAGAGGAAGGGCAGCGGGCGCGGGGCATCGCGGGCTTAACGTTCCGCGCACTCCCGCACCAAACCATTCTGCACCTCGCAGTCGACTCTAACGGTTGTTCTAGCGCAAGGTAAGCGGTGGCTACTTTAAACTTTTTATCTACCTCCTAATTTCTTCATCTTTACCGCCACCGTTGTGCGCACCCTACTATTTGATATATCCTAGTGTTTTGTGTGACAAGTAAATCTACTTTGAAAAGTGAAAAGATTATCTCAAGTGCTCTGTTTTATTGATAACAGTCATTAATACAAGAATTGGAAGATTTATTCAAACAAAGTTCGCGAAGGTAACCGGTAATCCCGTAACTCGGGGGAACTTTCCCTCCAAAAAGTTTTAAAGAGATTCCGGAAGGGCGGGAAGCGTAAACCCGCGTGCGTATTGCGTGCCGCGCATCGATCGAGCCACCCCTCGCCCTTGCCACTCCCGGCTCTGATACATTCATTTGGTCAAAATATCATTCCATCATTGCATTTAGTATTGTCGATCCTTTTTATTTATTTCACGTAGTTTTTGTGATTTAGTGCATGTCTTAGCGGTTAGATTTTGTACGTAAATTTTGTGAAAATGGGTGGCTGTGCAACTAAAGAAAATAAAGAAAACAAACCGGCGGATGATACCGATGGGTGCGTATATACGACAAAACCGGCAAATTGTCACATCGGTGGTGGTGCCAATATTAAAATTCTATTTCTTCGATATTCATGCAATTTTTTCCGTATATGATTAGGGTAGTAGAACTGCATAAAATAATAACATAATGTACGTACAGTGTATGTAATTGATTAGATTATATGGTAATTTCAAATTCCTGGGCCATGAAGGGATTATTTTTTATTCACTAGACAACTAATTAAAATTATTCGGTATAAAATTTATATAAATATGGAAGTATTTAAAATTGTGTTTAAGTATGTAATAGTTGATAAAAAACGAAGTTTTCTATAATGTTACATTAGGTACCTACTATAGCACCTATAAGTACAACATGAGTCATATCTACATTGACTACATTGTAACTTGTTCTTGGAACGGTATTAGTTGATTCCGTAATCTGATGATACTTGATTATCAAAGTACCTTCATGCCTTCTCGTATAGAAATGAATGGAAGTAGGTAATAAGAAACTCGCGATAACACTTTTATATGGTGGTTCTGGGTGGGAGGTACGACTGCGCGCCACGAAGCAGCACCGGTACGCTGCGCAGTGAGCTGACATATCCGTTCGACTTGCGCGTGTTAGTCAGGACGACCTCTGGCAAAATTACGTAATTCTACCAGAAAATAGTGAATTCTTGGGTGTGTTCAGAAAACATCCAATTCACTTTAGAAATTCATTTGAGAGAGGCAGTGTCGGCATTTGTCCTTACTTGCAAATACATAGTGGCCATTATAATATTTCGTTATGAATTATAAACTTAAAATTACAATCCCAGTGGTTGTTTGCGGCGGTGCAGTCCTTGCATATTACCTCATCAGGCGGTTTGTACTTTTTTAATTTCTAATTATTAACTGGATGACCTTCCTTCCCAGAGTTTAAAATCAAACGAATTTGATTTATGTCAAGTTTTTTCATCGATTACAGAATGTCGATAAAATTTTAAATTGTACATCTCTATTAGGTACATAGGGCTTATTTTTTTATTTCTTTGTTCGCGTATGTACATATCTAATTTATTTTTAAGTTTTTCGGTTTTCCTTTTTTATCTCGCTCGTGACCATGTCTTGCGTAACCCCCTTTAATGCCTTGTCCTGCTCACTCGTTATGTCATCACTAAATAAAGCTTCAATCAATCTATTTGATTTTTGAACTTTTCTTTCCGTTGATTATTGGAAATTGAAAAATTGTTTGTTCGTAATTTTCTGTTGAAAGTGATAAAGAAAATAAAACTCATTATAAAAATGTGTACGCGAGCAACTTGTGCGGCTTTAAAAGCGTAAGAATAATTTTCCATCGTAGGAAATCTAGGTACCGCATATAATAACTTGGGATTTCTAAATTTACAGAAAAGCCGCAGCAATGGTGGACACCGCTACCCTTGAGAAATTGGAAGCTGGCTTCAGCAAGCTCCAGGCTTCGGACTCCAAGTCGCTGTTGAAGAAATACCTCACCAAGGAGGTGTTTGAGGCTCTCAAGAACAAGAAGACCTCTTTCGGCTCAACTCTTTTAGACTGTATTCAGTCAGGTGAGATCTTTTTTACAGTGACGCTAAATCGGATTAAAAAATGTAGCCCTTAGCACCCCTTACCCTTAATACAATTCAGCAATTAATTTACCTATGTATAGGTACAGAAAGAGATTGAACATCATGTTAATGCCATCCATAGTAGGTACCTAATGCTTGAGTTAAATAATCTCTTAATAAGATAATATCTTAATTAGTTCTAATTAGAAGGATTAAATTATTAGCATCTACTACCAACACTACCTATCGTTTATCTATACATATAATAATTATATAATATAAGAATGCAGTCATGATTGGTAGTACCTACTTTACCAACAAAAAAGGTATGACCTTTTTTGTTGGTTTAAGGCTCTAAGTTACAAGTTCAAGGGCTTACTTGATTACCGAATAATTTATTTACAACAGATCCAAGCGACTAGCCTGCAATCTGTAGGATTAGGGTCAGTCAAGATAGTAATGGACCAAAGTGGTTTCTGCACCAAGTGTCAATAATTTCAAAAACAAACTAGACAAATACATTAAAGAACATAAAAAAACCTAAGAAGAGAACATTGAGATACAGGCAAAATCAGTTGCCTCAACTGCCTGCCTGTTTACAATATAATATAATAATAATAATTGTACATACCTACTTAGATCAGCCTTGTATGTCCAAAAAAATTAAAACTTTTTCTTATTTTCAGGAGTGGAAAACTTGGACTCAGGAGTTCGGCATCTACGCTCCTGATGCAGAATCATACTCAGTTTTCGCTGATCTTTTTGACCCCATCATTGAAGACTACCACAATGGTTTCAAGAAAACCGACAAGCACCCTCCCAAGAACTGGGGTGATGTAGAAACCCTTGGAAATTTGGACCCTGCCGGTGAATTCGTAGTCTCAACCCGTGTACGTTGTGGCCGCTCCATGGAGGGATACCCCTTTAACCCCTGCCTAACCGAGGCCCAATACAAGGAGATGGAAGACAAGGTTTCCTCCACCCTCTCAGGATTGGAAGGTGAACTTAAGGGTACCTTCTACCCCCTCACCGGCATGTCCAAAGAGACACAGCAACAACTCATTGATGACCACTTCCTGTTCAAGGAGGGAGACCGTTTCCTGCAGGCCGCCAACGCTTGCCGATTCTGGCCCACCGGCAGAGGCATCTTCCACAACGAGAACAAGACTTTCCTGGTCTGGTGCAACGAGGAGGACCACCTCCGCCTCATCTCCATGCAGATGGGCGGTGACCTGAAGCAGGTCTACAAGAGGCTGGTGACTGCCGTCAACGACATCGAGAAGAGGCTGCCTTTCTCGCACCACGACCGTCTCGGTTTCCTGACCTTCTGCCCCACCAACCTGGGGACCACCGTGCGTGCGTCCGTGCACGTGAAGCTGCCCAAGCTGGCTGCGGACAAGGCCAAGCTGGAGGAGATCGCGTCCAAGTACCACTTGCAGGTGCGCGGAACCCGCGGCGAACACACGGAGGCCGAGGGCGGCGTGTACGACATCTCCAACAAGCGCCGCATGGGCCTCACCGAGTACGAGGCCGTCAAGGAGATGTACGACGGCATCACTGAACTGATCAAAATCGAGAAGACCCTGTAAGAAGCTACGATCTCGCACTATCAGTATTTTTTTGTATTATTTATCGTTTTCGCATAAGTATTGGATGTTAAGGGTCGACGGCGACACTAGTCAGCTAGCCCTGTGGGGCGGCCGGGCGCGCGTGCGGCCCGTTATACTGTTTTCAAAAAAGTATTTTCTATAAGGAAATGGAAAATAAAGACATCTAGCGTTAAGACAAAATTGATGTTTATTATTTTCGCCTCTCCCTCCAGTTAGGCTTGGCGCCCATTACCTGCATCAGCAAGTAAAAAACGCTTTGCCGATAATAGGCGCCGGAGTTCAGTAAAACATGATGATAATGATCTCCGACCGTATTTCGGTCAAGGCGACTAATCTTTACGGAGATTGGCCAGGTACGCAGGAGTATAAGTGTGAGTGAGTAAGGAGAGCAGAAGTGTGTGCGCAAACACAGATGCACTCTATTCCGTCACTCTCATAGTCCGATGGGACGGAAAAACATATACCTACAGATGTAACGAAAGGGGTCATCATCATCAGCCTATTGCAGTCCACTGCTGGACGTAGGCCTCCCCCAGGGCACGCCACAAGACTGCCATGGGGGCTATTTCCCATAGTCACTACGCTGGGCAGGCGGGTTGGTGCCCGCAGTTTGTATTTTTGGACTATGTTGTCAACACGGAAGGCGCTGCTGCCCACCTCCCGGAAACCCTTAATCGCCTCGTACGATACCAGCACGCTGAGTAGGCTCGAGCCTAGGGTGGTACGAATCCTACTCTGTCGGCACCACGCCGGCAAAGAAGGATGCCCATCGTCCATACATGTGATGACCTATCCTATCATTCTACTTTTTTATTCGGCAATGTATATTAAATATGACTAACTTCAGAACTAACAATTTTCATATGCAGTGACACGGAAAATGTGGTCATGCACATTGTTACTAGCGCCATCCTTCATCAGAACCATTCTATGAAACGGACAATATGAACATGAAGTTGACAATGCATTCCTTTATTGATACGTTCATAATGGCTGCGTTTGTAATGATTAAATTGTTGAGGCAAGCGGCAAAAACATATCATAACAGCACAAAATATTTACTTTTTTTCTACATTGTAGTTTTTTAATTTTCCGCCATTTCGTAATACGGGAGGCGCTGCTGCACAAAAAATTACCTCCCGGATTTTTCTGAACATGTCTCTTCAATATACGTACGATACCCACGGGTAGACATGGGGTGTACGAATTCTACTCTGCCGGCATTGTCCTTTCTAAACAACTCAGGAATGTTCATACAATCTTGAAAAAAAAACATGTGATTTCGAATCTCTTAGAAATAAGTAATCTCTAGCGAGCTAACAGCTTTTCGCTTAACATACCCTTTCTGTTACATCCTGTATGGGTACTTATCTGTGATATATACAAGTGCATGAAACTAATCGTAGTAATTGATCTTATCGGCATTCTTACATAATGCAAATTGAAAAGTTCTAATCTAAAATGAGGGTTTTCTAAAAATCGCTTTCGTTCGATGGCAGCACTGATACGCTGGTTCAACCAATCAACTGTCAAAATACATAGAAAAAGTGTATTATCCATAGAAATGTAGAGGAGATACCAAATCCCTGGTATTATCGATATTCTCATTTTTTTTTTAATATTACAGTTTTGTGCGGTGTCTATACAGGATGTGTTTATTTGTGGACCTTTAATGGTGGTACGTATTCTATACATGAAATAACGATAGGTTAGTAAGTTTATGACAAAAAGCGAGCGGAGCGAGCGTGCAGGGAAAAAAAATTCTTTTAAAAATTTTTTAAATTCCTTGATCGTGGGAAATTTATGGTGTCTAGTGTTTGTTAGTTTATTTTATAAGCTCTTACCACATTCGGATATTAACCCTGTTATTACGATTTCGTGAACAAAATCCTGCTACGCGCGTCTCAAATGAATTGCATTCATATGCAGACCACTTCAAAATGCTCGACCATTTCAGTCTATTTACTCAACTTATGGACCACTACATATTTTGGATTGATACCTATGGACACTTCTGCCAGGTATGCTTCCATGGACTAATTAAAATGATCGTAATTGGCTTTCGTTAGATGGCAGCACTGACACGCTAGTTCTAGGGATTTATGGCTAGTTCAACGAATCAACTGTCAAAATACATAGAAAAAGTCTATTTATCGATATTCTCATATAAAAAAAAATGTTACAGTTTTGTGTGGTGTCTATATGTACATGGAATACAGGATTTTTAGGTTAGTAGGATCTCAAAGAAGTTGCTTGCATTTACGACTTTGATTACGTAATCACTTTTCACACTTATGATTACTCTTTTTATACTATGCACAAACATTAAGAGAACGCTAGGTGGCGCTTAAGTCGTGCACCATACCAATCCCGGCATGGTTTCGTCGTTACAACCGAGTGATGGCGCCACTGTCTTTCAATTTCGACGCTTTCAAATACTGACGTTGCTAACGTACTTATCGTGTTTGATTTATCTCATCTGTGGTGGTATTTATTTTTTGTTTTGTTTGAGTTTTGTATGAGTGAATTTAGTTGAAAAATGTCTACTCCTAAAGCTGAGAAAGATCTGCGTCTACCATTATCCAGGGTCAAAACTATCATGAAAAGTTCGCCGGATGTGGAAGCTGTTGGAGCTGAACCTTTATATCTTGTGACTAAAGTTACTGTAAGTTTGCCACTAACATAACCTATAATTTTGTTATATTATTATGTCGCTTTTTGTATAATATCCAGCTTTTTTACTTACAGGAAATATTTGTTACTGACTTAGCGAAAAGAGCATTCAAAAATATGAAGGGAAACACTTTAGAATATAAGCACATTGCAGAAATTGTGCAGAAGGATGATACATTAGATTTCCTACGTGAAATTATGCCAAAAAAAATAACAGTTAGGCAGTTCAAAGAGTTGATGGCGAAAAAGGCTTCAAAAGGAGACGGTTCAGAGAGCGATACTAGTGAAGAATCTAGCGAAGAAGGAAGTACCGAAGAAAGCTCAAGCGAAGAAGAGACATGAGTTTTATAATAGAGTTAAATATTAAGAATCTTACACTAAGGACTTTATTATAAAACAAAGTTGACACATGAAATATTTAACTTTGTAATCAATTGATGAAAGCATCTTGCTACTGATATTTGCATAAATTATATCCCTAAGATGCTAACTGTGGCTGTGGAATGTCCTTTATGATCCTGCAGTTATGGATACTCCATTTTGAAATAAAACAGATGTGTGTTTAAGTATGTATGATAATACTGGGAAAGGAAAAAATGCTTTACAATAGACTTAACACATGCCGACTTATGCTGAACTACATATATGCTTGGTTTAAATGTGGTACCAACATTTACTTAGTTTCTGTTATTAAGAATCAAACTGATGTTGGCATGTTTAGGAATACTCGAGAACTTTAGAAATAAGTTTAAAGTTGTTTACTAATAAACATGTTGACAGTGGAAAGGCTAAAATCCACTGTCGATGTCATGTTAAGGACCATATTTCCAAACGTCGGATAGGCTATTAGATGAATAAATTTGATGCTGTCTTTTTCTTAAACTTGATCATGATAGAGACAGCATCAACTTTTTTTTCTGATAGGCTATTTGATTTTTGGATAAATCGGCCCTAAATAGAATAAATTTTTTTTTATGATGGTGTTCCTTGGTCTCACTCAATCTGTAAAGTTGAATAATTTCTAGAAATTATTCTAGAATAAAAACTTAAATATTTTAGATATAAGTAAGTAATTTAAATAAGTCCTGTATTGTTTTTATAAAATATGTTTCTGTAATATGCATGTATTTGTTTATTTTTACATGCCCTAGTTATTTAATGATACCATTATAATGAGTTGCAGTGGTTTGCTGCCACATTTACAAGTTACGTTTTTATTGAAATTAATTGTAACCCCTACTACTAACAATTTATGTCATTTGCACTTGTAACACTAGACTGTACACAGGTTAGTAGTTTGTTGTTTGATAATACTTTTCTTTTTTTCTTTAAATGCTAACCGAAATATAATGCCAACTAGTTCTCTTGCCTGACTGCCATCGTCGCGTCGTCGCGTCGTCGTCCGCATGTCCTACACTAACATGCAAGCAGATAGGTACAAATGAATATTAACTATTATAAATTCGTAAGGCGCTTACAACGGGTGTTCTTAAAGGTCGAATGGCCTCCCACTGTCTTGTTAGAGTATAGTAAGTCTAAATGGAACTTTCTTCCCTCCATCTTCCTTCCATCGTCTTTCCTTGTGCGCAGGGTTCACAATATAGGCACCCATCAGTCAACAAGGTAGTTTTATTCATATCAGTGCCTTTGGTTACCTAGATACCTACAACGCCATAAGCCATGACCTTTATGGAGTAAACTCAGATGCGGTCACGTCAATCTAATGGAACCAGATACCAGAGCTCGCTAGGTCAAGCTCAATAATTAAATCATCTGTGTTATTGAAGAGGAAGCTTTGCTACCTACCATATCAAGTACTTACCTACCAAATATAACTTAATCGTAAGTAGGACGTAACAGATAAATAACTTTTGGTCTTAAGTACATATAATTGATTCAACTAGAAAAATGCGATTCAAATGTGCTTCGCGCTGGCTGACGCTGAACCTACCCTTTTAAATTTATAGCGGAAGGAATGAATATATACTTTTATGAGGGTGGTGACGTAATATAGCGGTCTGAAAGAGCAATGGAGAATAGAATAGGGATCTAAAATAATTCAGTTAGTAGGGGTATTATCTTTATGGGTAGGTAATATCAAAGGAATTTTTTCAAGCTATGGTATCGGGCGCGGGCGCAAAGTAAGGTATCTCAACGTAGGAAGGTATGTCCTGTACAATCAAAGGTCCTGTACACATTTTCTATCCTGGCCTACATTTTGCAATAGCAAAAATTATATAGCAGTGAAGATACGTACACTAGTTACCTTCCTTTTATTTACATTACACGATTACGGTTTACAAATATCTCTACTAATTGGTTCCTCGTGCACATACAAGGTGTTAGTGACATCGTAAAAAAAACTTTGAAGGATGAATTTGTTCATTCATCTTAGTTTTACCTACAAAGCACTTACCTAAGTTAGGTACAATACACTACACTATATTTGTATTATTTGGTTTTCATTGCGCCGCGCCACCGTGCTACTTTGTAACATTTTGAGTTCTTGACCGACCTCCTTGAGAGAGGGCCATCTCTTCCTTTTTGTCCATAAAAGCTTTACTTTCTACCCCCATCGAACTTAGACTAGCTACTACCACAGTATTACAATAATTCCATACTGCGAGCTTATGGTTTCTTAAAAATCAGTTAAAAGCATATTTTTCAAAATATATTATTATTATATTTAGAGTATTCGGAATATGTGCTCTATGTAATTTAAAAAATTGTTCACTGCTGCTCCGAAAGATTTCCCAACGATGTCACTAGCAACCTGTACAATTTTCAGTTCATTGCCAGAAGGCGGAAGGTCTATTTACTCTGCGGCTCTCGGGGAAGTGTGGATTGGTGTACAAACAAACAAATATTATGTATTAAGATGACTTACCTATTTGTATGTCATTGGCAGAGCTAACGGGGTCAAGAACTGTGGTCACCAACACATGGAGTGCCTGCTCTGAGTAGTGTAGGTACCTCGTGATATAATTTTGTGTACATACAGTGTAATGTAAAGTAGCACGGTCTAATCAGTGAGGACGACAGGATGGCAAGTTGGCAACATGCCACGGGCCCCCAGCCTCCGGTCAAGGGGAGTCCAACTGCTAACTATTTACGGGAGCAACTTATGAATACCTATGCCACGAGCCTCGAAAGGCTTACGCCACTGGGCCTAATTATGACTACTAATTGGCACTGCGTCGTCCTAGATGGGTCGTTTCAGGGATATAAAAATGTACCTACCTTAAAATACACCCACACCTTTTGTTACATGCAATCTAAAACTTCCCTTCCCTTCCCGATGATGCCCGAATTTGCGCCTAAAAGCAAGTCCTCCACGACATAATACTATTTAGATGTTGTTTAGAAATCCACTTATTAATCGCTCGCTCTTGGCACAAATAGTAAATTGGTTATCTAGATAAGGTACCTCAATATGCATAAAAATCTAAGTAATGTTACCCACTTACAGGATCATTATACGCGAAGGTAAAGCTACCGGTATTACACAACGGTAGACAGGTACATAGACCTTGACAATGATCATCATATTATGGCTGAGTACATCATCATTGTTTGCAGTTCTGCCTGCTATCTGAGTGGATCTAAAGGCGCGTTTCCTTCAAAATTGTTGGCAATTTTAGTGTTATTACTACACAACAGTTGACAACTTTTAGTCCGTGGATAAAGCCCTTTAATAAAACTCTTCAACTTTGTGGACAAATAAGGCTCTGATGATGCAGCTAGGTGGCAGCGCCGGCCCGAAGTAAATGCTCCTAATAATATATACCTATATCACCAATTATGGAGCGACGTTCGTACTGGGATTTCGGCTCCTAATAATATATACCCCTTTACTTTAAATTGCTCGGTCGTACTTCAAGAGTAATAAAAACAAAGCGTCTGCGCCTAATGATGAAATTAATTACGAAGCGTGAAAACTACAGGGCTAAGAACAATTTATGCAGTGTCTAATTGCATCAAAGTACAATTATGGTAACCTTCAATGGGAAAATTGGTTGCACAACAGTTGCAGTACTTATCTACCTATTTCGTCTTTATTTTCAATCTACTTAATTCAAATAGCCACTTAGTTATTATTAAGAATGCCATAGAAATTACAACTATGTTCTTCATTATGTAGTATATTAGGAATTGGTTATTGGAACAAATTGTTCCGAACAACATCATGCCATGCATCATGGAGTCCTCCCACGGCCTCATCCGCGTGATCTTTTACGTTTTCGATTCGAATTCCCGTTATTTCCCGTTCCCGTGGGAATTGCAGAAAATCCTTATCTTCATAAACATAAGACTTTCATACCGACTCCCGTTTTACCCCTTTAGGGATGGAGTTTTGTAAAATCCTATTAAGGATCTACTTGTCAAATTTCAAGTTGGTAGGTAGGTTCCTAAGATTCAGTGAGTATTTCGCGTACCACTACATTAATGTGGAGGTTAAAAGTACTCGTACCTTACCTCTCCCTGTTATGTATTTTCATGTTAGATGTGAGCAATAAAATGTCCGTAAAGTTATCACTACTTGCCTCATTCTTTAGACGTGGGAGACGTGTGCTTTATGTATAACGTTTCCGAATGGAGTTAAAATTTAGAATCATCTCTAGATAAAGTACGAGTAAGTGTAAAACCTTTGTGGCAACATGTGTGTGTGTGATGAAGGAAAATTTAGGTAATCTGGTTGTTGTTGTTTTATTCAACATTTTTGAAAATAAATGAGACAAAGTCCAACCAAAAATACCAAAATATAGACGTTAATTCAACCTTTGTTTGTCCTAGCCAGTGGGTTTAGGTCGTGCGAGGAATAAACAAACATTTAGCTCTGCTCTTCTTGTTGCCGAAAATCTTGCTTTATCTACCTACGGTATCAGTTTTATTTGTTGCCGTTACTCCGTCGCCTCCGCGTGGACTGCAGAAAAAACAAATTGTCGAAATTATACGGGATAGAAATATTTTCCTGGGATAAAAAGTTGCCTATGTGTTATCCAGGGTGTCACACCGCGAACAAATTTTATTAAAATGCTTAGCGTTTTTCTGAAAGAGAAACATCCTTCCATTTTCTATGTTACCTCTGTCCGTGTTGTGTAATTTTCAAACAAAAAACTATTCTATTCTATCCATCCATTCATCCATACTTACTAACTTTTGCGTTTATAATCATCATATCTCAGCAACGGCGGATCCAGGGGGGGGGGTCATGGGGGTCATGACCCCCCCTGAGCTGGTTCAAGGACTTAGGTGGACGACTAATTGAACATAATGATTTATTTATATATTTTGTCACCATCCAGATTTTATGTAACTACATACCTTTAATATTTAATTGATTTAATATATGTAGTACCTATAATACTCGTAACTTTGTATGATGGCAAACGTTTGGGAACGAGCACATCGAAAATTTGAATGTTACCGCGCCACACTTGCGTCGGCTACGTAACGTCTAGCACAGGGCTGCCAGATCGTATAATTGAATACAAAATATGTATAATCAGACAGTGTATTGTATCCTTGATCATTTCGTATAATACGATACAAACGCATACGCCATGAAATGGAACGTGAGTTCGTCTCTTGCTTTTCTCGAATTTGTTCGCTCACTCTAGTAGGATAACCTTAGATGTGACGCCCGCAGAAGGCTGCCATCCATAAAACCCGGACACTTTTTATGTCAGGGGAAATCTGATTAACTTGATAGAAAGATATGTTTTGCAATTACGCCATTTTATAGTAAAAAATTTTGGTGGACCAAATGTAGCCGCCCTGCTCCGTGTAGCGGATGCAGGAGAGAACCACAATCGAATGCAAAATCCTAGAACGCGATATCGAAGTTTCTTACAATGTTTGGAATATATACATGGGCCAAACAACGACTAGCCGGAAGCGCGGCCCTTTTCACCACCCCCACACTCCGCGCATCCTGCTCTATGTATTAGGGACGTGGCTGCGCCGCATCAGCCGTACCTACCTCACAATAATACGGGGCCTCTGGCCTAACACAAAATTCTTGTGTGAGAATAATAAAATATAATAGTAAAAATGCTTCAGCCGTATTTTCACCTGTCAATTAATGATGAAACATTCTCGATCCATTTTCTATGTGTACTTCTGCTCGCGTGTTGTGTAAACTATTATACTATTTTCAAACAAAAAACTATTCTAGTTCTGACTCCATTCCTATCTGCATGCCAGTACTTTACTAACTTTTGCGTTTATAATCATCATCATCGTCAGCCTATTTGCAGTCCACTGCTGGACGTAGGCCTCCCCCAGTGTACGCCACATGGCTCGATCTCCCGTTTTTGCTATCCAGTCACTACCAGCCGTCCTCTTTAAGTCATCGGTCCATCTGGCCGTAGGGCGTCCAACGCTACGCTTGCCGAGGCGCGGTCTCCATTCGAGAACCCGTTTACTCCACCGTTCATCGGTTCTACGGCAGATGTGGCCGGCCCACTGCCACTTCAGTCTGCTACATTTCGAGACTATAATAAATTCATTTATTCAGGTAACTAAAGACCCATTTTTGTTAGTTACATATTATATTATTAGATAAACACCTGTTTTTTTTGTGGCCACCTTTAACGAAGGGTACGTACTCTATACATGAAATAAAGTAAGTTTAAGCCAAAAAAAATGCTGGGATTTTTTTTTTTTGAATTTTTTTTTTGAAATTCCTTGGTCGTGCGAAATGTATGGTGTCTAGTGTTTATGTTAGTTTTTTTATAGACAGATATTAATTATTTTTCGTGAAAAAATCCTGCTACGCGCGTCTATGTGCATTTATGCAGAAAAACGCAGTCTATTTACTCAACTTTGGACCCTAATATTTTGGAAACCAGACACTTCCCAGGTATGCTTCCATGGAGAAAAATGATTGTGATGATGAGGAGATTCCGTAGTTTTCGGGAACGTTGACGACCAAAAATCACCCTGTATATTTAAATGTTAGTAGCTATAAATTATTAATTTGATAGTAGATAATACATTTGTCACTATGTCTGTCACTTTGGTCTTCTGCCGGATAATCTCGTTTCGGACTTTGTCCATTCGCGAGATTCCGAGCATTGAACTTTCCATAGCTTTCTGCGTGACATGTAATCGGCGAGCCAGCCTCACCGTCAGGTTCCACGTCACGGCTCCGTAAGTCATGGCTGGTAGAACGCACTGATCGATCACCTTGGTCTTGAGGCATTGTGGCAAGGATGACTCAAAGATATGACGCAACTTCCCAAACGCTGCCCACCCAAGATGCACTCTTCTGGTGATTTCTCCCTCGAAGTTGTCTTTACCCAACTGCAATATTTGCCCAAGGTATACATACTTCTGAACAACTTCTAGGGCTACACCTTCGACGGATATCAGCTCAGAGATGATGTGTCGATTGAACATTTGTCTTGGTCTTGTCCAGGTTCATCCCAAGTCCCACATGCCTTGAGGCAGCATTGAGACTAGACAGCATTTTTTGTAGGTCCTGCAACGATTCAGCCATCAAGACTATATCGTCTGCAATCATCGTTTATAATATTAGTAGGATATTATAGTTGACGACCGCAACCCTGTCCGCGTAGACTGTCTGTAGTAGTTTCGAAGCCTGTTTGCTACAAACAGACAAACAAAAAAACTGAATGTAATTGATGCTCGGCACAATATATTCCCGAAAACTGCATCCAAATCTGTTAAGCCATTCCTGAGATTAGCCTGCACAAACGTCGTCCGTTACAATTTTATTATATGTATAGTTAGATAGATATGTAGGTAATCCCATTTTTTATATTATCATAGTACTTAACAGTTTACTGATACTCGTAGATAGTGATAGTTTATAAGCCTATGCTGATGCGGCGCTTCACTAGAATACATCAGCTGCATCTCTTTCCGTGCATGTCGTACGTAAGAGTCGACTAAGGAATTTGGGCATTCTCTCAGGCGATGAGCTATTACTGACAATATTTAAATTTGTGGCCGCTATACTAAACGGTGCTGTGGAATCTCTCTTATGATCTTGCGATTCATATTATCCCATTTCAGGTACACAGCCGTGTGTTTATTTGCCTATGTTTATGTACTGTACTTATTGATAATTGGACCCTAGTAGATGTCCAATCAACTTTCAGACCGACAACTACATAGGATCTCAATGGAAATCCAGCAAACGTATGTAAAAATTAGTTAAGTTAAAAATTAATACGACTTCTCGGTGATTTATATTTGGTTACTCTAGGGATACCAGGTTTTAGCTTATGTTAAGAGACATTTGTATTAGTATATATTATCATATAATGCTGTTTGGTTTCCTAAATAAAAAATAAAAAACGTATGTATTTCACGAAATCATTTCCTCTCGAAATATGAATAGCTTATGCAGGGTGTAACAAAAAGGGTATGTTAAGCGAAAAGCTATGAATATAGACCATTATAAGGAACATAATCGTCGAATACTAAGACTCGAAATTACATGTTTATTTTTTAAGATTGTATGACATTCCTGAGTTGTTTAGGAATTCTCCATACTAATTGGCAAAATTAACATTCGATTTCGAGTCTCAAAATTTGGGAATAGGTTCTCTATGGTGGGCTATTTTCATAGCTTTTCGCTTAACATACCCCTTTTGTTACACCCTGTATACCTACCCTCGACTCTACATTCACCGTATCATCTAAAATATGAGCAATTATCATTATCTATAACGTTGTAACAGTAGGTAATATAATAATAGCCAATAACCAACAAAAACACCTTAGAGGCGTTACATAGAAACCATTATAGGAAAATCAAGGTGAACTGTGTAACGTAAACCTGCCACCGCTCCGCTCAAGCTAAAACTTTAAAGTCAATAAAAACAAGCGCGTGCATTCGCGAGCTGGCGTTGTGTATGAACGCACTGCGAACTCATTCGGTCAAATAAAAAGTTTACTCTGTGTCGGAATTTCGCGCGTAAATTTTTCGAGCTTTAGTGCTAACTTTTAAAGCAAAAATGACTATTTACAGCAAAATTGTTCAAATAATACTAGTTAGTGTGTGATGTCGGCGCCTTGCGTTGGCGTTTTGGAAGCTTTGCAGGTTTGTTTCTAATATATAGCATAATATATAGCTCTAATGTATAGCTTACCTAATTAAGCATCTATGCATTATAAATAGACATACCTAAGTGAAGGGTAAATGGGATTAATTATACTCGTACATAGATTTAAGTTATTTATACTAAGTTATATTTACCGTTCTATACATATAAATGTGTGTTTATATGTATAAATGTTTACAAATTAAAACTTATCAGTAGATAATATAACATATAAAAAAATACCGAACACAATTTTTTATCTTGAAATGTACTAAGATATTTATAGAGTTAGCTACAGCTCCTTATAACTTATACTTGAATAATAATAATTAATTAATTATATCCTATATTTTTACAAAAAGCTACAAATCTTTGAAGAAATAAAGTTATATTACACTTATTTTCAAATAGGTGCCTGAAATGCATCCATAAATTTCACATGGAAACGTTAACGTTAAGTCCTTTCCTACCTAGAAAGGTACACAGATATAATAATTCTTTACTACCTGCCCCCGGTCTCTCAATCATTCACTACACTACAATATTAGTCTAATGTATTAGATTAAACATACAAGGGCCTAGATTTTCTAAACCGTATTCAAAATCAATAGTGAAACCGTTATAATTTATGATTTTTGGTAGACAGTTATTCCAAAAACATGTTTTTTTTGTCCTCCTCCAGATAGCAGGATTTCTTTGAAATATCTGGTCTATCGTAGCGTACCTACTCCTCAGCTCCATTAACCATGTAGTACCTACATAATTAATTCTGAGAAATAACGATATTTTAATCATTTCGAACCTTGATAGGTGTACTCGTATGAACTTCTACCCTACATCTCTACATCTCATCTACGGGTCTAAGCCGATAGATTATAGATAGATACATGTACAGGATATCCCAAAAAAGGCACGTCACAGTGTCAACGGAGATTGACCAAGCGAACTAAACCTATATTATTTAGCTACGGATAAAGTGGGCACAGATTGTGTCGTAGTGGGCTATTTTTATAGCTTCTCACTATACCATCCCTACCACTATACATACAGAATGTTATTTTGTGGCCACCATTAACGAAGGGTACGTACTCTATACATCAAATAAAGTAAGTTTATCCCAAAAAAAATGCTGGGAAAAAAAAAATATTTTTGAAAAAAAAAATTTAATTCCTTGATCGTGCTAAATTTATAGTGTTTATGTTAGTTTTTTCATAGACAGATATTAATTATTTTTCGTGAAAAAATCCTGCTACGCGCGTCTATGTGCATTTATGCAGAAAAACGCAGTCTATTTACTCAACTTTGGACCCTAATATTTTGGAAACCAGACACTTCCCAAGTATGCTTCCATGGAGAAAAATGATCGTGATGATGAGGAGATTCCGTAGTTTTCGGGAACGTTGACGACCAAAAATCATCCTGTATATAGGTACCCCTTAATTAAATCCTGTGTAGCCATGTATATTTTTTTAATTGAGGCGGGAAAAACATGTAACCTTACCTGTCATTACGAGATATCATACATGTTACATTCCGATATCGTATCTACTACCTTACCTATATTGACAATCCATAACAGACACACGGACATGACAGTGTGTGAATTTAATGCGGAATATAATAGCAAGTCTGAAATAGGTGTCCTTAAATTTGGCATCCGTTTATTTTATTTCCTATTTCACCTCTTCGAAATACTGGATGGCCATGATTAACTCACCTTTCCCTCACTAATGCATAGTATAATAGAAAGAAAAAAAAGAAAGAAAGAAAACGTTTATTTTTCGCCACATACACACACATAAAAATTACAAGCTAAAATATATAAAGTGGGTATAATACCGTAATCATACTTTTTATTCCGGGAAAATGTTTTTATCCCGGATGAAGTCGACATTTTGTTTTTTCTGTAGTCCACGCGGACGGAGTCGCGGGCGGCCACTAGTAATTAATAAATACCTCATTCATTTAAAGAAAAAAATTCGACATGCGTAAATTTTTTATCCAGTGTCACTGTAGACGACGTGACGAATCTAATAAATAACCATTAGTTTAGGCTCTAGAGCAGAGGTTCCCAAACTTTTATTTCTCGTAGACCCCTTTCAAAAGTTTACTGGTTCTGGTGGACCCCCTACAGGCCTATATCACATACAAATTAATTGTGAACCTCAATTTTTTCACGCCAACGTAGACCCCCGTCGAGTCTCCTGTAGACCCCTGGGGGTCCACCTGGACCACTTTGGGAACCACTGCTCTAGAGCTTACCAAAGAAATATACAAATATAAACTCGAAAAACATAACCCTCCGCCTGCGTAGTTGGCTAAAAGACTTACCGTTATCTTTATATTTTACACTGTATCATTTAATTAAAGTAACGTAAGGCGAATCTACTACTTACTTTTATCTAGAGGCTCAGTTAGGTACTTGGTGAGCGCAGGTATACCTATTAGGTACCTAAACTTTAAATTCCTCTAAATAGCAAACAAACTACCTTATTATCGTTTTTATAATGTTTTTTATCTGTAACCGGTCCGAGGCAGGTAATTTATGACTGATACAATTTAAAGTCAAATCAAAGGTGAATCTTCAGTAACCACATAGGTGGGTATAAATACTCGCGTAGCTATGCTTAGACATAGAGCAGTGGTTCCCAATTAGTGGTACACGTACCCCCAGGGATACGTAAATTTGCATCAAGGGGTACGCGGCGCGCACCAAAAAAAAAAAAACAAAATTACTAAAATTACCAAGAAATATTTATACAACCAGATTTTTCGGAGTTGTGCAAAAAAAAACGTGCCCATTTGTCACATTAATAAAACTGGTGTTCTCAGTCATCTTGTATTGTATTTTGATAGTTCATCGCTTATTTATCGTTCATGCAATAAGGGGTACGCGAGTTTGAGTGACTTTCTTAGAGTGATACCTACGTAGAAAAAACTAATTGGGAACCACTGGCATGGAGGAATAAGAATATGAGAGAAGAAGAGTGCATTTCTATATCTCTACTTATGTATATCTTATTCCACTATGGCTTATGAAGCATCGCAAATCATAGGACACAAATACCGTACCTACAATATTACAAAAACAAGTACCTATAGTCTTTAAAAGCACTCCTAATTTTAAAATAAAGTTGTGTGCACACCTAATTCTTTATCTCTGGTTTATCTCTACATAAGATTTATTACTTTTGAATATTTTATAAATAAGATAACAATAGTTTTTTAAATTAGATACTTACAGAAGATTCAAAGTTAAATCTTTTGGGGTTCTTAAACCAATTTGACGTCCGAAGTATAAAAAGCGCAATTTTTAAGCTTTTGACATATTAGGTGCCTAAGATTAAAGTCTAAAGTTTTTTCGCACACCCCACAAAAAGTTATTGACGTCATAAGGTCAAAATGTCTGTTTTTGTAACTGACTTCAAACAAGGGATAATTTTTAATTAGGTATGTTTGATACGGGTTTTTTTCAATTATGAATATATTTAAATCCTTTTTGTAGGAGTTATGTTTGGTGAATCATACATCAAAGGTTAAAACTACATTTTTTTTTGGAAATTCCATTGAAATTCAGACAAAAAAGCAACCAAGTGTATACAAACCTACCTATAAAAAGTCTCTGTTTTTAAGTCTTTTTGTGGTTTTAGAGAACTAATCAATCGTCGTGTTCAAGTATTTGGTTCCGTTAAAGTGCGCACTTTAATACCTCTCCAAATTGCATACCGATTGTTCCACGTGCGTAGGTAGGTAGGTACGTTAAAATATCAAAATAGTTTCAATGTTGTCTCAGTTTTTGGCATTGCCAAAAGAACAGTTTCAAATTCTGCTCAAGGATTTTGGCTTACATACGCCCGGAAATGGTTGAATTACTCCATTTCCGCTTCTACACGTATTCCAAAGTCCTTAAGCTGAGCTTTTTGTTGTTTGACATTTGAACTTGACTCACAATTTTTGCAAGCCGCTCTAAAATAATATAGAGACGTATTAGACAGGAAATTAATACCGGCTTAGCGGTCAGCGACCTCACTAAACTTAATCGTGGGTTTCTTCCGTGTAATTTAGAAGTACCTACTTTATTGCTTTGGAAAGAAACCTAGATTAACCTTTATATTCCAAAATTCCAATCTGATATGATTTGAAAAAGCTTGCCATCCCTAGTTACCACCACTACGAAATAATGTTATTTCGTTGTATACATATTTAAGTTTTTTTTTCATTCGTAAAATTATCCATGTAAAGTAGAATGGATTGAAAGTGATCCCCACAATTATATAGTTCTACCGCAGAACAGGTAATGTTCTGTGAGTTCTACATTATCAGTATCACTACTATACGCGAATAGATTAGTGATTACTTAACAGAATTTTACAATGTAATGCAATGCACGTGCAATAAGCCTTTTACACCCTTTCCCCTAAGTAGGGTTGCCACCCGATTGTTTTATAAGGTTTACTCATTATATTATGTTATTTTAGGTAATTGTACTCTAACACTTTATCATCCGAACTATAGTTAACTAGTACATGAAAAAAGCTTTATTTCGATTGGATTTTTAAAATAAATAAATAATTTTTCGTTAATATGAGTTAGAATACGATTTAACAGTTTATTGATGCTACAGTAAGCTAAAGTGACAGTGGCTTAGTCGAAGAGATGGAGCGAATTGTAGTGTGTTATTTTGATACAATAACCAAAGTTCTTTCAAAAAAAGGTGGCAGCCCTACCTAGCTAAGGCTTACGAAACATTAATAGCCATACTAAGAAGATACTGAACCATACCTAACAGGCATACTAACAGGTACAACAGGGTGATATATAGGTATATTGAAACTGTTGGAAACATTTCCGCGTTGCAGGCAACCAGCACCTGTAGAACTGGACTCGCTTGGGAAATTCGAGATAGGATCGGCCATTCTTGGACATTAGCTAACCAGTGGATTACTAAAGTTGTACATAGCGGTATTATGTAACTACTAGGGCACATACCTGTACTATTAAGGATTTTGTTAGTGATACTTTAGCGTAATAGTTGCATACTCGGATACTAGGCGAGTAGGACTATAATACTTTTTTAAATCTACCCAGTTTGGCATTCAGCTTTAAAAAAATAACATTGTCCTTGCAGCATATTTCTCTATATCGGCATGCTTATCTCACGAATATTTACTGGAAAAACTCGTAACATCTTATAGTCGACCCTCGTCACGTTTTTTGTTTTAAAAGGACAATTCAATAAGTTATCGAATGGTTGCAACCAAACATCATGATGTTATTTGTTACCTACTTCGACTACCTGCCATCTGATTGATACCTAAAACGAAGTATTTAATATATCTATGTACCTACGTGGCCGCGTGGTGCCGGCAGAGTAGAATTCGTCCACCCCATGTCTGCCCGTGGGTTACCGGGAGGTGGGCAGGAGCGCCTCCCGTGTTGACAACATAGTCCAAAATACAAACTGCGCTCACCAACCCGCCTGCCCAGCGTGGTGACTATGGGCAAATACCCCCCATGGCAGTCTTGTGGCGTGCCCTGGGGGAGGCCTACGTCCAGCAGTGGACTGCAATAGGCTGATGATGATGTACCTACGTACGTACGTAGATAAATCATGCAATATTTATTAACCGCCTCCATTTAAGGATAATACATACACATATCAACTTGTGTCTATGTTTTATGTCTAAAGTCAGATAAGTAGGTACATTATACAGGGTGTTTTTTCGTTGCCACCCTTAACGAAGGGTACGTACTCAACACATCAAATAAAGTAAGTTTATGCCAAAAAAAATGCTGGGAATTTTTTTTTTCAAAAAAATTTTTTAATTACTTGATCGGGCGAAATTTATAGTGTCTAGTGTTTATGTTAGTTTTTTTTATAGACAGATATTAATTATTTCTCGTGAAAAAATCTTGTTACGCGCGTCTATGTGCATTTATGCAGAAAAACGCAGTCTATTTACTCAACTTTGGACCCTAATATTTTGGAAACCAGACACTTCCCAGGTATGCTTCCATGAAGAAAAATTATCGTGATGATGAGGAGATTCCGTAGTTTTCGGGAACGAAATCATCCTGGATTATCACGCCTCTTCCCCGGAGGGTAGGTTAGGCAGAGTCTCATCTTTTACTCTTAGTTTTTAATTTGCTACGGTCCTAAGTCCTATCCTAACCCAACTGTCTCGTCTGGTTCGGTCTCTATCGCTTAATCGACTATCATATACCTACACTCGTTCAATTCAATGTATTGAAGCATTATTACTAATGTATTAGGTACCTAGGACTAGTAACTGCTACACCTAGAGCTAGTTTAAACCTAACAGTGACCTTATTTAACAGTTAGGCAACTATCACTTTGCAAGGCGAAGGGTTCAGAGACCTTACCTACAGGTTTCTGAGGCATATGACCTAGTAATCAATCCAGTCGGTACCTAAACTACTGGAGGATGTACGGTCTGCATGCGCTCATAAACGATCATAAGGATGCGAACCAATTCCAATGGTAATGCTACAATAAAGGAAACATATTTTATATACAGGATGCTAAATGAAAGTTGGATTAAATAGTCTCTCCCCGCAAAAATATGTAATCATTAGTAGATAGATAGGAAAAGAACATTCTGTACAGGTCTACTGGTAGCGCGTGCTACGGTGCTACGAGCGTGCTACGCGCTACGGTAGGAGCCGGGAGCGTGTATCCTGAATTTATGTTTAATTTGCACTATATTGCTCTTAATAATTGACATCATTTTTTTTTGCTGATTCTGTTAAAACAAAGCGTTGCATAAAAAATATTTACTTATTTATTTACAAAATTAATGAATTTGCCGTCATACTTAGATTTTTTTTTAAATGTAACTAACATTCTATCATACCTAACCCCCTTTTCATTTTCAATTTCAATATTTACGAGTATTCGCCTTCTATTTACATATACATACCTACATACATTTATGTACATAGTTTAAGTGTAGAATGTACCTACTCACTGAAAGCTGCGCCAACCCTCAAATCATGAGGTTAAATTTAAATTATTAGTCGAATCCACCAATATCTCCCAGTCTTTTCCCTCTATATTTTATGATTTTAAAATTGTATTCCTTTTAGTCTATCCGTATCTACTTACCCGTGAATAGAGACTGCAGTCGGCGTCCTTGAATGCACTAGTCGAATTATAAATAAAGTGGTTTTCATTGATATTTACTTACAGGTTAACGCTAAAGTAGGTATATCTCCCTAAGTACCCATAGTGTCCCCTACTAAGTACTAGGTGATAAACCTGTGTCTGTTCAATATTGTAGGTAGGTGCCTTGCCTACCTTTATTACGAGTACCTAGGTATATAGGTTTGTTTAAAAATAGGACGGAATTCGACTAAACTAATCTTTTAAGTGACGGCAAATGATAGATCGATAGGATATAACGTTATAAATATCTAGAGGTATTACTGGATGTACGCGTACTAGACTACTAGTAACTAGCATGTTAGGTAATTAGTCATGGAAAGGATTGTAACATGGACGCCATTTTGTCCATCATACGGTCAGTGAATGGGTGAGTCGTTCACTCGTTCAGTTATAAATTATACATATAACTTCCTAAAGTATCCGAACGACATGGTAAACTATCGTAAAATATACTAAAATTACATTAATTAAGTACAAATAATAATGGCTTTGCTGTTTGTAGCTGTTATTAGTATGAAAGACCAACTACGGTTATAAAGGAGCCACTGGCTATCATTAGGTACCTATAATTATCCAAAGTAAAAATGTCTCTTTTGACTGTCGAGATTACCTACATGTTTCTCTATAGATCAATTCTATGTATATCTCTGTAGAGTCCTAATGATCTCATTAGAACTGAAAAAAGGATACTACTTATATTTCTTATTTATTGGTAATTTCGGAGACTTTAAAATGAAGTAGGTACATTTATATGAAAAGAACATCGAAAGTAAAGTTGTATTGTTATATTTCACATACGAGTATGCCTGGCAACAGAAAGGTCGAAACTGATAATCTCTTGGATGACAATGTAAACTAAAACTAGCCTACTTTAACATCGTTTTAATTATTTATGAGCTGTCTTCGTCACAAACAAAAACCTGTCTCTATATCCGAATTTTTCACTTCTCATGTTTTTGTAAAAAAATGGTTTAAGTACCATTGACTGCCAATTTTGGTTATGTCTAACCGTTCACATCCCATTGACGTGGTAAATATTTATTATACAAATGCTAAGTTAACAATTTTGGTTATAGCAGTCTAACCATATTTAAAATGTCAATATAAGACGACATTACATTTTACATAGGTTTTCAATTTGCTAAATATATGACGTATATGTTATTATCATAGGTTATTATCAAAGTTATAAATACTTATTGTGTTTTTTTTAAATAAAAAAAATTTAGGTAAAAAAACCTTTTTAAAAACAAGCTTTTATTTAAATGCGCTAAAAAGAAAAAATAAACTTTTACACTAAAACTTTTACTGTTAATTTATAACGTCATTTCAAATTTAACACATTTGACACAATTTATATGTTATAGCTTGTCGCCATTTAAGTTAACTTTCTTAGTTTTAAATTTTTAATAATGTGAGGCCGTAAAGTGGCTGACATACGTGAACATACTGGGGCAGCAACTGTTGTATATTACTCTCTTACTCTTCTACACGAAGCTGGAAGGGTCGACGGATATTTCTTCGAGTGGGAACAATTGGGAAAATCTGAAACATCAACACAAAGATGCTGCCTAATAAACTTTGCGTAAATACATCTTAAATTCGCGACAAGCTTTTTAACATATAAATTGTGTCAAATTTAAATTTGAAATGACGTTATAAATTAACAGTAAAAGTTTTAGTGTAAAAGTTTATTTTTTCTTTTTAGCGCATTTAAATAAAACTTGTTTTTAAAAAGGTTTTTTTACCTAAATTTTATTTTATACTAAAAATATCTGTTTCAAAATAGACAGTTTTAGAAGTCCGCCATATTGGATTAGTGACGTCACATTTTTTTCGAGTTACTCTCAGCTAGCCCTTTAATTTATACCCATATAGGAATGCATTAAAAATAATTGGTCCGCCATTGTGGGTATGCCGCCATGTTGGATTTAGAATGACGTCACACTAGGTTAATCATGCATTGTCATCCGAACTGAACGTGCTCACCAAATTTCAGCCCAATCGGTTGAGGGCAAGTGCCTTATTGTAAGTTCACCCGAACAAATATACATTGCAAGTTAAATAAAAGCTTGTAATAAAATGCATTCATAAGTACTTTAATATTATGTAGATACTATTAAAATGTAGGTAGGTATTATTGCATCCTACATATTTAAATAAAATTATAAAATAGTATGTTTTCCTTTGTTGTGTATCTATAAAGTTATATTATTATTATAAATGTAAAAATATGTAGATTTTAATACAGAACACAAATTTATTACTAACGTGTAAAATAATTTAATGGGTAAGATTTACCACCTACCTACTGCTATTGAATAGGTAGAACGTAATAAAGCAATATTAATTATCAGAGTTGTAAAAATCATAGGCATTGCCGGTCAGATAAAAATAGATACGTAAAAGTAACACACGATAGCGTGGTATTGGTCGTTTACTATAGGATTGCTGTGTCCTGAATAACTGACAGATCAATACAACCTATTATAAGACGCTGTAATCTTAAGAAACTTGAAATTTGGAGGTTGCGTTCCTATTATGATGCAGGCATCCGATAAAGAAAGGATTTTCCGAAAATACCACGGAAATGGAAAAGTGGGAATTCTAAAATGTAAACAAACGATGTAGGCGTCCGTTGTATCATGTGTTTACAACATTTTAAACATTATTTAAAACCTTCGTCCCCTGAAAGAATGCTGTTTTGCTTTTTTGTCAGAAACATAAACCTAAATACTAGTTCTTGATTTACTAAAATCAAGATTAAGGCTTTTGTTGCAAGTGGGTCTAAATGTACAATTGAAGTGAAAGGTTAACTAAGGTTTTCTATTATCTGATAACGTTTTAAACCTGCTTCGACGGCGATCCTCATGTTTCTATATTATCTATGAAGGTAGATAGGTTACTTATCTACGTTTTATGTCGAAAGTATAAATTATATTACGGTCACGTAAAGTTTTATATATCTGCCACGATTTGTTTAATAATATTTCTATGTGAAATAAGTAGGTAGGTAGGTACACACTTTTACTGTCTACATTCAACAATGTAAACTTTGGTACATATTCTCTACCAATCTTTCAACTATTCCATAACATTCCGAGTCCTTACATACATCAGCCTATTGCAGTCATCTACTGGATGTAGGCCTCCCTCTCTATAGGCTACCATATAAATAGGACAGCTTTTGCCCATACTCAAGACGCTGGGAACATGGGCTAGTCGCAGATGATTTTCGGACTATGTTGTCAACCCGGGAGGCGCAGCTGCCCACCTCCCAGAAACCCTTAGTCGCCTCTTAGGTACGATCATCATCATCAGCCTATTGCAGTCCACTACTGGACATAGGCCTCCCCCAGGGCACGTCACAAGACTGCCATGAGGGGTCATATGCCCATAGTCACCACGCTGGGCAGACGGGGTGGTGACCGCAGTTTGTATTTTGGACTATGTTGTCAACACGGGAGGCGCTGCTGCCCACCTCCCGGGAACCCTTAATCGCCTCGTACGATACCCTATGGGCAGACATGGGGTGGTACGAATTCTACTTACTTACGATACCCATGCATAATATCTTTACCGTGTATCAAGTTTCTCAGGCTTGTTAGATCACTTCCATCGCATGCGCCCGCGCCGTCTCGCCAGAGCAACCATCCTGAAGGTCGATAACTAAGTACCTGTTTACATCAATTCAAGATAGATTTAGGTACGGTTTTCTTAAACTTAATACCTACTTCGCTAACGACCGTCACTTAAAATATTTATGAACAGACCCTTATTATCCGCGCCGCAGTGTCTGCCGCAGAGGCGGCTCCTGGTATTTTTAGATGGGGTTCACATTTTTTTCATTATGAGCAAAATCCTCACTCTTATTAAAATTCAGATGACCTAATGAAACACATTAAAGGCAATCATATCGCATTCTAACTCGGACTAAGCGACATCTAGTAGCCGCATACGTACACTACGAATTCATGTGAGCGGCGCTCCAGATAAGGCTAATGTTTCATACGAAATCTTCTGTTTCACGCGCCGTCTCTTTCGCTCTCATTGAATACTATACTAGGAATCGTACCAAATTACTTTTCATTGGAACGCGATCGCTAGCGCTCCACTCCATAAGATTCGATGAACGCGCAGACACTATTGTATAAACATAGTGGAATTGAAAGATAAATAAATACAGGGTGATTTTTGGTCGTCAACGTTCCCGAAAACTACGGAATCTCCTCATCATCACGATCATTTTTCTCCATGGAAGCATACCTGGGAAGTGTCTGGTTTCCAAAATATTAGGGTCCAAAGTTGAGTAAATAGACTGCGTTTTTGTGCATAAATACACATAGACGTGCGTAGCAGGATTTTTTCACGAAAAATAATTAATATCTGTCTATAAAAAAATTAACATAAACACTAGACACTATAAATTTCGCACGATCAAGGAATTTAAATTTTTTTTTCAAAAAAAATTTTTTTACCCAGCATTTTTTTTGGCATAAACTTACTTTATTTCATTTATAGAATACGTACCCTTCGTTAAAGGTGGCCACAAAAAAACACCCTGTATAAATAGATAAATATAGTGAAATATAGATTGCCTATGTAATCTTCGTGGGTGGGAGTGCACTGCACGAGCGCTCCTTAGGACGAACCGCCAGTGGTCTGCCGAATCTTGATTTTGTGAAATTATACAGAAAAAAATTGTACCAATATAATAAAGTACGTTTAGCCTTCAGACTCTACCAGAAAAAGTTACACGTTATTCGTATAGGCCCAATATATGTAAATCAAAAATAATTACAAGAAGGTTTGGTTCAAAGATCGTGCGCCAGAAAGAATACCTACTTACAAGTTTTTTTTGCAATAAGCATAATTAACTTATTTAACCTTTTTTTTTCTGTTATTTTGTTAAGATGTTTTCTATATACATGTATTATGATGATGAATAGTAATGGATATTAATATAGGTTCTTTATGACTACAATCTGAAGTTGTATTTTGCGGAAACAGTGGTTAGACTGAGATCTATACGATGCCTTTGAACCTCTATAATTGGTGTTGATAACATCAACACTCACAAAGACACACATATCAAATGACATAATTTAAATTATACCTATTTATGATGTAGAGTGTAGACTATGTTGTGCAATATACATATAATATAACATATAATCACGCCTTTATCCCTTACGGGGTAGGCAGAGCACCGAGGGCCGATAGGACCACATGGTACAACTTCTGACCAATTTTGAGGGTATAGTTGAGATGTACAAGTTCGGTTAGTAGTGACAGGTGGTCAGCCCATCGCCTACAAAACACCAGGACCCTCTTGTCCCTCATAGAGTGTCAATATAGAGTGTTGTGCAATATGATACCTAGATATAGGTAAGACACCGATTAGTGTGGTGTTCAAATGAAATGGTGTACCTATACATATAACAGGGTTATCATCAATATAACAGCCTCATCGTCAACATAACAGCTCATGTTAAACCTCGGAAAGTTATCAAGTGTTTGGCGTTTGTTTTTACGGCTGACTGCCTGCCTGACACCGACCCTCGTCGAATATAGCTATGGTATGGATCGTGGATCTGCTATAACAATCTAAAGCACTATAGAAGCAAAACACGTCCCATTTGCTCACTTGTTCCTCTAAACACGATCTTCAACATTTTATCTGAACATAAAATCAAAACTTTGTAACGTTTAGACTGTTAACTTTAGTTTTTCAGGTCACCTGCCAATGTCGCTCGACGACAACTACTGTTGGCACAACAATGACCTGAATCACACCGCGGTGACATTGTGCTTTATGGTGACGTTTGACTTGGTGGTTACTGGTTGGTTACATATAGATACATATATCATAATAAATATCATAATATGGTAAACCTTTTTTAAAGGACTCCTGAGTACATCCTCACTTGGAGGGCATTCGCGCTATTTTTAATAGTATTTACCAAAGCTAAATCACAAACATAAAACGTTATGTCATGCATATTTCGTATCGCAAAAATTTTTTACGACGTTCAAAGCAAAAGAAATACGTTTCAAATCTGAAGCGCTTGTTAATTGAAGCCATGAAGCTAAACCATACATAACCAAAAACTTTCCGTAAAAATATAATATAATTTTTATTTATTTATATATTATAATATATACGTTGTCATTTAGGGCAATTACCCTCCTACTTGTGGTATATAAGATAACGTAGGTACAAGACTCTACGACGCGTACAACTTATACGGTCGGATAGCGGTAGGCTCACCCTCATAGATTTATGCTCCACTCCCGTACCACAAAGTGCACAGTTATCATAATTAAAATACACTTAAGCTTATTTTGCTTGCTACAACATGCAGCTGCTAATTGCAGGTGCTCTCGAAGCAGTGTTTCGAACGGTTCAAAATTATTTGCTATTTTAATGTTAAATAACGTTATTAACTTACATAGTTATTTTATTAGTAATAACCGTGGTCGATAATGATTAACATAGTAGTAATCGTTACACAGTTTTACCTTTAATAACTATATGCAATCTTACATTACGCTTACATTGTAAAGACAAGTAGGTAGAATTACCTGCATCTGTTACAAAGTACGAATACGTATCTACGACCAAAGATAATTATAAATTGGTGTAGTTACTTGCCATAACTAATATAAGATATTTAATTGTACCAGGCGTCACTATTCGGAAGTTCAAATTACCATCGAGGGTTCGCCCACCAGCGGATTAGCAGCTATGTATTGGGTTCATAGATTACCTCCTACTTGACGTCTTAGCGTTCTTTCCACACCATTTCACGGAACAAGAACCCATGATGACACGGTTATTTAATGAAAAGTAATAAGTTTTTAAATAAAAACAATGCAATTTACACGCACGTGCGCACGGGTCATTAACTTGGTAACTGACTGGGGCTAGCTTTCCGAGCGCGGAATTATATACAACCCAGATACAGTATGAGTGGCGCGCGTATTTTATCCTGTATGAGGTATCTTTAGGAGGTAATCTATGATTGGATTGCATGCTAGGTGCTTGGATCTGGCTTCTCGTTGCGACAGTAGTGTCTTGTGTTCGTGACCATGAGTCGGCAGATCCGAGGGTCAGCGGAGGGTGTAGGGCCCGGTGGTGGGTGGAATGCGATGACGATGATTTCCTCGACAAGTTCGAATGTAATACAAGAGTTAAACAATAAATAGTAGAATATTTAATTGTATCAGGCGTCCCTATTCGGAAGTTCAAATCTCTACTGAGAGGTCAGTGGAGGGTGTTGGGCCCGGTGGTGGGCGACCCTTCAATAAAATAAATAGTAGGCCCCAGGTGAGCTGGAACCATGTCCTTTTCACCTAAATACAGTTTTCATTAGAACACCTACTTACTTCTATGCTGCTCTGGGAGTGAAAAAAAAAGTATAATATTACAGCTGCTTCTCTTCCCGGGCATACTGTACAAGTCAGTAGAGGGACAAGAGGGTCTTAGTGTTTTGTAGGCGATGGGCTGACCACCTGTCACTACTAACCGAACTTGTTACATCTCAACTATACCCTCAAAATTGGTCAGAAGTGGCACCATGTGGTTCTATCGGCCCTTGGTGCTCTGCCTACCCCGTAAGGGTTACAGGCGTGATTATATGTATGTATGTACCTACTTACTTACGTCGCAAAAAGCAGGCGGCGCTGCTGAAGCTGCGGAATCCCTCAAACGGCGTAAATATTCCAACCCCGACAGAGGCTACTTATTTGCGCCGTTTGGCGTGGAGACCCTGGGCCCTTGGGAACCGGCGGCGCTCTAAACATACAGGGACCTGGCCGGGCCAAAGAACTTAGATGAAATAATAACTAGATTCAGTGACAGCACTCAAAAAATGGCACGACAAATAGCTGCTCAATTCTATTGACCATCTATTGTCATAAATTGATACAAGGAAAGTCGAGTCTTATGGTAACTACATAAGATTCAAGTTTAAAAATCTAATCTAATGCAGTTATTACGTTTATATAGATTTACTGGTGCCACTTTTTATAAAGATTTCATTATGAAACCCCGCGTCTACCTATAAACACGTCACTGCCAAAGAATAAGCATAGCCATTGAGCGCGGCAACGCAGCCAACATTTTGGGCACGCTACCTGATAAGGTAGATCGGCTGACCATCCTGTAAAAATTTGGATGGTCAACCGACCTCCCATAGGTAGTTTTAAATTAGCTATAGATATTCTAAATTTGTAATGATCTTGTAGCAAATAAATAAAATATAATACTTATTTTTCGAATTGTTCGGAAAACCTGCGTGATGTAATATTTTTTAATACGATTCTTTACCCACAGGTAGGTACCTATATGACTCTGTGAGAGCTATTTCATTGTATATGCTAAACAGAATGGAAAATTCTTACTTGTTTTGTTGCAATAGTAATAGACCGGCCTTACATATATTACATTATATATCTACCTATAGGTATACTGTTAGATCTAAAAAATGTAAATGATTATTTATTTGCTCAAAATATGGTCCAATAAAGTAATTATTACATTATAGATCAGAGAAATGTTTCGCCAATAAATGTTATTAAAAAAATCTATAACAACATAAAATAACTCTTTCTTAGACCAATTAACTAAACTATGTATATTACCTTCACCATACATGATATTATGATTAAATTTAATAGTCATCTATAAAAAAACTAAAAGTGCTTGTAATTCCTAACAAAAACACGTGCCATCACGATATTCTATTTGAAAACTTTATTTGTCTGTACGAATTAAAGTAATAATGATTTTTCTAGCAATACACTACTACATGCTACATTAGACTATTTGCTTGTTGTGTTTCTGTTGTAATTGGTCGGAGCCCTTAACCTACAAAAGGTGTAAAGGTAGCAGCCCACGTAGGGACTTTGCCCAGCACAGGGCCAATAACGAAGTATTACTTCTATTAATTAATGCATTTTTGGTTCACCTTGAATGTCATATCCGGAATTTATATTATTTATTATATTACACGTACATTTTTATTATACTTAAAACTAAATTTTATTGAATTGGAAGCGGAAGAGATGAGTCTATAGAAATTTTAAAATCGTGAGATATTTGGCAAGTTTGCTATTGGCTCTACATTATTGTCGGGTTTCGGGTTTATACTTCGACAATCGACAATTACTTACCTTACCGAATACTTACTTATCGAATACCAAAATTTTAATTATTATAAAAATTCCTGTGCTGATGCGGGGCTTGACTAAAATACATTTGCAGCATCTGAGGAGATGCAAGGGTTTGCATGTCGTATCAATCGACTAAAGAACTCAGGGGCGTTGTCTAAGGCAATGTACAAGCAAATTTTATTTACATCAGCCGACGCAATACTATAATAAACGAGGCTGCAGCATCTCCTTTGGGATCGTGCAGTTCTGGCTATTCCATTTTAAAAACACTGCCATATGTATGCGTATGTATCTAATCAATATGCGAATTTTAACATAAAACTGTTCGTGGGACAAATTGAATAAAGTTTTAGTACCTTATTCACAATAAACACCATTATGTTTAGCATACGACGAAACAATAAAGGTGCAATAAAGTAATATTGCAATAAAATATACTTAATTAAGAACCCTTTATTTATTGATTGGATAATAAAAACAATACTGAGTTTAAAATATAAATTAACATATCATTACTATTTACAACTAAGAACATTTTTGCAGATGATAAAAAGAAACAGACATTACCTACATTAGAGGTGGCACCATGTGGTTCTATCGGCCCTTATATATTATAATAATAACAATAAGCGAAAACAGTAAACAGCCCATTTAAAACATTTCCAAAATTGAGACACGAAAACATATCATTATTGTATTAACATTCCTGACTTGTTTAGGAATTCTCCATACTATCTGGAAAAATAAACATGTGATTTCGAGTCTGATATTTTGTGGATAGGTTCCTGAGAGGAACCTATCCAATAGGCTATTTATATAGCTTTTCGCTTAACATACCCCTTTTGTTACACCCTGAATATTACATAGTACCTACATACATTTTATAATAAACCAAAACTCAATCACGTTGATTAGACGCAAACTTTCTTGTATTTATGGAAATGATGAATGAGGACTACATTTTGAAGATACCTATCATACAAATTTTATCCAGACAAAGAGCAAGGGTGAGCAAATCCAATCTAGAACTAATTTAATTTTACACGAAATGACCAACATAATTCTTAAAAATATTATTAAGAAATTTAAAAAAAATTCAACCGAGTGAGACTTGAACTCACGACCTATCGCATACCGTGATGTGCTCTAACCAACTGAGCTACCGGGTCATTTAACTTAATTTAATAATTCTTAAACTATAACCAGTATGGGTACCTATCTAAGGTTTTAATAACCAACAATCAATATGACGTAATACAAACCTTCAAGGGTTTTAAGGTCTTGCAAGTTATTACTCGTAAGATGTTATTTATCAGCATTAATGCATCAATAGAATTTAATTAACGTACCGTATATCAGGTAAACCTCGTTGCAATGGTCTATATTCCACTTGGTGACCCTTTGTTGTCCTATAATGACCCGCTAATAGGTATAATCACCTGGGTTACCAGAGGAACCCAAAATCCTTTTAAAATCTACCTTGCTTCTTATTGGTTATTAATCGGAATAAAATGCTAAATAACTTGTTTCGAGCCAAAAAAAATCACTAGATCGAATATAATTCTAAACTATACTTTTTTTCTGATTTTAATTATGAACGATTTCTTTAAAAACAACTTAAGCTAAATACGTAATTTCTGACCAAATGGCCATTAACGGATAACTATCAACACAACGGATGCATACTTCCTGCGGTGCACAAGGAAAATTCAACAATAATTTCATTCAAATGCCTTTAGTTAATTTTTCAATAATCTTTTGTTAACTTGAGAAATGGGACGGCTTATTGTTTCCACAGACAATTTATGAGAACCATTTGTTTAGAACAATTTAAAGAAAACAAGAGGGAAAAACTGCAACGAGCAGCAAGCCTATGTACCATATAATATAATTAAATAAATCTGATTACGAGTGTGACTTGGATTCGTAAAACCAGTTTTACTCTGGGTCAAACTTCAACACCCCATTTTCTTTAAAAATCACCTAAAATAAATCGACTTCGTAACTAACTCGTGCAATACTCATGTTAAACTGGTTTTATCGTTAAGTAAGCTAATTATTAATCTGGGTATCTCCCTACATTAGTTAACACGTGTTGGTAAATCTATAAGATACCCAGTATACACCTTTGTCCTAATGTCCTAGAGAACGTGAAGAAAATTAAAAATTCTATTGACATGTCGACTGTACCTGCTCAAAGAGAATATCACTGTGGCTGTACGTAGTACGTACCTAACTACTAACTTTTGAATAGACCTTGCCCTAATCTATAATGGAGGCTATTAGATTCTCTTCTGATTGAAATCATAGCGTAGTCCGCAGCTATTGCACGCAAGTAAAGAAAGACTGCTTGACCCACTCACACGAAGCTAGCTAGTTTTGATTTTGTAAACTACGTTTGAATATGTGCAGTCGAGTCACATCACAGATAATTTTCCTTAAATTATAGAGCAGCGTCTAACCATGCGTAACGAAGAGTTTCCTTACGGTACGTGGCATGCACGGAGTGCAATGTGCATGCGCAGTTGACAGTTATATTCACAACCAGATGTATATTGTTTCTTGTTTGAACACAGATTAAATTTAGATGCACTTACTATTAGGCATTCTTGCCTTTTTCAAGATTTTGGTAAGTTGAAACTTTTATGATTACATTTAGAAATGATTCCAATTTCTAAATATCCACCTATCTGCTGAAAAATAATATACCTATAGACCGTTACATATTTAATGTAAATTATTATAAAGGATCTGGTCGTTGTAAACACTGTGGTAAGTCTTTTAGAAAAAAACATCAACCTCATGAATCTGTCGATACTGTAATATCGCTACCATAGTAGTAGGTAATTAATTAACATAGACATAAAATGGTTTCCAATATTATTATCGATTAGTAAACAAATGCCATAAGTAGCATACTAGTAAACATCCGGAAATAAATTTAGAGGTTCACCTTGTCTATAGGACAGACATACATATCAAAAGGGCCTCTACCATTCAGTCGCAACATTTATCTAAAAATATGTGCCTCAACATAGCTATAATAGTGGACGCCCGCGACTCCGTCCGCGTGGACTACAGAGAAAACAAAATGTCGAAATTATCCGGGATAAAAACATTTTCTCGGGATAAAAAGTAGCCTATATGTTAAGTGGGACCTGTCACAATATATTCCTGAAAACTGCATCGAAATCGGTTTAGCCGTTTCTGAGATTAGCGTGCACAAACGCACAGACAAACAGACAAAAATTCCAAAAATCATCGTTGTGGGTTCTTTTGCGTTGATAAAGTCTCCTATATTATTTTTTCTCATATATCTTCCATGTACAGACAGCGGCGATCCGTTACATTTTTATTATATGTATACATGTAATTAATAGGGTTGATTCCGGCAGTCACATTAAAACTAAACCTAATCTTAGTCAGGTCTATCTCTCACCGTTAACATAAATGGCTGAGAGAGAAAAGGACAGGTAGGACTAATTTTACGTTTAGGTTTAAGTGTGACTGCCGGAATCGACCATAATTACTATTTAAACATATTCATTTACAACCTAAATAACAGGAAATATTTGACTTTTGTTATACCTACGTATAAAAACTTCCATAATGTAAATATCACGTGGGTGGCAGGTGGGTAGTCGGAACTATCTAGGTAGACTATAATAAGTTTAACATTAATGTAACCTCTCTAATTTAAACTAGGCAACGCTATGACAATGAAGGTTTTTATTTTGTCTCTAATTGTACCTTAAGGGACATAAATATTAGGCGAAATGTATGTTAACGCTATGTATACAATTCCTAGGAAATTCCTAAAATCGCATTTATATTAGACACATTTCCTAGGAAATCTATACATTTCCTAAATTTTAATTTTGTCCCTACGTGTAAAATATTGTACATATACATACCTATAGTACTTATTTCTATTTACCTTCTTCGGCGGGACAATATATAGAAGAAAACAAAGCAGATATATTTTACGATATGATTGTTACCCGATTGACTCGACGAGTGCTTTAATAAAAATTATTATTCTCATTTTAACAACGTGTTGTATTACAGAAAGCATTATTTTTATACTTTTCCTAATACGATATTGAAGTTATATATAATTCCTAGGCAATGTACACATTTCCCAGGATATCTATGTATTAAATAGTTTTTGAAACAATATTTTATACATTTCCTTTCCCAGGATTTGTATACAATTCCTAGATTTCATACATTTCCGGCAACATATACATAGATTTAGGTTTTATTCGGGCTTTTTCCAAAATAAACGTTCTTCTTACTTCGTTCGTCCACAGTACGTATAACGTTATTGTATGGTACATTATGGTACATTATTTTAATTGAGCCATCATTAATAATAGTCTACCTGCGGCTATATGGAAAATTTTTAAGAAGGCCAAACTATACTACGATGCTGAAATCTCCGGATGACGAAATGAAGCACGCCTTTTTCACTCGATGTCGCAATACTTTTTTTATCTTATTTTCCCTTCGAACCGGTTTTGTAACTAACATTAGACTAACATTAAAAAAAGGCTTTATGCAACTGCCAAAAACTAGTTGTAATTTAGCGCCATTCTATTGTAGTTTTTCTGTTTTTATTTAGTCTAAAAGTTGCGCAACCGCAGCCGGTGAACTATATTTAGAGTTGTAAAACATCCGACGTTTTAGACAAGAGTTGTGTGTTTGAGATAATCTCAGTTACATGAAGTGCCAATATGAAATGTTGACAGAGTGTCGAGATTTTGTAGGTATGCAATGTTTTAAAAGCTTAGCTATTTTATGGTTTTTGTTTCAAATTGTTAACATTCAATTTGTTTCTGCAAATATTTGGCCTAGAATGTGGGTAATGCAAGTAATAACAAGTTCTTAAAGGACACAATAAGTAACAATTACACTTGTCTGTTTGTCGCACATTTATTATGAGAAATAACTTTTTTTTTTGGAACAAGGCAACAACAGTAACTAACAAGTAATGTCACTAATAATGCGTCATGAAAAGGACTTCAACGCGTTGCACAGTTCTTTCATGTCTTTTAATTTTACAATTAATTATTTTATTAAGTGCTAAAGGTTAGATAATTATAATTTTCTAAATAACCATGTTAACAACCATAGTAAATTTTTTTACAGGTTTTATAGTGATTTTGCATTTTTATCGTCTTGACCCTTGTCTCACTTGCCAGATTTCGACTGACTATAAAAATATTTTTCATTTTTGTACCGACAATTTTTGTTTTTTGTGTTTTTTCGTCGCCACCCTTAACGAAGGGTACGTACTCTATACATCAAATAAAGTAAGTATATGCCAAAAAAATGCTGGGAAACGAGGAAAATTAAAAAAAAAAACTTACTTGATCGGGTGAAATTTATAGTGTCCAGTGTTTATGCTAGTTTTTTCATAGACAGATATTAATTATTTCTCGTGAAAATGATCGTGACGATAAGGAGATTCCGTAGTTTTCGGGAACGTTGACGACCAAAAATAATCCTGTATATGTATTACCGATACGATTAAAAATCGATATTTTTCCAAAAAAGCGCCCTATCCTTAAGTCGTATAGTAACGTAGTAGACTCTAGTTTTAGGTATTTTTAGAGACATATCTAGAGTCCATGTGTTATGACTGCAATACAAAATAACTGCAAATAATCTGAACATTGTTTGCTATACTTATAGTAGATGGGTCCAATAATATTGTTGTGGTTTGTTGCAACCGCAAAATGCTAACAAATGTAAATCGGTCTAATTTCGTTCATATTATATCGAATATGTTCTTTATAGACTACGAGTATTTGGTCGGATCATTTTATTATATCTAAATATTCCACCTAAGCCTAAGGATATTAGGAGTGCAGGTTTTCTCTCAGGCGATGAGCTAGTACCCTGTCTTATCTGTCCTATAAATTATAATGTAGTGATTGTACGGAACACATCGAGCGCCAGTACAACTCGCACTTGACCGGTTTTTGTCTCCTCCGTGGGTAGAGCTTTGTTTTCAAGTCCACACGGATGAAGACTAACACCCAACCTTGATTGGAAGTTGAACGCACGCGTGAGCAGCATGAAAGCCGATAATGACCTTGACTCGCGTCAAGAGTAACCTCTGTGGAGAGGGCAATGACACCTCAAGAAACTTTACACTAGTTCCTACTGATTACTAAGCATAGATTTGGAACTTTTAAGTTAATACATACATACATACATACATACATATAATCACGCCTTATCCTTTACGGGGTAGGCAGAACACCAAGGGCTGGTAGAACCGCATGGTGCTATTTCTGACCAATTTTGAGGGTATAGTTGAGATGTACAAGTTCGGTTAGTAGTGACAGGTGGTCAGCTGATCGCCTACAAAACACCAAGACCCTCTTGTCCCTCTACTGACTTGTACAGTATGCCCGGGAAGAGAAGCAGCTGTAGTATACTTTTTTTTACTCCCAGAGCAGCATAGAAGCTGCATTTTTAGTTAATCACGGTGGTTAATTAATTTAAATACCGATAGCTATTATTTAAAATGAATTCGGCTCCTCTTATATGCGTAAATCCCCGTAAAGCGCACCACTAATAGATTCTATACTACTTAATGCCCGATTAAAAGATTTATGTTTCCATCAATCAGCAAATTACAAACAGAATGGCGGTTCTTTTCGAAGGTACCTAGATATTTTATTGTTATCATATAAAGACTAAGCTCTATGGGTTCTGTTTGTATGTATCAAATATTTAGTGAAATGAATGAAGTGCTGCTTGTAGGTACCTAAGTATTAAACATTAAGTCAAATGCATCCCGTATAAAAGAAAAGACGACCTTCTAAATAAAAAGCTAACGACTTAGGATCTAAAGATTGCAGTCACAAACTATATTCAAGGGCACGTTTAGTAAAATCTTTATACCACTATGTAACTAGACAAGATCTACCTAATTAATCATAACAAAATCAAAATAATTACCTACTTTTAAAAAGTTTTCTCAAATCTCCCGCTATCTTTTCATCATCAGCTTGAAGACCTGTCTAGCCGTTTTGACGTCAAAGTTATCATTTGATTCTCGGAATACTTAATTGTAATAGGCATAGAACTTTCGCATTGTACAGGGTGTAACAAAAAGGGTATGTTAAGCGGAAAGCTATGTGAAGAGCCCACTGTAGAGAACCTCTCCTGAAAATTTGAGACTCGAAATCGCATGTTTATTTTTCCCAATAGTATGGAGAATTTTTAAATATCGCAGGAATTTTCATACAATCTTGAAAAATAAACATGTGATTTCGAGTCTCAAATTTTGTAGAAAGGTTCTCTATCACTATAGTATTTACATAGCTTTTCGCTTAAGATACCCTTTTTGTTACACCCTGTATAAACAAGTACCAAAGTATAGCCTGCTTCACATAATAACTCCTAATATTTATATGTTATGCAATATGGGCATAATGTACTCTACTAGTAGAGCAAGCACGTCGGCTGTCTAACACGATCACATTGTCAAATCTCATAAGTAGATTATGTTTATCCTCATGAACGTATAAAGTAGTATCCAGTACTAAGTGTGATAGGTTTCCGAAGACCTGTTCGATACAGAGCTTTCCATCCACGCGAACCTTAGTATAATAATTACAAAGAAAAAACTATATTTTCTTCATCTTTTTTAGAACATACACTTCCACGAACCGGGTTCTAGTTAACATTACCGTAGGTCAGGTTCCAATAAAATCGTGCCAAAGATCTATCTACCCTAATAATCCGATTAGGGACCGGTTTAATATTATAATGATGTCATGTTATTTATCCACAAAATACATGTTTAATTAATTATTTCTAACTAAATAAAAAATATAGTTTTAAGCTTTTTTCAATTTGAGTATGTGGTTATTATAAAATCCTGGTTTGAGTGCTGTGTCAGCCTGATCCATCAGTATAACTAAACTACCTAAAGGTTAGATAATCTAACCCTAAGGATAACTTAACATATCAGCAAGCCTAGCATGACCTGCAAAACACCATATGATAAACCAATTTATCGGCATTTAGCCTGTCAAAATACGATAAATATAGCCGCCATGTTGAATTTTGTATAGTGACGATACGATATCCACGATCATGCTAGGGGGTCAGGAAGGTTAACACAGGGACTTAGAAAAAGTTTTTACCAACTAAAATTTCTATTTTTACTTATATGTAGTTATTACATGACATATACAGGTGATTTTTGGTCGTCAACGTTCCCGAAAACTACGGAATCTCCTCATCATCACGATCATTTTTCTCCATGGAAGCATACCTGGGAAGTGTCTGGTTCCCAAGATATTAGGATCCAAAGTTGAGTAAATAGACTGCGTTTTTTTGCATAAATGCACATAGACGCGCGTATCAAGATTTTTTCACGAAAAATAATTGATATCTGTCTATGATAAAACTAGCACAAACACTGGACACTATAAATTTCGCCCGATTAAGAAATTTAATTTTTATTTTCAAAAAAATTTACATTGTTTCCCAGCATTTTTTTTGGCATAAACTTACTTTATTTGATGTATAGAGTACGTACCCTTCGTTAAGGGTGGCTACAAAAAAACATCCTGTATTTACATTTTACTAATACTCGTATATATTTCAATTTCATTATTGAGACATCTTTTATGGCAATTTTGTTTATAAATTCAGTAAGTTACGAAAAATAAACCACAGTGTAACAGTTAGGTACTAATGTAATATAACGTTCGGAAATCAATTTCAAAAGACCAACTAACCTTGCTTTAAGTTTGAAATATCACATTTCCGTTAAGAAATCTTATTAATGGAAATATTTTATGAAGGTACTTTATGTGGAAAAAAACATAGGGTCGACCTTAAAAAGGTTCTTTTAATTAATAACCATCGTGTTACAAATATTTATGAGGGCTTCATTTAAATGGGTATCGAGTCTAAATTAATAGTAACTCCTACCTATAAGGTAGATACGAGTTACCACGAGTATGCGCTTGCAAGCGGTAAATATTTTGATCGTTTTTGTTACCTAAATATGCTACGACTCTTTCGAGCTGGTTAGTTTTGATCTGCGAATTCTGCGATGATAGCTGACCGATTTTTCTTCTATATTTGGTCGGTAGGTATAGCATGGGGTTATGGGACATCTCGCCCACGCAAAAACTGGTCTGCGAGCCAAATGTCTATTTTCTAAAAATGTGCATGAGAAGATTCGGCCGAATCAGTTTGGAAGATCGGACCGGATGTCTTCTAATTTAAAACTAAAGGGATGGAGGTACACGGGCATAGGAGTAAGTAGAGCAGGAATGGCGAACCTTTAGTGATATACGTAATTATATCTATGACGTGTAATAAAGGCATAGGAACAAAAATAAAACATTAGTAAGTACAATTATCGGTATGTAATGTTTATCCTATCAAATAGATGTACCATACTTTGTTACTTTCAGCAGAATGCAAAGATAGAGTACTCATGTAGTTATTCATATCTGAGGCGTGCCTGAACTATTTTGTTGCGTGCCAGGGGTGGCACGCGTGCCATGTCGCCATCCGCCATAAGGAATAAAATGTAGACATAGATATGTCCTACTAACAGTTTCGATGCACCATTAAACTTTTCGGTGCCTCACAATTCCAGTCCTTGACACTTAGATTCTGTTAGTGTAATGTATAGTAATGTACTACATTACTAATGTATTGTAACGTATAGTACTGCAATCTAAGTGTCAAGGCACCGAAAAGTTTAATGGTGCATCAGGGTGCATCGAAACTGTTGAGTATGACATTAGCACTCTATGTTTACATCTTATTCCTCTATGCTATTAGCAATGACCACAAAACGATCTTTTTAAAAAGCATTTCTTTCCAGACAATGACGGAAGAAGTGGAAAGCAGCAGCCAGTCATCGTTCGCATGGCGGCTCCTGGCCACGCTAGAGGGCGGGTCGCTGCTGCTGGCGGCGACTGCCCTGCTGGCGTATACTGCACGCAACAGGGTCGTCAGGCGGAAGCGGAGTAGGACCGTCAAAAGTGTGCTGGTAAGTTTATTTATTTACCTTACTTTTAATTCTATCGTAATGAGGAGAAATAATATCCTTTCGCTAACTTGTTGATGCTGTACATCTGGCCCGGCGTTGCCAGATTTTTTTGCGCCAAGTCCGGATTTAGAAACTTTTAAAGTGATAAATGCGGGATTCTTGCGTCGAAAGCGGGACACAGTAAAAAAACGTGTACCTATAATTAAAAGTTTTTGAATTATTTTTTATTTAAATTCAAATTACGTTACAATGGATAGCAAAAGTATCCAGAGAAAGGCCAGTAGGTACGCTGCATGCACGGTCGAGTTATTCCCAGAAAAGCAGTCTGTCCCGCCCGGGACATTTAATTTATATTAGAAAATCGGGACGTCCCGCCAAAATCCGGATGACTGGCAACGCTGACTGGCCCTACTGTTAAATGTGGCTATAGGAATTTCCTTCGTGAACATGCCTACTGGCTACTCCACTCCAGGGGAACACAGCCATTTATAACGTAGGAATGCCTTAGTACAAATAGGTTTCTAAGGGTAATATTGGAATTTTATTCTACTGTTTGCCTGATGCTTTAAAAACAGTTGCTTTACTATGCAATTTATGCATAGTTCTTTTCTAAATCCTCAATTCTCCTCGCTCATTTATTACGTCATCATTTCCAGCTCATCAACACAGAAAACCCTTTGGGCTCAGAAATAAAAATGCAACTGGAGTCCCGCGGTTGTGAAGTGCGGGACCTGTCCCAAGTCACGAGAGGAGCGACAAGCGGAGCGGGCGCGGGCGGTTCTGTGGCCTGTGTGGACGCGTTGGTGGTTGTGGGAGCGGAAGTGCGCCCCGGCATTGAGGGCATCTCGGGAGTCGTGTCCGAAGATGTTTATAATAATTTAAAGGTAGAACTCTTACTTAAATACCTAAATATTAATTAAAACAGTTGCAAACCATGGAAATCTGGCGGCTTTTATCTTTGACAAAATAGAGAATTGATTTCTCAATAGACGCCTTTTGCAATATCTACTTGTGAAAACGTGCTAAATTACGAGTTTGGGATTTGATTCAAAACATGGGTATGTACGTATTATGATAGGTAAAAAGCTATTTTTTTGACAGAGCACGCCCAATAACAATGCTTATCTATTCACAAATATTGATCACATCTACGAGTATTTCATATTACATAAAGTTTATGAGTACTTCTTTGTGAAATATGTAATAATTAAGTAAATAAAATAATGACATATATCTTTTCGGCCAGTCACTAGAATCCCTGTCTGTGCTGGTGCGACGCGGCGGCACGCTGTCGTGGGCGTGCTCGGGCGAGGCGCTCGGCTCGTTCGGCGCGGCCAGTGCGGCCTTCGACCATCTTATACACACAACCTTGGAGCAGGTTGCTCGGAGGTATGGCACTTACATGGGAAAATATTAAGAATATCGTGTGTACTACCATGAAGAAGGTATAAAAGAGGAGGTGGGACTATGAAGTGAGTCATGTGGCAATCGTGAGGCCATGACGTCATGATAGAGGCGGAGCTTCAGCGCCAGTGTAACGCAGTAGCTGTAACCACACGCTTGTGCTACGAAATGTAATCGTATTAAAATTACAAAGACACTAGCGCTTTGATCAGGGTACTTTTTTACTAAAACGTAGTATATTATTGCCATCTAGCGATGAGTAATTGCACTAGTAAAACAATTTTGAACCATAACCATATAGAGCAAGTAGTTTGGCTAGTCACTACAAGGTGGTTTCTATGGAAATGGGCAGGGCTACAGTGTTCAATGCTCCCCTCGGTCCATACTTCAACCCGCTGCACACTATTTTTGTATGAAAGTATACTTAGTCGCTACTCCTCTTTTATATCTTCTCCATAGTGTCCTACTTTAAACTGGTCCAATTTCGCGTCTGCTTTGGATGCGCTAAGCGGAAGGAATTAAGTAAGTAGGTAGATACCTACCTACTTCTAATTATTTTCTAGATATAGAGATTTATATCCATTCCCATCCATATGAATACTTCTGATAACTCTAGAGGAAAATATCATAATTCTGTCTTTTGTTTAGAATTTTTATGTTTGATTTACCCAGGTACTTATGATGATAATAAATGACCAGTAGGTATTGGTACCGAGGTTCCAGATAAATGACAATAACTAAGATAACCAAGCTAATTAATATTTCCAGTCGAAGATGTAAAGTGGTGTGGGTGGGGCGCGGCCCGGATACAGCGGGTAAGCTCGTCGAGTCTCTTGTGCCTTGCACCACAGAAGGGAATCATAGGTTCTCGATCAGGTAGGTACCTATAAAACATACTTATATGTAAACATCACGCCTTTTTCACCTATAAAACAATTTTTTATATATTCTTTATGATTATTTATTGCGCAGTGAGCTAGTCTTCGTGGAGCCGATCGCCATGACCAAAATTCTGTAGATTTTTTTTCAAACATTATATATACCTTTACCTACTACAAACATCCTGGAGATTATTCCCACCGTGCAAGTGCGATATAATATATATGTCACTCTTCACTAAAGGGCAGATCCCTAAAATTGTAACATTGTCTTAGCTGGTCTAAGGCCCCAGGAAGTAATTATAACCCCCATGATCACCCCTGGACCCGCTCTTGTCTTCACTCAACACTTCCTTCGCACAATGGAAAGATAACTTTAAAGTAACTCCATTATATTCGTGTGGTCCGTTTCATATAACTCATACTTATGCCTAATTTCGAAACTAACATTTTTCGTATGCGATAACAGCTATAATGTAGTTATGCACATAGTTACTGGCGCCATATTTGACCGCACTCTACTTCAAATAATTAGTTTTTTCTGTACTGTATGTAATGTAGCCCCCCAAAATGAAATCGTTTGGAATAAAATTTAACAGATACCTACTTATATTATAAATCTTTTATCTTTTCTTGTTCCCAGGAATGCTGCCAAGAAAGCCAGTATTTACGTCGGTCGCTGGTTAAAGATTATAACATAATCTAGAAACCTAATATGTATTCTAGCTAGTATCAATCTTAGTTGTAATTCTACCTCACAGTTATTTATCATGTTTGTAAATAGACAAAATCATAATACTTAGGAATAAGTAAAATTTGTAGTGTATTATGTTAGGTACATACCTACAATAAAAAAATAAGTTCTATGATGTCTTTTTAATTTATGTTCCCGTGTAAGTAAGAAGGCAGTTCCTTCAATAGGTAATAAGTACCTACGGTTGACGAAGATGAATAAACATGAACTTAGTAGGAAAGTTTCGTAGTGCGATGCCGCGATAAATAAACAGTGTTAGTGGAGCCTCATCCCGTTTCCACATTAGAAACATTCCTGCTTTAAAAGTTCATGTAATATTTAAAACATTATACAGAGCCTGGAGCCCCAGGGCGTGGCGGAATACTACTCTCAGTAGCTCTATATTATCACGTACGACTATTAAGTCTAAGTTTAATAGTATATATAGGTATATACCTTAGGTATACGTCTCATATATATAGGTATAGTGTGTCCGGGATAGAGTTAGCAATATTTTAAGGGCGTGTTGTACACTTCATTTTATCGATAAAAACACCCCCATGTGGGGGTCTAACTGCCCACTTTTATCTGAGTAGTGGTACCTGAGTGACAGGCTATGGGCGCTCTCGCAAGGGTCAATTTCAAATAACAGTAAATTCAAAACTATGTGACTCAGAGCAATAAATTAGGCGTTGTTTTGTAGCTATTATTACTAGGTTTTTGTAATTTACAAAAAAATGCACATTAACGGGCTAGTTTTCATAGCATGTTACGTAATAAGAAAAAAACAGACAAATTTGGGACAAAAATCTACATATTATATTTTTTTGTGGCATTTCTGTTATATACCATTATGTTTTTTTTATTTGAAAAATAGACAATACTATTAGCTTTCAAACCTCATTTCAAACACAGTTTTTTCTTACTTGTTGTTAGACCCAGGGATTTGGTATCTCCTCTGTTAGACCTTTTAAATCCAGAGATATTGTCAAAATTTACCACTAACATGAAAGCTGTCATTTCTAAAAGTGGATAGTTAGACCCCAAATGAAGGTATTTTTATCGATAAAATCAGGGATTTGGTATCTCCTCGATAAAATGAAGTGTACAACACGCCCTTATAATATCGCTAAATCGCTAACTCTATCCCGTGTTTCCGTCTTATTAATACTACAGTCATGACTTGGCTGTCTGCTTGATTTATTCTTTTTGCTTTGCTTTCCCTCGCAGAATTATAACAAAAATATGTCATAATATTTTGATGTTTTGGAGGTTAGAAAAGTTCATGTTTTTAATTCATTATTTTAATTAACATATATATATATAATAATAATAATAATAATATTATTTCAAATTGAATATATATTACGAATAGTGAGTTTAAGCTTTGCAATGGTTTCACAAAAAGATACAATTAAATCAGCAATATATCAGTGCCTAAAAATCATAAAACTCTATGAGTGGCTGCTCGATCTGTATGTTTTAGTAAGTCTACATTTTTATTACCTAGGTACTTACTTACTTGCACTAATAATACGCAGAAAATATTATGATACTAATTGTCGAAATATTTATAGGACTTCTTTGTGGATAATCACTGGGAGAAGCTGCCCGACTCGTGGCAAAGAGCTTTTCATGACGTGGATTCTAAAACTTTAGGCGACCTTATGACTGGTAAAACTCTGCAAAAAGTTTTGCCTTTATCATTTTTAGCATTAGTACAGTCAATGAAAGCTCTAAGTCTACCACGAGATGTCTACAAAACTCATGTAAAACCTAAGAGCAACTTAAATTCTTATGAGGATACAAATTTATCTTATCAAAAAGTGCAGAATCTCTTTTTAAAGCATGTTAAATTAAAAAAGAGACATGAAATAGGCCTGATGGCAGAAGTAGTAAGTGGTGTATCTGAAGATAGTGGTTGCAACAGTGTCATTGACTTTGGTTCTGGTTTGGGTCACTTGGTGAGAGTGCTGGCCTATAAACATGGACTGCAAGCAGCTGGGATTGAATCCCAAAAGCCCCTCACTGCTGAGGCTAGGTCTGTACTGTTGGTATTATAAAATATTTGCCTATAAGCAAGTGTAACTATGAACTTCTCTCTCAACAACTTCACCTAATCACAATGTTATAGTGAAAGTAAGTTTGTGTGTTACCTCTTTAAGCTTTATTGACTCAACCAATCTTCTTTAAATTTTGGGACTATAGAGAAAGACAGGCTATAATTTGTAGTCCATGTGGGTCTAGTTGTGGGCAACAGCTAGTTGTGCTATACCACACTGCAAAGTAAAGTAAAAAATATAGTCCATGATAGTCTATCATAAGTTAGTCAAGTTAACAAATAGCAAACATATTATGTATCTAGGTCTATAGTGGAAATGAGAGCATTGAGAAGATGTGTGGAGTCACTGATCAGAAAGAAGTGTTAACGAAGTGGTGACAGCTAGACTTGTAGTGGATAAAAGGATTGGAAGGTGAAGACCTCGCCACTTTCACCGTGGTAATTCAAAGGTAGTACCCACCGACGACATATATCATGTAGATGAAGCGAAAGAGGTGTGTATCGTTAGAGTGCCTATTGAATTATGTATGTATAATGGTAGGTACTACAGTAGTATATTATCCTCATTACAGAAAACTTGACATGGAATTGGAGTACACAATAAAAAAGCATTTATCACACGAATACTTCTCCAAGCTTCATCGGCCAATGCATTTCAACATGACACTATCGTCTCATGAAGAATTACTAGCATTGCCTCTACCAGATAGCATGAAACACTATGGTTTAATAGGCCTCCACCCTTGTGGGGACTTAGGGCCGCTACTTCTGAAACATTTTGTGAATAGTAACAATGCAAAGTTTATATGTGTAGTTGGTTGCTGTTACATGAAGTTAACAAGCAATGGATATCCGCTAAGTGCATTTGTTAAGAGCTTGGATAGTTCAGTCTCATATGTTGGTAAAGAGATAGCTTGTCATGCTATTGAGACTTACTCTGAGAGGTTACAGAAAGGAAATTATGAGGATTTGAAGGTAAATCAATATGTTTTATTAACCTTGGTCTGTTGATTATATTATATTCCCCCAATATTTTAGGTCCATGCATACAGAGCTGCTCTAGAGAAGATTTTAGTAGAGAGTGATCCTAAACTGAAGCATGCTCCAGTTAGAAGTATAAAGCACAGCAATGAAATTACTTTTGAGAAGTAAGTTCCTTTTATTTCTTGACTGTTCAGGAAACTGGGGATTGGAAATTATTTTGATTAAATCTTATTTTCTGCAGAAAGCCTTTAAGGTCCATTAAATGAAATGATGGTTCCTGCAACCAAATTACTTACATCTAGCAAGGATCTCTACAGAAAAGGATTTCCATCATACAGTTAGAACTTATGGTGCATTGCACTCAAACTTTGATAGAAGTATACGTATGTACAATGATCCCTCACGGCCCATTACTCATAGGTAGATTCCATTCCAGATACTGCGCACTTGCCATCGACCGCCTGCACGTATCGTCCCCGCTCGCGGTCTCTCGCGTTGCCTCCTGCCTTCACTCGTGGCGGCGCGTGGTGCTCGTGTACTCGCTGCGACTCGTACTCGCGCCTCTCGTCGAGACACTCGTGTTGTTGGATAGGATGCTGTATCTTATCGAACATGGTTTGTACTATCATTATTAGTAGTAGGTACCTCAATGAATGAATGAATTTATTTGCCATTGTATAGGGTACATAATAGGTGATAGAATATACATTATAAAAGAATCTCCTACACAGCCGTAATATACAACATGTAAAATACAGTAGGTAGTCAAAATATAGCACGAAATATATCTGAATAAAATTAAATCTATGATAACTTATAATGTAATTATGAACTATAATAAAAGATCAAACAAAATATCGTATAATAAAATATCAATATTGTATAGGTATAATAAAACTAGAGCACTTACCTTTGGTAGACCCGGCTATTGTTTGAAATAATTGGATGATAAAGATATACCTCTACCTCCTTCTACCACTTCCGTCGAGCGCTCTCACATTAATTCTGACCATAACACTTCAACCTAAACTTAAAGTTACTCACACATGTCTCTTTCCGTCTTACCCATTTATATTAAGAATGGAGAGGGACCGTCATGACTAATTTCAAGTTTAGGTTTATATGTGTGGTTAGAATAGACTACCATGGGGATCTATGAATGGGACCTTTACATTAAATGAAACAGATATTTCTTGATCATTACACTGTAATAAGTTATGCAGGTAAAACAATATCCATATACTTTACATAATATAGTAATCTTATTTACATACCCTTTGCTCTATGATATACATTGACTTCAATAATTAGGTAATTGAAAGCATTATTTTCTCATGACTAGATTGACTTTGGCACTTAAAATTATTATTAAACCTACTGAATAACGTTCCGATCCGAAATATTATAGACATGTTTAACATTATTCAAAGTTCTAGTTCATTATTAAAAATCGGAGTATCGATCTAATTCACTTGTTATATCGTCCTCGAGCACGTTTAAAACTTTAAGGGCTGATTTTTACAATGAAGAACGTATAGCCTATCTGTACGATAAAGTTGATGCTGTCTCTCTCTTTCTCTCATTAAACCATTGGAAATATCAGCCCTTACGGAATATAACTTTAAATCAATCAAACTATAGGGAACCTTAAATATAACATAAACTTCTAAAATAGGCTACCATACTTGTGTAATAGACATTCAACAGTAATTTTAAAAGTTAACAATAAGATAGGATTCAATTAAATCTAGTTTCAGAAGTATACAAGACAAAAATAATCTCTAATACATATTTTGATCCCTTCAATTACGTTCATTGGGCTACTATTTCGTTTCAATAATGAAGTCATGTCTGGGGCGCTAGTGTCTTTATAATTTATATATAAAAACGGCGGACAATAGTTTAGAGCTGTCGTTATGTTCTGGGATATGTCTAATTTTAAAACATAACGATTAATAATGACCAGAGGGCTTAGACAAAGTAACATTATTAATTTCTCGATCGAATCGATCGTCATCGAAACATTTCTTAATTTAGTGTGTTCGTTAAATGACGAAGTCAAAACGCTATTAGAGGAAAATAGATGGAAATATTACGATAACGAACGGCGATGCTGGGGTGTCTTGTGTTGTCAACCTTGTACCTACTACCTACACTTGTACCTACCAACTTCTTAATTCTGCGATTAAACTTAATAAATCCCCAAAATTCTATGGTATACAGGTATATTCTAAGTTTTCATAAAAATAAATCGTTTAACCATTTAAATAGAAAATTATATTTATTACTGTACATTATTTTGTTTCAGGTCTGTCATGTGAGATCCGTCCGGTATTCGATCCAAAAATATCACCGAGGAATCATATTATAATAGGTAGAAGAATATCACCTTAAATTATGTACAATTAATTTGTTAAGTATTAAAAAATTTATATTGTTATACCTATATTTTTTCTCGACTTGCAACACTTAATGAGATGATTGAAATTAGAAAATTAATTTTGTGCTAATAAGTTAGATGTAATGAGAGCTTTTCATTTATGATCCTGTTCATTTTACATTTTATCTACTAAAACTATGTAGGTATGTATACAGGGTGTAACAAAAGGGGTATGTTTAGCGAAAAGCTATGTAAATAGCCCACTAAAAGGAACCTACCCACAAAATTTCAGACTCGAAATCAGATGTTTATTTTTCCTGATAGTATGGAGAATTCCGAAACAACTCAGGAATGTTCATACAATCTTGAAAAGTAAACATTTGATTTCGAGTCTCAAATTTTGGAAATAGGTTCTCTATAGTGGGCTATTTACATGGCTTTTCGCTTAACATACCCTTTCTGTTACACCCTGTATAATCTAAAAATAATCTAAACTAAACATCAACAACTGGATGACCAAGTAAATTAACAACAGATAAAACATAACGCAACACATTACAATTACAAATTGGTTTGCTGTAAAACTAGTACCTCGTAATCGCAGCGTAAGTTCAGCTTTGCATTTTTGTGAGCTTTGTATTTGTGCAAAGGACGATTTGCTCTTTAGGCCGACGCACACCTACACTATCTTTGTACACCCACAAAAATGCAAAGCTAAGCTTACGACGCGCGCACCTATACCTGCTAAGCTAACTCAACTGCTCGCAATCTTCTAATTATTATCATACATTATTTTTTTATGAAAAAAAAAACGAATAAACCCAGCAATTAATAATTAATTGATGTAGGTAATTATCTTTTGAGTTAGCCGGTAAGGATCTAATGGAATAAACGGTTTGAAACAATAAATAAACGGAGGTGGAGTACGTACCATTTACTTCTATTCTAGTTCTCTCATTATATCCAAACTGAATAAATATTTATCTACACTATCTAAATTAAGTATATCTATTCTCGTTCAGTCAAATTATGAAGATTTTACTGAATTATTATGGTGTATATTTTCCTACTTATTTTTGGTAACGAGGAAGCTCTACTGTCAAGCAATGCGAGTCAGAAGATTGATAAGCAAATATTTGTAGAAATAGAAAGTTTACAAATAGAATAAAAATAGGTTGCTGTAGCTAGGTTAAAATAGGTACCTAAGTAGTTTTGATCAATTGTAATTGCTATTGACTTAATTTCAAGAGATATTTAGTGAATGTAGTAGGGTCGATTCCGGCAGTCACACTTAAACCTAATCTTAGTCAGGTCTATCTCTCTCTCTCTCAGAGAAAAGGACAGGTAGGACTAATTTTACGCTGCCGGAATCGACAATATTATCTATCACGTACTGATATACCTATAAGTACAACTTATACTACAGATACTGAGTTGTATCACGATACTGATATGAAACCTATAAGTACAATTGCTTAAAGCACTCTTTAGGTAGGGTCTTCATTACAGATTTAGCTGAGTCGTAAAAGTCAATAATAAACTAAAGTGATACAAATAGAAAATTTACAGACATTGCTAATTTATTATAGTATATTATTCTATAGTAGCTTTACAACTAAAACGGAGCAAATTCAGTGAAATCTTCATACCCTTGATAGCCATTCTTTACAATCCTTAGTCATTGCAATTAAAGCACTAATGAAGTACCAGAACAAAACTTTAGGTGATACCTATTTATTATTTGCTAGTAAAATATACATTTTTCATTTGTCAGAAAACGTTTATCTGGAAAATAAATTCTTAAGGAATCTAGTTTCAAACACGCGTAGAATGACGTAGTGTGATAAATATATCTCACATTTGAATGTAAAATCCACAAATCTATGAAATAGCTAGACAAAGTAACAGTATGTACACAGTTATGAGTACTCGTGAGTAATAACTTGTAAACATTCACTATGCGCCCACCACCGGGCCCTACACCCTCCACTGACCCTCGGATCTGATAACTCATAACTGCGAAAACAGGCACTTGCACTACCTACAATCGCCACGAGAAACCAGACCCGGGCACCTAGCATGCAAGATAATACATCGCACTATTTCCGAAACCAAAAACTAGATTAATAATCTACATATATTTCGCCAACAACCGTGGCATCCTCAGGATTATAGAAATTACTAGACCACTACTCGTAATTATTATGAAACTCTGAAACCCAACACATTTATTTGTAAACATTGTTAGCACATTTATTTATGACTACCTCGTGCAGATATAGGAAGTTAGAGAAAATTACTCGCACCCTACACAGAACATAATGAATTTGCACTCCTTTTTACACGCGAAGTCATACACTTTGTGTAGTTAATACAGTGGTTTTCTGCCTGCATGTGAGATATATCTCTTTCTACCCATCATTCCACGTCATTATGTACATCATACAAAACTCCATCAGTGCCTAGTGAATACATCTCGATCACGCGTTAGCCGGCGGCTGCGGCGGCAGCATCGGCGCCGGCTCGTCCTCCGAGTCGTCCGAGTGCACTCGGATGAACCGCCGCCGCTCTAGCAACCGACGCAGCTTGAATTCCGAGTGGCCATACTCCCAGCGGCGGCGGGCGCTGCCTTTGCGACCTAGCGGCGGGTTGCTGGTTAGTAGGTGTTAGATAACACAGGTCACAGTAGAAGCGCAACTGATATGGACTTCTTGGCTGATTACGTAAAAAGCAAACTCAAAGCAATGCGCTCGCGAAAATAATAAGTGTGTGGCGTCCTCCCACTCGCCCCGCGCACTCACTCAATTTTCGCGATCGCAGTGCTTTCGCAAGTTACGTAATACAATACCCCTGTCGTATTACCCTACGTATTTTACAAAAGCAATGTGATAGTAAAAATTGTACGATATTTGCTGATCGCTTACAGCAATCTCAAAGGAATTTGACAGTTCATTGCGAAGATTAGTACAATTTTCGCTGTTGCTACTGCTTTGCTTTTGCAAGATACGTAATCAGTCTACGGGACCGTTTTGTAGAAGCGCGGTGCTAACCAACAATAAGGTACATTAGGGTGGAGTGAAATCATTTCTTACTCTTGGCGGGTTAGTGTTAATCAGAAAGGTTACCAATGGAATGGCAAGATAATTTCCAAATGTTAGTAAATTTGGTTTGGTTTTCGACTCTAGTTAGGATTTTTTGAACACTGTAGCCCTGCCCATATACATAGAAACCACCTTGTAGTGACTAGTCAAACTACTTGCTCATTATCAATATTGTTCAAGATTGTTTTAACTAGTACAATTACTCATCACTAGATGGCAATATATGTTTTATTAAAAAAAGTACCCTGATAAAAGCGCTAGTGTCTTTGTAACTTTAATACGGTTACATTTCGGAGCATAAGCGTGTGGTTACAGCTACTGCGTTACACTGGCGCTGAAGCTCCGCCCCTATCATGACGTCATGCCCTCACGATTGCCACACGACTCAGTTCATAGTCCCACCTCCGCTGTTATACCTTCTTCATGGGGTTTCTAGATAGTGGAACAAAATAAGAGTTCATTGCAATAATTACGGCACCTAAGTAGCTATCTACTATATGCTAGTAGTAAGGAAACAAACCGTAGGATAGTACCAATGTTTTCTCTAGTGAGGGTGGTCTCGAGGTTACTTACATACGCGACTGGAATGCCCATGTAGTACAGTACCAATGTTTCCTATAGTGAGGGTGGTCTTGAGGTTACTTACATACGCGACTGGAATACCCATGTCTTATTTACAACAAAAAAATATCTTAACTAATTAGTTGGCAAGAAAACTAAACTATAGCGTGCCATGCTAAAAGGTGCAAAAAATAAAACACAAGAAGCTGCTTCCACTAAATATATTTTCACAAAAACATCACTACGCAAAATATAGCGCAAATAAGACGATATTCACAAAACAAAAACTGTGATGTACAATATAAATAAATAAAAATAGATAAGCTATAACTTAAAGTTCAAGATGAAATACAAAGTGGTCTATTCTGCCCACCATATTTAAACATAAACTTAAAATTTGTTGTAGTTGTCCCTTTCTGTCTCAGCCATTTACATTAAAAATGGAGAGGGACAGACGTAGCTAATTTTAAGGTTGACGATCAGAATGTTTAAGTGTATGACGATCAGAATGGACCAAAATAAACGCAACGCGATTCCCTTATACTTACAGCCAGGGAGGCAATTTTAAATCACCAGAACTAATTTGGATGTTAACACATAGTGTATGTCTTCTATTTTATCGTTAGCGTCCGTAATGAAAGAAATTGCTAGGGAACGGAATTAGATTGTATACCGCCGGGACGACGCCGGTTCCATAGGTTGTTGTTACGATTCATCTCAATTCTACAATATTGTATGTATTTCAAGTCTCTAGCATCATCTCTCTCTACGGCATGAGCTAACTATATTCAGACAACTATATAGCTACTTAGGTAGTTCTCATCTTGACTTTGCTACCATATAATAATATTGCACAAAAAAGGAACTTACAAAATTATACAGTGCTCATTTCGGGTAAAATAAAAAAGAGGAGTGGAGAAATTGTGTAAAACTAATAGACTACATACTTATATGGTTAATTACTAAATATTATGCTGTCAATCATAAAATTAATTGCAATTAAATGCTCTAATATAATCACATTTTAAATCTCAGATCTGAATAAAATTCTTTCGTAAAATAAATATCACTTACAAAGCTTTGCTTATACTATATTGTGGTCGATTTTGATCGTCACACTTAACTATAAACATGAAATTAGTTCTACCTGTCCCTTTCTGTCTCGGTCATTTACATTTAAAAGTGGAGAGGGACAGACATAACAAATTTTAAGTTTATGTCTAAGTGTGACAGTTAGAACTCAGAACCGACCGACCATTATTGTGACGGTTTTGTTATTTCATTTGTCATAAAAAATTATAAAATATAATATACCTAATGAATAAAGCTACATTTATACTGGACTAATAACTTACATCTACGAATACGACCGATATGATATTTATTTTACCTATTCTGTGATTATCTATACATATAATAAAAATGTAATCGCTGTCTGTACATGGAAGATATATGAGAAAAAATATTATAGGAGACCTTTATGTCTGTTTGTCGGTTTGTCTGTGCGTTTGTGCACGCTAATCTCAGAAACGGCTGAAGCGATTCCGATGCAGTTTTCAGGAATATATTGTGACAGGTCCCACTTAACATATAGGCCACTTTTTATCCCGGATAATTTCGATATTTTGTTTTTTTTTCTGTGGTCCACGCGGACGGAGTCGCGGGCGTCCACTAGTACTCAATAAAATCACATATCCTACCGGCTCTGAAATTTATCTTAAAATAAATGCCAGACTTATTTAGGAATGTTCACTTGTGTGTTCGTATAAAATTATGTGTGTAAATTATTTAATCCATATATATGTATTATGAATAGTTGTGATTTATTTAAGTACTTCCTACTTAACAAAAAAGTGAAAAGCGAGATCTATATAGTCGGGGCATGTAGGCCCGTGTATTAGGGCCGTTCCCCTTTTTTTACAACAATAAGAGTTAAAACTAAAATAAATAGCTACATAATTTAAGTTAAGTGCTTAAAATAAAAAATGTGTAGGTATAGCTAGCTACCTGTGATTGCACAACATTTCATTTTAAGTTTATAAAATCTTTAAATCATATACAGGGTGTTTGTGACAGCCAAGCTAAATATTGATACCATGACTTCTTGAGGCGGAAAACACTGAAAATATTCGCAGGTAAATTCCAAAATTTTCCGACATTTTTTATATATTTTCAGGAAAAAATTGTTTAGTTCGTTTAATTAGGCCTTATATAATGACTTAAAAATAAAATTTTAACTAGAAGATAATTTTCAAAAAAAGTTGCCCTAAAAAAGTTCAAAAATGATCAACCTCAATGGAGTCACAAGTGATCCAAAAAACAGAAATATGTCACACAATAACCAATAAGCCCATTTAATAGTCACAGGATCGTCCGATATTGGCGCTATTTGAGTAGGACACGACTTGAAAAAAGTTTGTAAAGTAGCCTCTTTTTTGTTGCCAGTACAATGTCCCACTTCAAAAGGCGAGGCGTACCTACTGACTCATTTGAAGTTATTATAGTAAAAATGCGCGCCTCCTGACGCCTCAAATGTCACGCGACGTGCTTTTGTCATGTCATTTGTTTGTTTGTACAAATATTTTTAATTATAAATCTTAAGATTCTTAATATATCTACTTCAAAATCCGAAATATCAAAAAAAATACAAATTAAAGCACTGACTCTCTAAACCGTTAGATTATTATTATTTGAATTTTAAAAAAACGCGCCTCCTGGCTGGCGCCTCGCCTCGCATGGAAGAAATATTTCTCTCTGTCAAAATGTCACAACCGTACGTGACCGTGACGTGCTTGTCGTTTGTCTGCCTGCCTCGCTCGACCGTTTAAGCTCGCCCAAGAAAATTTAATATTTCGAGCACTCACATTTTGGATCCGGGACAAATGAAGTCCTTGTATGTCCTATACCATTGGCGCGGATAGCAAAGATGACTGATAATCAAATCAAAAATACATTTCCTGCAGTAATAACACTGCCGTATAACTCAATTGAATGGTACTTGTTCAGTATTTCAGTATTTGCCTTGCTGTCACCCACACCCTGTATACATAATTCAAATACTACTAATGTAATACTTACATAATTCAAAATATATATAAAGTAGCGGAATGGCATGCAATCTCATAGTATTGTAAAAGGTTGTGTAATTTTTATGATAATCGTAATATGTAAAATGTTTCTTTGACTTTGTACTGTCTTTGACCACGTAGCTCTACTCAGCTGCTCGTGTTTTACCAACAACAAAATCGAGCCAATTTGATTATACAGGGTGTAATAAAAGGGGTATGTTAAGCGAAAAGCTATACAGCCCACTAAAAAGAACCTATCCACAAAATTTCAGACTCGAAATCACATGTTTATTTTTCCAGATAGCATGGAGAATTCCTAAACAACTCAGGAATGTTCATACAATCTTGAAAATTAAACATGTGATTTCGAGTCTCAAATTCTGGAAATAGGTTCCCTATAGTGGGCTGTTTACATAGCTTTTCGCTTATCATACCCTTTCTGTTACATCCTGTATAGACAAAATTCTTGGGACTGGGCTATATTAATATGAGAGTATCGCTATACAAGGAAACCAAATCTTTCGAATAGGAATCAAAATTTCTATAAACATTCCATTTTATTAAAGAGCGATTCAGAAGCAATTTATTTAATTATTATTGACATGCCATTATTTACTCACTAAGTGAGTGTATGTATTTATGTACTTATATTTTTTTGGACGCCTCTACTTGAACTAAACGGCTTGATGCATTTAAGTTTGAGCGAGGTGTCATTAAATTCGTACTTTTCGTATTTTTCACACAGTCGGGTTCTTTCGAATAATGTAAGATGCGTGATCATGCCCCCTGATTACCTAATTTGCAGTAGCAGAGCCGAAGCAATGCGATAGCGCAAAATTGAGAATGTGCGTGCTCGCAACGAGCGCTCGGCGTCCTCCCGCGCCCCGCACTTCTCCTCATGCACACGAAACATTCTCAATTTTCGCTGTCGCATTGCTTCCGCTCTGCTACTGCTAGCTACGTAATCAGGGGGACGATCAGCCTACTGTCAGAGCCTCCGTGACAAGCTACTGTATAAAGGGCTGTCCCTCGGCGCCCCTACCTTTGTCCTTGGCGCGCAGCAGCGCTAGCGCCGCCGCCGCCAGCAGCGCCGCACCCGCACCGCCCAGCGCCGCGCCGCTCCACGCCGCCAAGCGCGAGCCGGGGGGCGGGGCCACGGCCGACGGGGGGAATTCTGGGGGGTTTTGTTTTGTTTAGTTTATCTCGAAGGAAAGGCTGGGGAAATTATGTTTATGCAGGAGTTATCTCTACTAGAATGATTTCTGAATTTATGATTGACTAGCAACCCGCCCCGGCTTATACTATACATATAAACCTTCCTCTTGAACCGAGCTATTTTATTTAAAAAACAGAGCCTTACGGCTGCTGAGTGTCGTCCACGAAACGGTGGATTTGTACTCATTTTCAGATGAATTCACTAGAATAACAATATTTACAATATGTTACATGCCAAAGCTGTTGGTATTGTAAATGTAATTATTATTTAATTTTTATTCTAAAAAAACTTATGTAATCTATACATATGATAAAAATGTAACGGATCGCTGTCTGTACTTATGTACATAACATATATGAGAAAATATATCATAGGCGACCTTTATTGACGCAATAGTACCCAAAAGAATGATTTTTGGAATTTTTGTCTGTTTGTCTGTGCGTTTGTACACGCTAATCTCAGAAACGGCTGAACCGATTTCGATGCAGTTTTCAGGAATATATTGTGACAGATCCCACATAACATATAGGCTACTTTTTATCCTGGGAAAATGTTTTTATATCGGATAATTTCGACATTTTTTCTGCAGTCCAAGCGGACGGAGTCGTGGGCGTCTACTATATGAAATAAAAAACCGCATCAAAATCCGTTGCGTAATTTAAAATATCTAAGCGTACATACAGACAGACAGACAGCGGGAATTAACTTTGTTATATACCGGAATAATTTCGATTATATGTTTTTTATCTGACAGTTTGACGCGGACGGAGTCGCGGGCGTCTACTATAATGAAATAAAAAACCGACATCAAAATCCAGTTCGCGATAATTCTTGATAAATTAGTCTAAGGCGCTACACACGTACAGACAGACAGACAGACGGGAGATGGAGATATTAATTATATGTATCAGTAATACTATGCGTTATGACTAGGTACTGATGAATAAGTGATATGGAAACAATAGAGAAAATCCTCAAAAACTTATGTAATATTATCTTAATGTGGTAAGTATATGACAAGAAAGTTAGATTGGCAATGGGCGACAACTATGACGATGACGGCCGATTGGTCTAGTAGTTAGTGGCCCTGCCTGCGACGCCCATAGGTCCTGGCTTCGAATCCCGGTAGGTGTAAACATTGATATGATGAATATCGATGTTTGTTTCCGAGTCATGGATGTTTCTATACTTATCTATGTATTTATATACCGTTGCTTAGTACCCACGACACAAGACCTTAGGGATCTTAATAAGGGACTGGGTTAAAGTGTTGTTTAAAAAAAAAAACTGGCTTTGCGCGTTGGGTTAGATAGACACATAAATCAACATAAAAAATTGATGTAGCAGCCTCTTTTGTGTGCCACACACCGCACAGTTTTTTTACGGGGAGAGGGGTATAGTGTAGGTACAACGATAAAGCAGGATGGATAAAGCTTCAACATACGAACGATACTCTTAACGGCGCGGCGGATATTCTCAAATAATATTAAGTTTTAAAAATAAAAGAAACTTAATGAATGTAGTGCAGGTTTCAACAGATGATGTTTTAATTATTATTTTTTGTGTTAGTAATGAAATATATAATGAAATATAAGACAATATACTCACAATTTAGTAAATATAAATAGTGGTTACAGCAAATTCTTGTTTATATTCATATATCTATATAGTAATGGCGTGCTGTAATTATTAAAATCGCAATTATTTTACGTAGTTTCCACTATTTCGTACTTTAACTTCTGTATAAGAGATCTGACATTGTAATATTATTTATTTAAGTGTACTCAAAGTAAATAAAGTATTACTTGTAATAAAAACAAATACACACATAGTCCATCAACTAAAATAGATGAATTCGGCATGTGCCGTGTGAAGTCGGTGGAGTAGAATATCTACCCGTGGTAGTACGAGGCGAAAAAGGGTTTACGGACGTTAGCAGCGCCTCCCGTGTTGACAACATAGTCCGAAAATCACACTGCGGTCACCAACCTGCCTGCCCAGTGTGGTGACTATGGGCAATAATCTCCCTATAGCAGTAGCTTTGAAGCGTGCTTTTTAAGTTGTATTGAGTGAGAATTAAAGACTTAACTGCTGCACACTTAATCTGCTCCTCTCTTTGCTCCACTGAGTAATTTACGACATGTAATTTTTAACGTTTTGCAAAAAGGAGGACTTACAGTAGGTAAAGGAGGACGGAGGACAAAATGTAGAAAAGGAGGACATGTCCTCCTTTTGGCTACCATCTGGCAACCCTATTTGGGGGAGGCCTACAGAAGTGGAGTACAATAGGCAGGCTGATGTCTGTGGTAGTATATCGCAAGTAATTCCAAAACCAAGCAATAAAACAATCAGACGACACAAACACACCTACTTACCGACAGTAGCGGTGGGCTTAACCGGCACCGTCACGTTAGCGGCGACCGTAACGCTCTCGTTAGCGACTAGCGAGTCGTCAGTAAACTTGTAGACGCGGTACGGGTTGAGTTCCGCCACGTACACTCGGGAACCGTCTGGTGTCACCACTATGTCGTGCGGGTTGCTGAATGACTCGCCTGAAGGGACGAAAATAGTACCTCTATAACATACAGGGTGTAACAAAAGCTATGACGTGGTGGGCGGGGCCTAGCCATGCCATGCCTTTGCACGCCGCATTCGTGACACGATTTTGCTAGCAATCAGTAGTCTTGTAATAACTGTCTGTTCTTTTTTGGAAACTAGCTACCCGCCCCGGCTTTGCACGGATGCAATGTGGATAGGTACTATACATGTAAACCTCCCTCTTGAATCGCTCTATATATTAAAAAAACCACATTAAAATCTAGACTATGCGAGTGACGGAATAGAAGAGTGTATCTATATTTAGATATTTGCACACACATTGTGCACTATAATATATATACATAGACAGACTCTATAGACATTGACCGTGTAGGGGTGTTGGGTGACGGTCTGAAAGGGGAGTGTACATCACTCAAATTTTCATATATTTTTTATTAGCGAAGTCACTGCAGGAGAGAACCACAAGAACAAAATAGAACGCGTTCGAAGCCATGTGCCATATGTGAAAATTTACCCTATTTTTAAACTGTCTTGCCACATCAGATTGTGGGCAGAGGTAAAATCGTTTCTCGTGGCAACTAAAGGTATCAAGATTATTGTATCGTAAAATAGTTACATAACTAGGCGCTCGCAACTATGAATACTCCGGTTATACTTATCTAGCGAAGCCATCTATCGGATGCAGGAGAGAACCACAATCGAATGCAAAATCCTAGAACGCGATATCGAAGTTTCTCACAATGATTGGAATATATACATGGGCCGAACAACGACTAGTGGCCCGGTAGGCCGGAAGCGCTTCCCTTTTCACCGCCCCCACAACCGCCTTGACGGAAATACGGTCGGAGACTTTATTTCCCCGTGGTTATTTAGTTTACCTGGTGCAAACGTGCCGACGAGTTTCCCCGAGTCGAAGTCTATGATGTACCCTCTGACGGGCACTCCGCCGCTCGGCCCGTTCACTATGTACAGGCGCCCGCCTGCAAACAACATTAAACTATTTTAAAAAACTATAAATTTAAACATACATACCTTAACTGTGCACTGTACGTAATTGAATCGTTGAAATTAGCAAAGCGATAGCTTAAAATCATTCATTTAAAGGCCAGGGGAAGAAGTGAAAGATTGTACACTCGCTTTAAGTATAATCTTGAAGTGCCTCCAGGAAGTATGTCGCGGGCCAGGTTTATAGGTTACAGATAAGGCTATTTACGGCACTACGTACCATGCACATCGCTATCATTTACAGCCCTGAGTAGTCCACTGTTGGACATAGGCCTCCCCCAACAACCTTCACTCCGACTGGTCGGAAGCAGCCTGCATCCAACCTTGGCCAGGTCGACCGTCCACCTCGCGGGTGGCCTTCCCACGCTGAGTTTTCCGATACGTGGTATCCACTCTAGAACTTTCCGACTCCATCGGCCATCAGTTCTTCGAGCTATGTGCCCTGCCCATTGCCACTTCAGCTTGCTGGACCGTTGAGCTATGTCGGTGATCTTTGTACGTCTGCACATCACTATACACCACACTAAACCCCCCCTCTGCTGAAGGAAGCCACGCCCACCAGACGCCCCTCTACACAGCTAAGGGTCTACGTACCATGCACGTCACTGTACGCCACACTAAACAGGCGCCCCCCTACGAGCCAGCTGCTGAAGGCCGCGACTAGCGCGCCGCTGTCCGCGCGGAAGCAGACGGCGCGTCCACCACCACACTAGCTCTATCCCTACGGAGCTAGGGTCACGTACCATGCGCGTCACTATAGGCCACACTGAACAAGCGCCCCCCTATAAGCCAGCTGCTGTAGGACGCCACAAGCGCGCCGCTGTCCGCACGGAAGCAGACGGCGCGGCCTCGCTCGCGGTCCGCCACACACAGCAGACCGCGCGCCGGCGCCAGCGTCAGCGCGTGCGGCACGTTCAATACGAACGGGGAGTCACCGTAACCTGTAACACAGACAACATCATTTGTCTACGCTTATCCCATTACTAGCGGCCGCCCGCGACTTCGCCCGCGTGAGGGGATATTGCGAGTTGCTATATAGCCTATAGCCTTCTTCGATAAATGGGCTACCAAACACTGAAAGAATTTTTCAAATCGGACTAGTAGTTCCTGAGAGTAGCGCGTTCAAACAAACATTATTATTAAGTATAGATTTACGTGATCGGTGAATATATGGTTTCTTTCGAAACTCATTGCTAAGCATTTGGCGTTTGTTTTAGCAGCCGGCCGCCTGCCTGGCTTCCAACCCTCCTAGGGTATAAGCGACAATTTTAGTATATTAAAATCCATACATGAAATAAACTCAGCGAAACAGACCCGTGACTGGGATGAAAATTTGTAGTTTTAAAATTAAATCATATATGCGGTTTATAATTCTCAACAATCTATACATACATATAATAAAATTGTAACGGATCGATGTTTGTGCACACTAATCTCAGAAACGGCTGAACGAATTTCGATGCAGTTTTCAGGAATATATTGTGACAGGTCCCACTTAACATATAGGCTACTTTTTATCCCGGGACAATGTTTTTATCCCGGATAATTTCGACATTTTGTTTCTTCTGTTTTCCACGCGGACGGAGTCGCGGGCGTCCACTAGTACTTAATAAATGTGAACCCCCATAAAAAATACTTATACTTAGTAAGTATATAGGTGTAGGTGGTGTTTTTAAAATTAGTAATTTTCTTTTGACACGAGACTGGTGAAACGAAACAACTCTTTTTTTAACTCGGAAGTCGTGGAAAAAAATCTGCTGTAAGTGCAGTAGGTATTTAAGTTTGTTAGTTTCTTTTCATGATTTCGGACTTGGTCCTTGTAGGTAAAGTAGGTAGGTACTCACGGCGGCCCCACTGCAGTATCTTGGTGCCGTCCGGTGCGAACTTGACGACGCGGCTGTTGCAGTACCCGTCTGCCACGAAAAAGTCTCCATCAGGCAGTACAGCGACCGCGCTCGGCTTGCAGAAGTGGAAGTCGTCGTCTCCGGGGACGAATCTATGGGGGAAACACGACCTTTAAAGGAACCACTGATTCTACCATTTTGTTTTTAGTGGCACATTTTTGATGGCCGATTGGTGTAGTTGGTGTGACCTACCTGCGATTCCATAGGTCTTGGGTTCGTGAATGTCGATGTTTGTTTCCGAGTCATGGATATTTCTATTGTTATCTAAGACTCCGCTGTCCGTCTATCTGTTACCAGGCTGTATCTCAGGCACTATGATGGCTAGACAGTTGAGACAGATGGTGTTATATCTGTTTCAGCTATAACAACAAATACTAAAAACAGATTTTTGCTATGGGGCTCCCAAATAACCTATCTAGTCTAGGTTTTTTTTTGCCATTTTTATGCCGCCAGATGGAGGGTTATGTTTTTCAAGTGTTGGACAAAAATGTATATCTGCGGATACGGATAGGAATACGGATCTTTCTTTTGCCTCGGATATCCGCGGAGACGGATACGGATCTCCGGCACATCACTAGTATGTATGTATGTATATTTGTCTGCCACGCTCAAGAGCCTACACGGTATGTCGCTTTTGAGCTCGAGAGATATCATTAGATTGGTCTTAATCGTACACTGGGTAACATTTTCCGTTTTTACGCATTCGGGTGTTTTTCTTTCAAGAAAAGAGGTAATTTATTGATTATATAAATAGAAATATACTTCGTGTGCGAAACATACATATTTAGCAGTACGGTAAGGTATCGTAAAATTAAATAAAAAAAACATATAATCAATGTACCTACCTACTAATAGGCTGGCAGGAAAAATAAGAACTTGAAACTCAATTAGTTGATTGTAATGGTTCAGTTATAAACCACTCACATTGAAATTACATGCATTTAATTTTGATTAATCATGGTCTATGATTTCACGTTAGTTAAACTGTCGCTAATATCTAGCAACACTTTCGAAATCACGATTTAAAAAAATAGGGAGTCTAATAACCTTACAATACAAATTAGGACTCTTACTTTTTTATAAGGACACATCATTATTAACAGCTTAGTGACAGTCCACTTAGTGATAGGCCACTCTTATGCCATGTCACTGACAAACCTCTGATAATTTCCTCTAGGAAACTAGATCTATACTTTCCTGTCTATAATCATAACTAACTTTTTCCCACCTCTGTGAATTCCCTAGAAGCTGGGTCTATACTTTACTGTCTATGATCATAATTTGACGGCCGATTGGTCTAGTAAGTAGTGACCCTGCCTGCGACGCCATAGGTCCCGGGTTAGAATCCCGGTAGATGCTAACATTGATATGATGAATATCGATGTTTGTTTCCGAGTCATGGATGTTTCTATACTTATCTATGTATTTATATACCGTTGCTTAGTACCCACGACACAAGACCTTAGGGATCTTAATGTGGGACTAGGTTAATGTGTTGTGTAGTGTGTGAATATTTATTTATTTATTATTTTATTTTATTTCTTATTCCCCACTTCTGTGAATATCCTAGAAGCTAGATCTATACTTTCCCGTTTATAATCATAACTAACGTTTGCCCACCTCTGTGAATTCCCTAGAAGCGAGATGTATACTTTATTGTCATGATCATAACTTAATTTTCCCCCTCTGTGTAAATCTAAGGCCGCACTACGGCAAAACCGCCACGGTTTTTAACCGACTGATTTTGTGAGTAAAGGAAACTAATGGATGCGGCCGCACTGACAGTTTTTTTCTGCCATACAAAAATAAAATCAGGCGATTAAAAACCGCGGCGATTTTGCCGTAGTGCGGCCTTAGCCTAATTTCTAGAAGCTGGATCTACACTTGTCTTTAATAATCTTACTTCTCCCCGAGCACCAAGGCAGGCTTCTTCCGTTGCTCGGGCGTGAACTTGAACACCTGATGCAGGGCCACATCCGTCAGCCACACGTTACCGCCCGCGTCAGATGTGATGCCGTGCGGCATGTAGAATCTGGCAGGTCATAAATAAATTATATACTATGCTATAGGACAAAATATCTCGGCTCTTCAGGCTCAGTTAGCGAGACTCTGGGCAACCTGAAAAGGCTGCTGGGATTTCCGGAGGAGATAGGCTGGCTCGAGTAGTGAGCACACCACCCTTACGCAAAATAGACGCACAGTAGTCTAGTTGCGGAAACAAGCCCGTCTTGCCATACCATACTATGCTGATGCAGGGCTTCGCTAGAATACATCAGCTGCATCTCCTTTCGTGCATGTCGTGAGAGTCGGCTAAGCAACTCAGGCATTCTCTTGGGCGATAAAGTAGCAATTTACATCATTTACATCCGCGCTAAAGGTGATATACCTATATCATGTATAGTACATAGGTATATGTCACAGTCACTCCTTATCATGTATGGAGAAAAACAGCATCACATTTATTCATCAGTCAGTCAGAACTATCTGCCTATTGAAATATCTGCTCTTTCTACCATATGGTAAAGGGTGAAAGCAATAACTTTAAATTATATCAAATACAACTTCACTCATTAAAATTGAAGATACCAATTAACAAAGTACTAAAGTAAGTACTATCAGAATAGTTAGTACAAAAATGCAAATAAATAAAATCTTATCAAAATACATAGCATCTATCACTCACAGATTCTCCCCCCACATATCCACCAGTTCCCCTGTATCATTGAGCAGCAGCACCGTAGGATGTGGTATAGGAGGCTCCCCGATCTGCTGGTACACGTGCCGGTCACTGAAGGTGCTCGCGTCCCACGTGTTGGACGCTCGGTGGAACACCAGCACTTGGTTGTCTGCTGTGAGAGCTACCCCTGACACTTGGCCAAACTTTATGGATGAGTTTGGCCATGTAGTGTCCAGTTGTGGTGCTGTTGGATATATATAAATATTTATAAACTTTATAAGACTAATCAGATTGGAGAATGGGTACTAAGCAATGGCCTAACAGACTAGTTACATAATAATATGTGAGACTCTAAAACAAACATTGACCTTTACCATACCAATATGTAAGTATTTAAACCCAGGACATTTATCTCAGTAGCAGGGCAGGATTTAGGGGAGGGCAAACATACAGCCCTGGGGATTCCACAAAAGTGGGGCCCCAACAATAGACTTAAGAAAAAAATCTGATTCAAATTTGGGGTCCTCCACACCACTAAATCTAGCACTGCTTAGTAAGCAGTCACTACAAACTGCACCAATCCAGATATTTTGAGTAATAAGAAGATTAAGTATGTAATGTAATAAATATGCAAAATAATGTTGAAATATTTTACTTAAGTATGTTCTTTTGAAAACTGCTTCTTGTAAGGTCATGGTTTATTTAAATCTACAGTAAATTAGGATCTAAATGAAATTTAGTACATGTGTAGTAGACTACCCACTCTTCTATTTTTTTAATGGCTTTTATTGAGTTCGGTACAAAAATTTCACCAATCATGTAAGGTAGAAAAAAAGCTTTTAAATAGGGAAGGACATCATGGAAAATATATTGAGTAGGGAAATAAATATAAGATTTATTATGAAATAGCAAATGGGTACATACTTAAATTAGAACTTACAAAAATGGTGTAAAAGAAATATACAAACCATGATTTAATTTTTCCAGAGCCGCTCTTACTGTAGCTTGCTGAGTCTCATAGTAACTATTCGGGTAGAAATTCTCTTGAAACTGAAAGATTATTTTATTCATAGTTAGTTTAAGTGTGCACTAGTTAGGTATAATCAGAGTAAGTTAGACACACCTGCTGAATTTAGCACTGTTTAGGAAACATATTACTGTTACCTTACCTTCTGATATATGTAACATAGGTAGGTGCCAAATGTAGAGGTATTTACTATAGGTATTAATGGAATGAAGTAACTACTTGATTGTACTGAGGGAAGAACCCTTGGAACTGGCAGAAATATGTTATTGGCACAAATATTAATTCCTATTAATATTATCGACTCGTGCCCACTTACAAAGGTATCACAAAACTTTACAGAAAGCTGTTTTTCCTCAATAAATAACATTATAAAGACAAAGCTTACCCCTCGGCCGCAACTTAAATTGATAATACAGAAAAATACCAGCAGTATCTTAAAACACAACACACAATTCATTACACATAACTTCATTATAACACAACTGGCAAGCTTTATGTTGTTACTTTATCTGGGTATTGATTTGATAACAAAACAATATTTTTATCAACAAGTTGACTCTAATCAAAAAGCTCCAATGATAAATGATTTTTTAACGCGGATTTATTGCTGTGATGATGACGCAGAATGACAAGTAAAAAAGTGAGAAGGCATATAGAGAAAATCTTAAACTGGAAAGGGATAGAAATATAATGATACTAACAAATGACAGTTAGTATTGACAGATGGGGTTAGGCCAATGAAGCCGGATACAAAGGGGAAGTTTCGTATTTAATGTTTAAAATAATGATGTTTCGCTATGTAGTTTACATTACGTAGCATGTACCAATATCTCACTAAAATAAATATGCTACCATCACCCGCCTATTCCATAACATATGGGCTGTCATTTTCTATAAGCAAACGTTGTTAAATCACGTCCTTCTTATATCGACTCCATGGTTAGGCTAAGCACACACATCTTTGGCACACACCGCCGACCGCTATTACCTATAGCATAATTTATTACCCGACAAAGCCAAAAAGAAGAGTAAGAGTTAAATTATTTTAGCAGTCTATGTGTTCTACGAATAGAAGGTATTATCGAAGAATTTAAGGGTTTCACCCGTGACGCGTGGCGGATAGTATCGGATTTCAATTACAACATGATTTGTACCTACGTAGGCGTCATGTCAGGCACGTGCGACGTGAGTTGCGGCAGCTAGCCTAGGCCTAGGTACACAATAATACCTGTAATAACATTATTATGCCATCTAATGCACTTATGCGGTCTATAAGGCCTCCTAAACGTGGAACCCAATGGATTAAGGATAGATAGGAAATAAAACTGAAATATATGTACAGTTTTTTTTCTTTATTTTGTGCACTATAAAGTGCAAACATAAGGTACAAACATCCTGTTCGGATTTACATTACCTACATCCGGCACACAGTCTGCTATGTTTTGAAAACCTTCCAAATTCGATACCTAATTTTTAATAGATATAATAATATTATACATCTATTAAAAATTAGGTATGTATCGAATTGGTATATTATTTTTTTTATTAATTTTTGTATTTCACACATTGCTTTGGAGGAACCCTTGTGCTCGCCTGCAGGTTTTATTATATTTCTTGTTTGTTTTTGGGGTGATTTGATTATCTTTATTCATTGTAGAAATGTGACTGTACAGCCTCCGCACTAAATGCATTCTTGTTTTCTTCTGTACGCTGTCGCCTGGCCGGGAGTTCATCACTTGTTTATGATAATACATTAACTTATTTATAGTGTCACGACCGATCGGTTTTGACATCTGTACCGTAACAGGTACGGGGCGCCAATGGTTAACCATTTGCACATTGACATTATCTGTCGCGTCATTCTTCTCCACCAGCATCGCGTTCATCTTTTTCCTGGGATAAAACGGACCTTGCTTGTTCCTTTTCTTGAACATTTTATTTCTCATCGAGTTATTTATTGACCCGTACATTTTTAAAAGCTCCGCATAATCGTCGCGTGGCGTCGCGGTAAATATACTGTGGTAATGTTGTCCGATCTCATTGCGGATTTCGAAGGGTATGTTCCGGGACCTAGATTTCTGCAGTTTCTCCTGCAGTGCATGTAGTTCGCTCAAATGGTTAGATCCGCCCGCAAGACCGGCTTGACCGAGGAGGATCATATTGAGTTTCTTTAGCATTTCGTTGATGTGATCTCTATTATTTGACACCGTCTTCGGACTTATGACCTTTTGCTTAAGAAGATTATCATGGCGATTTTGTAAATAAGACAGTTCCTTGTACAACTCTTTGGGATCGCCCAAATCTTCCTTCAGGGAATCCAAAGCCTTAGACAGCCGTCGTATCAGATTGTTTCGGTTGCGCGGGATGTTCTCGCAAGCGACATGTTGCTCGGAACTGTCCTGTGAAATATCACACTCATTATCAGATTTCCCGCCATCTTTTTTACCTCTATTCCAATCGCGAAGTTCACACTGAAAAGCTTCTTGATCTACAACCTTGCCCTTGATGCTCAAAAATGATTTATTTTCTGTGCTTTCAACGGAAATATTGTGTTTATCCGTGATGGATTTCAGCCAATCCGCTCCGTCCTTCGTCTGAAGTTTATCAATGATATCATTTGTGACGTATATTCTGGATGAAGTGATGACGTCACTGGTGTCCGAAACCTCATTATCCTGAATCATCTGTCCTTGCTTGTCGTGATTCGGAGACGATATTGGAATAAAATCAGAAGCTTTACTCGGTTCCGGTGGCTTTTGAGCTGGCAAACTTTTGTCATTGGAAATCCTTTTATTTTCTTCAACATCTTTGTTCTGGCCATCATTTGTAGGAGTAGAAACCTTTGCGCGATCTTCACCACTCTCCGAGATGCATCTCCTCTTGTTCTGATGCGTTTCGTGCACAGCCGGCGACTTGGACTGTCGTTTATGTCTCTCATTTCTCATGGCGATGGCGTCTTGAGGTAGGCTTTTGTTAAGATCTTTTCTATTACGCTGTTGTGTTTGGATTCCGGCGTTGTTTTGATTTTGATTGATCGCGTTTCCTGTGTAGACTGGTCTGTAGACGGCGACGTATGGAGAGTAGATCGGAAGTCCGAACGGGTCGGTAAGGCGACAAGTATGTACTAAATGTCCTCGTCTAGCACAGCCACTGCAGTATAACTGATTATGTTTCTTCACCCGGCGATTTTCTTCTAAAGGCATGTTTTCATCAATCTGAAATAAACAAAATAATTTTAAATAAATGTAAAAAACATTTTTTTTATCCGATCGGCAGTCTGCGTTGGCCCTTAGTTAGTAAAAATTATCACGTTCCTAAATACTACAATCAGAACAACGAATTGCAAATTACTATATGCAAGTAACAGAGAATTTAAGCAAAATAGGTAACTAAATACCTAATCTACTTATGCTGCACTTATTTACCTCAATTTCATACATGATCGTATTTGTATTTCTTAAAATTACCTAATAATAATACGTAGAAGTATAAGCATTAGTAGGGATTCACAATTTCACTAAATTTTTCTCTCGGGTCGCACTCACCGTGTTATGGTAGCGGCGCCACACGTCAGGGCAGTGGCTGGACGGGTGACCTCGCTGGCCACACTCTGCGCAGTTCAGACGACCCCACGACGCGCAGTTGCGGCACATCGTTGAATACATCGTGTTTGGAGATCCACACTGAATATAATAGAGATTATAAATGCGAAACTAAGTTTGTTCGTTACATCTTCACACTTTATTTACTCAACCAATCTTCTTAAAAAATTTGCATACATATGATTGGAACTTCGGAAAAGTATATACTATAGGCTTTCATCATAAAAAATACGACCTTGCATTTTTTATACATTTATGTATTTAGAATTTTACTACTAGGTACAACAAATCTATACCTAAGCTATTTTAATTAATCCTGCAGTCCACGCAAACGAAATCGTTAATTCTGTAGTACACACAAAGTCGCAGGTCACACCTAGTAGAGTAACAACGCAGGACTCACATTAACGCACATCTTGGAGGGGCAGCGCGGCTCGAAGTGGCCAGGCAGGCCGCACATGTGGCACACGGCCGGCTTCTGGCGGCACGTGTCGTCGCGGTGCCCGGCGCGGTTGCAGTAGTTACACCTGCATGCATAACGTGTTTATAAGTAGCCCACAGATTTCTGCGTAGTATGGTTTAGGGTCAACCAAGATACAGATTTAACACGCTACACAAAAACACGCCGAAAATGTATGGCGCGTGTTATCGCGTGGGGTTTTAACAGTGTGCCATGGACCATATAAAATGTATGTGATTGAGATGTACTAACACGCGTGTTAAATGTGTGCCTTGACACTTAAACATGCGTCTTCCAAGCGGGAGTTCGATCCCAGTCAAAGGTGTGTACCAAAGAATTTATTGCATGTATGGTTTTAATGTTGTCCCTCTCCGGTCGTAAGGGCTTTCCGTCCCATCGGATTATGAGGGTCACGGCGGTATAGAGTACGCTTGTATTTGCGCATACACTTGTGCACTATAATCCCCTGTGAACTTGGTTAACCTCCGTTGAGATTCGCCCCCATGACCGAAATACGGTCGGAGATTTTTTACTTGTCACTACGTACGTGTCAGGATAGTCCTAGTCTACCCAACAATACAGTTACGTATTGTGGCTAGTTAGTAAAGCAGGCTGTATAGTAGAAAGAAATTACTATGTCAGGGTTTGAAACTGATTCCAAAGCCAGTGTTTATACTAGTTTTATCATAGACAGATATTAATTATTTCTCGTGAAAAAACTTGCTACGCGCGTCTATGTGCATTTATGCAGAAAAACGCAGTCAATTTACTCAACTTTGGACCCTAATATCTTTGGGAACCAGACACTTCCCAGGTATGCTTCCATGGAGAAAAATGATATTCCGTAGTTTTCGGGAACGTTGACGACCAAAAATCACTTTTATAATATTAGTAATTCGCGTTTTTTAATATTAGTAAGATATACTCAGATTTTTTATTATGTACAGTAAAATGACAGCTACAAATCCAATTCAGACAATAGCCGGCATTTCAAGATAAGCCGTAATATAAATATACTTACATTAAATTAATCAAAATGTTCAAATGAATGAAAATGAACTTTCAATTAATTTTGACCAACACTATTTTTTTATTACACTAAAGTGAAAACACCCCAAATATCAATTTACTCCACATATTTAAAAAACGGACTATAGTCAGTATTGACATTATTATACTTACGTTATTTTCCGTTTGCTTGGTGTTGGCATTCTATCCTTGGGATCAATCGCCCATAAACTTTTATCTCCTAAAAATATAAAATATACTATGTATTAGTTTTACAATTTCTTTATTATAATTATGTTAGTCATTAAATTTAATAGTCAAAGCAGTTAACTAATGAGTCTATTAACTGTAAATTAGCTATTGTATGTACATGAATAATTAAATAATTGTTATTGGAACAAGCCCCATAAAGTCCTTGCTTGCATTGCATACAGCCAAAAAGACTAATGAATATTTTTTTTTAAAGATGTAACTAGGTAAAAGATGGATAAACACTTACTTGACATATGTTTCTGTATCTCCCTGTGATCAAACTCCTCACCGCCCCAACTATCGTTATAGAACTTCTCCATTTCAGTGCGAAGAGATGACATTGAGTATCTCCGATGCCTGGACAACCTTATATTTCCTTTCACACTGTCAAAATCAAGTTTCTCAAGTAAAATTGGTGGGATCTTTGTTGAGCCAAGCTTTGGAGCCAGGTTCCTATTGCAGGTAGTCTCTCCATAGTCTTCGGATTGTTGAAATCCCGTAACATTGGCCATTATGAAGTTCTCCTCAATAGTAACATTACTTTCATTTATATCTGTTAAATCAACAATAAAGTCTTGACCTGTTGAAATTCTTTTGGAAGTTCTTGGTGTTTCAACTAGTGTCTCACTGATATTGATATTTGAATTAGGACTGGTTTGCTTCGACTTATTAACATCCATAGACTGACTGGAATCTGACTCATAAAGGTCTGTACTAGGCAAACTCTTCTCTGTTACACTATAATCATTTCTTGATGTATGGGTGTCAATTGCTGATTGGTTACTGTCCGAGTCATATACATCTGCACTAGGCAGGCTCACATCTGTGACAGCATAGGACTTAGATTTTTGCTTTTTATTATTTGCTTTACTTTTTGGAGTAAGGAATAGTTGATCATTAGAAATATCAGCAGACTTGGGTGGGACAGAATTGGAAGCTATTGGTGTGGAGGTGACATTTTCTTTTTTCTTCTTTTTCCGTTTTTTTGCTGGAGCATTTGAATCAATTAGATCTGAGCCATGCAGACTGAAGTCAAAGCTTGGGTTAGCCGAATGGCGGGAAGATATCTTTAAGGCAATACAATCACCTCGTATGAACTCATCAGACACAGATGACACCACTGAAGGCACCGGGCTGGCCGAGACATCTCGCTCACGGTTTTTACCTGTTTCTTTACCGTTATTAGAGATTGCATCTTTTTTTGTTGGAGTTTCTAAACTAGTTACAATTGATACTTCATCTTCATCAGAACTTTCAATGGTAATTGTAGGTTTTGGAGGCAACACCACCTCCATAATATCATCCTCATCACTCGACTCGAGCTCCACAATCCTGTTATCATCATTTTCCAGTATTTCAATAGTTTTCTTCACATTCTGTGGAACTGGAGATTGAAATATGGAGATGTCGATAGGCGTTGGCGAATCACTATTGGTTGGTTTCTCTTCTTTAGGTTTGGCATTATTAGATTTGCTAGTTTTATCATTATTGGTGGTGGATGTATCTTTAGGTTGATTTACCTTCTGGTAAGCCGTGTTCTGGTTGCCGCTGGTACTGGTGCGCCAGTAACGGCGTACCGTGCTGCGAGGAGCGTTCTCCACAAGCGCATCTTTTTCGTTCGAGTTCACATTATCTTGCTTTTCGTTGACATAATGTAGCATAGAATAGAATTGTTCCTCCAATTCATTTTCGTTAAGCTCCTAAAATAATAATGAAAAAATACCATTAATATGTCCCATGCAACTGAGCATGCAACATTGTGTTATCACAACATAAAAAAAAATTGTATAACCTCCAAATTACTTACCTCTTCCATATTTCTGCATTAAATTTAGATAAAACTTGTTTGAATAAAAAATAAACATAATCGTTCAATTTATAACTAGTTAATCAAGCAACAAAAGAGTTATTGTGCTACAAACTAAAAAGAGAAATGAGAAACACTAAATAAAGAACTAATTTGACGCATCATTTTTTTTTTTTTTTTGTTTAGTTTATCCCGAAGCAGTGTTGGCAACCTAGAATGATGCGCTGATCGTACCTGGGGCGTAAAATTATCGTACCTGACGAAAAATTATCGTATACTTTTGAACGACATAAAAAAAACGTTAATTATTAATAAAAATAGATATTATTACGAACTTATATTGCGCTCAGCCGCTCGTCATGTCCTTTTTCGAATTTTATGATTTTCACATGGGTACATTGCGTACAAATGGCGCGAAAATTTGTGTTTCAAAAGTTTTACAAAAATAAAATGGCTCCAAAGTTGATCAGTCGATTATTAAATTTATTCATGAACACATAAAATTGACAAAATATGTAATATTCAACGAGATATATATTTATATATTTCTTATCTATATATGAGTGAACGAAACTATCGAAATCCATTACAATTCGAAAATTATCGTACATTTGTGTACGATAATGAATCGCAATCGTACATCGTACGCTGGTATCAAATTATCGTTCATGTACGATAATTATCGTACGGTTGCCAACACTGTCCCGAAGGAAAGGCAAGGGGAACTAAGCCCATACAGCCTAATCATTGTCTAGTAAAATGATTTCTGAATTTATGATGGATGATAATGATGATGATGAAACGTCGGGAAAATCCTCAAGAACAAGTGTAAAGTTAGTCAAAATGGAAAATTATTGCAGAAAAACTTACATGCGCCCATGAAGAAATCGTAATCCAGCTAAAATTTTACTCGGCTTACCTGCATATAAAACCATGCACACGCACTAGATTCACATCAGAAGTAATCAAAATATAACTTATCTACCAGAAAACATCACTTTTCAGACTCATGCAAGCCATTTACAAATAATTTTTCATTTTCACAAGAAAATTACACCTGCACCCTTCCAGCTTTTCCCGCCCTTGACGCATCATTCGCTGATTTGTTTGTTTGTTTATCCCGAAGGAAAGGCAGGGGAACTTAACCACCACCATTGTCTTTAGTAAATATCTGTCTGAACATATGATGGATGATAGATTGTGTGAAACATCGTGGCAAATCTCTAAAGAACGCCAAGTGTAAAGTTAGTAATGAAAAATTATGTGCGAAACAACCTAAATACGCCAGTGAAGAGATGATTCCGGCGTTTTCTCAGCTTACCAAATCGTCACTAAAATCCCCCCAAAATTCAGGTTTTGCAGAAAAACCCACCAATTTTTTTAAATAAAAATTTATTGATAATAAATTATTATCTACCAGGAAAACATATTATAAAATTATTAATAAAGAAAATGGAAAAAAAAGCTTTTCCCGCCTCCGCATCATTCCCTAATGACTGTTTTTAGGGTCCGTACGTCTGAATACAAAAACGAACCCTTATAGGATCACTCGTGTGTCTGCCGTCCGTGCTTACAGTCAATTATTTCCGAATCTATAACCGATTAAGTTGAAATTTGGTACCATAATTCCTGTGACCCAAACACAAGGTTGACTCGATGATCTGATGGGGGGTCATTTTTGGGGGGGAAGGGTAAAATTAAAAAAAAAAATTTGAAAACTATCGTGTGGCCAAATGAAATCTTGTTGAGAAGATCTTAAATGACGAGGCTAAAACCAGAGTGATCTAAGTGAATTTTTACAATATTATTGGTACACTACGCATAGAAAAATCAAAATTCTTCATGCCCCGATCTATGTGCTGCCATACTTTTTTCCTGAGAGCACAAATCTCAACCAAATTGGTGCAGTTTGAATTGGAAAGATCAGCACTGTCTAAGATGAAACGATCAACTGTGGTCCAATACTAGTGGAGTTGTTATTGTTTTATGAAAAACCAAAGTAATGTGCAATAAAAAATAATAAATTAATCGTGTGTATTATTATTTAATATTAGTTTAAAATTTGAAATATAGTTAACTATTTTTTTACTTTTTTTTTCCACTAAAAATTTTCTAACTGGCAACACAAACACACTACGTTAAAAAAATCAAAATCAGCTGAATTGATCGCATGCGCTTGCAGTTGTCGTTTGTTTTTTGTTTTTATTAATAAACCTTTTAAAAAGGGTTTTACTTAAACTTAAATAATGAATAATAGAAGCAGAGCTAACTGAATATGGCATTACAAGCAACCGGAGCCATCTTCATCAGCTTCAATACAAGATTTGAAGTGATCATTCTTCTTATCACAGAGCAAAATCAAGAATGTTCTACAGATTTTGAAGACAATAAAGGTATGTATGTGTTGAATATTAAGGACTGGAAAGATTTTACTTTTATTGAGTAATTTGCAGTTTGGTTACAATATATATTTTTATAAATTTATTGCATTATTTTCACTACTAAGGTTTTAAAAAATAACACTTAAACGTTTACTAAGATAAGAAAAAGGCGTCTATACTAGTAGCTAACTTGGGCTTGAGAAGCTTTGATGGTTGTTTGTCACAGTAAGAAAACAGAACAAATCTAGAAAATGCAGTTGGTAATTTAGGGGAAGTAAACCATATAGATTCCGATGAACCTGTAAGAGGAAGAAAAAGGGTTCGAAATTTTAGTTGGGTGAAGAATGTAAGGAAGCGAAAAAGAACTGCCGAATATGTTCGAGGCAATGTTGTCCCCTAAAATATTTACCAGTTGTTTGCAACTGTTAATGTAGTGAGCGTTTCATCTGAAAACAAGAAAGTATACAAAATGTATTACCAGCTCACTTCATGGGCGCCCAAACAACGTGGCTGTGCAGCGTCATTAAGACTTTACCTAACCGTCGTAACAAAAGACGACCTACTCAAAATCCTAGCCGTCAAATATGTACGCCAATTCATGCTGTTGGACAAAAGAGTATGCAAAGATTTCTTTACAAATATCTTTAGATCGCGTAATAAAAAATTCTGGCATAGCAGAAAGGGACAAAAGGGGACGACATACCTGCCAATTATCTTATGCTAGTTGACATGGATTAGGGACCACATTAATAGTTTTCCAAAATATGTATCTCCTATGGAGAAAGACGATCAACACGGACCTGGACCTTTCAATGGAACAAAATGTATGAACTTTTTAAAGAAAAATGAGGCAGAAGGTAAAGAAATATTGAAAAAGTGTTTACGTCAAACTATTTACAACAGAGCAACTTATACTTCTATATCCCAAGCAGATCCTTGTAAAACACTGTGATATGGTCGAAATTCTTAGCGGCGAGACCTCAGAAAAATGTCCTAGGAGTGCAAAAAGATTCGAATTACACTTGCTACGAAACATGTTAAATGAATATAAAGGTAAAGTTAAAACTGACGAATTTATTAGTCCGCTACTTTTCCTGGAACCGACCCTGCCTCTTCCCAATTTGAACAGGTGGCAGGTATTATTTACAACTGCGCTGAACTTCACGCTTTATGCAAAGGAAGGAGAAAAAGTCGTAATGAGTGTGGCCAGCTGTGGAGTCAAGAAATTATGTCCTCCGAACTACCTAGAAGACCTTGGGATAACATAAAATCGCCTGTGTTTTTTTAGTGACTGTTGCGGTCAAAACAGAAACTGGAATGTTTTGCACTTTATGATGTTTCTGCTTAATAAATCGACACATCTAGAAACGATTACCATGCATACGTCAGTGGCCATACTTACCTGCCTAATGCTGACTTCTCTTTTATAAGTCGAGAACTAAAAAAGAAGACTGATGTCTACACACCAGAAGATTATATGAAACTCGTCCGTGACTGCAGAAAGCACAATCCTTTTGCAGTGCGAGATATGAAAAATAAGTTTCTGGATTTTGAGTACAGGACTATTTAAAGATTATCAGACTGTACTAAGAGAAGGTGCGAAAATTTCTATGCGAATGATAATATTTACCAAAGGTTCAAGTTTAATCAGTTACAATTTTACACCGAAACAGACGGTTGATTTGAAACCTAGTGATTGGATTCCGAACTATTTTTTGTAAATCTCAAGAATTATATACCGGAAAAAGCCCCCGAAACTCGGCTAATATCATATCAAAAAATGCAAGACATAAGGAAAATCTAAAATTCGTTCCTCCCATCCATCATCAGTTTTACTTGACATTACCACATGTTACAAGAAGAAGAGGCAATCAGCAAGCACAAGATGATGATGATGTATTGCCTTCTTTGTTTGGTGATGATTATGGTTTTTCTTAAGATATGAAAGTTAACACTTCGTTTTTACATTATAAAAATTTGTGAAATGCATACTGATCTAAGTGATTTTTTTTTTGTAAAACTAAAAATATCTGCGTTATTTAAAAAAAAATTCACGTTCCACTTTTATTTAAAACTTATTAGAAGTAAATTAAAAAATAATTATAATATAAAGCATATATTTCCTACGACAACACTTAACGCGTTTCCTTAATTTTCTCAGAAACATACTTTTTGGCCTAGATCACTCTGGTTTCTAGCGTCAAATGTAATTTTTTTTGTAATTTTAAAATAAATAGTTTCCAAGTTATTCAAGAAATAGACGAAAATTGACCATTCCCCCCCCCCTTATCTCCGAAACTACTGAACCTAAAATTTTGAAAAAAAATACAGAAATTAGTTTTCTCCTTATAGATTATAGGAAAACCTATAAGAAGTCCATGATATTAAAATAACATGGTAAATCACTCAATATTGTGCGTACCAACTTTTTGTCAGATTTAAAAAAACATGATAGGTAACATCGTACGGAACCCTCTTCACGCGAGTTCAACTCGCACTTGTCGGCTTTTTTTTTTTTAGTTTATCCCGAAAGAAAGGCAAGGGGAACTAAGCCCATACAGCCTAATCATTGTTTAGTACGATGTATTCTGAATTTATGATGGATGACAATGATGATGAGTGGAAACGTCGGGAAAATCCTCAATAACGAGTTTAAAATGAGTAAAAATCAAAAATAATTGCAGAAACAACTTACATGGGCCATAAAGAGATCGTATTCCGACTAAAGTTTTACTCAGCTTACCTGCATATAAAACCATGCACACGCACTAGATTCACATAACAAGTAAACAAAATATTACTTATCTACCAAAAAACATCACTTTACGGACACATGCAAGCCATTTACAAATAAATTTTGATTTTCACAAGAATATTACACCTGCTCCCTTCCAGCTTTTCCCGCCCCTGAATGACTGACTGACCTGCACAGAATACTTACTTGACCACCACCACGGACAGTATATCTGTCTACAAACTAGATTGTGCGTGCACGCACAGTGCGCAAGCATCTCTACTTAGGTGCGCACAACGCCAACCGCGACTAAAAAAATTATGTGCGCCCGCCAGTGTTGCCAGATGACCATCTCGCTTTCACCCCAAATCTTCACTGAAATCCCCCCAAAATTCAGGTTTTGCAGAAGAAACCCACCAAATTTTTTAAATAATAATTTATTGATAATAAATTATTATATAGGTAGGTATATTATAAAATTATTAATAAAGAAAATGGAAAAAATTCTTCACCCGAGTGGGAATCGAACCCACGACCACTGCAAACCGTGCCAGCCGCTATAACCACTACGCCACCGGGTCAATTACTCGGATGACGAATTTTACCATCTCTTTTCTAAATTACTTATTGGCAACGTTATTCTTCATCCCGATAGCTATACACTAGCCAAATCTCGGCAACCAAAGCTGAATCCCTCAGCACAATGTCTAAGATGAAACGATCAACCATATCCTAACGGATTATATTAATGGAGAAGTGTAATTATTTTTTAAAAATTTGATAACTATTTCGCGATTTCCCAAAATATTCACGAAAAATGTCCACAAAATTCAGGTTCTTAACAAAAATACCCTAAAAATAGAATAATCATTTAATTAAAAAAAACCGACCGCCTCCGACTGCAAAGAGAATGTAACACAAAGATGTAACACTAGATATGTGACATTGAATAAAAACTTGGGGCAAACACGTGCCACTTATTGCCTATAATTCTTTAAAAAATAGCGACAACTTATAGTGCTAGCTTGAATGCTCTGATGCCGCCTTTTTGTAAGTTCCTAAATAAATAAAGTGGCGTGGTATTAGTACTGCCTACTAGTTTTTATGCGATGTTACAATATGTCCATTTACTTTATGTTAATGGTCCCGGCCGGACAAAATGCACACGCGGTGCGACTTCGGGGTCCCTCGGCTACTATCGTGAACAACATTGTGGTTATTAGTGCGTTCGCAGCAAATTCTTTATATTTTGATCGCATTCATATAGCCAATTATTTATGCTAGTCTGCGTTTAGTATCCCGATGGTGAAAAGGGGCTGGTGGAACTGTATTGTGAAGTTTCCACGCACACTCTCCAAAGTGTATCCTGTAAAACACTGACAAGGCAGCAATTTTACGGCGGTGAGTCAGGTCCTGGAGTTTCGAATTTGCTACGGTTTCATCTCCAATAAGTTTTATTGTCAGTTTTTCCACCGAATCCAGTGCGGCTAGCTGATATTTAGCTGATCCATCCCAAAGGTGGCAGCAGTACTCCATACAACGCGAACTTGCCCTTTATATAGCGCCAATAGTTGCTGTGGAGTAAAATACCGCCTGACCTTGGATAGGACGCCTAGTTTTTTAGCTGAGATTTTTGCTATGGACTCGATATACTTGCCAAAGTTCGACGTTGCTGATATGTCCAGGCCTAAAAGTTGAAGATGGTCAGTCATTGCCAAAGACACACCCTGGAAAGTCGGAGTCAGGTCGAACTTACTCCATTATGCGATAAATATACACATCTGCGTTTTAGAGGTATTAAATTGGACTAAATTGGCTTCGCCCCAGTCGGATACTGCCTGTAGTGCCAAATCAACTCTCTCAATCATTGACACTCGACAAGACTGGACTTGATCTCTGGTAGCCCTTGCACCCGCATGTATTATTATAAAATCTTTACTTAGCCTATTTATCTGCATAACATATTTAATGGCATAATATGGTTTTAAATTCGCGCCAACAAATTATGTAAGTAAGTTATTATATTAAATAAAGCAATTTTAATTCAACGTCAACTTTTTAAAATATAAATGACTCCTTCGACTATCGACGATTCTGCCAATGTATTTTAATTATCCTTTTTGTTTTAAAAATAGTTTTTTAAATGAAATTGTATTAGGCGTTACAATTTGGAAGTTCAAACATTTACTATGGGTGCGCCTACCACCGGGCCCTACACCCTCCACTGACTCTCGGATCTGATAACTCATAACTGCGAAAATAGGCACTTGCACTAACTACAATCGCCACGAGAAACCAGACCCGAGCACCTAGCATGCAAGATAAAACATTGCACTATTCCGAAATAAAAAATTAGATTAATAATCTACAAATGTTTCGCCAACAACCGTGGCATCCTCAGGATTATAGAAATTAATTTAATTTCTCTAATCTAATTTCTATAATCCTGAGGATGCCACGGTTGTTGGTGAAACATATGTAGATTATTAATCCAGTTTCGATCGAATCAGATCCGAGGATCAGTGGAGGGTGTAGGGCCCGGTGGTGGGCGCACCCATAGTGAATAGTTTTTTTATAGTTTAAAATAGGGTTTTGTTTTACGTACGGCTGTGTGCCCGACGCGACGTCATCATTATTTGTCATACTCTATAATAAAACTTCTTAATATCACAGGTAAGGTACATATTAGTCACCTTCCAGTTTTTCTTATATGTCCATGGCTCCTTTTTTTTGTTTAGTTTATCCCGAAGGAAAGGCAAGGGGAACTAAGCCCATACAGCCATTGTCTTTAGTAAATGATTTCTGAATTTATGATGGATGATAATGATGATGATGAATGGAAACGTCAGAAAAATCCTCAAGAACAAGTGTAAAGTCAGTCAAAATGAAAAATAATTGCAGAAACAACTTACATGGGCCCATGAAGAGATCGTATTCCGGCTAAAGTTTTACTCAGTTTACCTGCGTATAAAACCATGCACACGCACTAGATTCACATCACAAGTAATCAAAATATAACTTATATGTTTTATTAAATATAAAATATAATAGTTAGCTGTTGGCCTTCCTGAAATTGTAAAATAAAATAAAAATAAATAAAATAAATTATCTACCAGAAAACATCACTTTACGGACACATGCAAACCATTTACAAATAATGTTTGATTTTCACACGAAAATTGCACCTGCACTTATAAGAGGAGATACCAAATCCCTGACCTGCAGCCTTCCAGCTTTTCCCGCCGAATCCAAACATTAAAAAAAAACAGTGTTTCCAGATTTACGATTGGTATTATTCTGAGGTATTAGGAATACTATGTGACATAAACAGAAACCGCTATCTTGTGCCTCAAGCAAACTGTCCAATACTACACATCTAGAGAGACGCCTGCCTTTGCATACTTTTTAGACCTGTCGAAAGCATTCGATCTGGTGTCTTATAACGCACTATGGCAGAAAATGTATGACACTACCCTTCCAATAGAAATTATATTGTTGTTTAGGTATTGGTACAGTAACCAAGACAATAGTGTAAAGTGGGCTGACGCGCACTCGGATATGTACAGAATGGAGTGCGGGGTGAGGCAGGATTGACCTCACCCAAGCTATTCAATCTGTACATGAACCGACTGATCGTTGAGCTCAACAGTACCAACCTGGGATGTCACATGGGCGGAATTTGTGTGAACAACATAAAAGCTATGCTGACAACATGGTGCTGTTGAGTCCATCGATTGGCGCTTTGCAAAATTGTTAAGTATATGTGAAGCCTATGCGGATGCTCACGGGCTCAGATATAACTCTAAAAAGAGTGAATTTATGACTAATACTAGCGTAAGTAACTGTTACTAACATATGTAATATCTAAAATAAACTTATTATTATTATTTGTATCTCTTTTGAAATGTAGAGGCCCCTTTTAGTGAACTTTAATATGGCGTGGGATACACATGGCGGATAACATCGCCGACCGCCCAATATGATACAACCGGCGATGGTCGCCGTCATGTGCAAGACTATTGGAGTGCAGATCTATGTCGTGCGATGGAAAATAAGGTCATGGGCTATGCTATGGGGGTGCTTGTTGGATGGAGTAAGACAATCGGGCTATTTAAAGTAGACTAACGGACACCTGCCGACTCATTTCATGGGCCCCCTGAAACGGCCGCACGCATGGAGCGACAAAGGGGGCAACATTTAGTGAGTGGCTAGGGTGGAGGGGTGCCCCTGGACTTCAAACCGAAGCCAACTTGCCACTTACAGACGGACACGTCCACCCTCGAGCTGTCATAGCTCTCGCAACTCCACTCTGCCCGGCCGGCGAAGGCAAGGCAGAGGTGGGGGAACTGTTCTTCGTCAGACCTCACTCCGGCGCCGGAGATGACAAACAGGGTCTTCCCCCGGGAGCACTTCAGGTCCATGGGAACGCTACCTCCCAACAGCTCGCCATAAGCTGCCCTGCGGGCTTATTATTATTATTATTACTATACGGTGGACCGGGTGGACCGCACTCTAGTCACGTAGTCATAACATAGTTAAATTTAAAGTTGCTGTCTATCTAACCTAGTATGCTTAAGTCTTAACTACGCAACAGATTATTTGATACTAGTGGACGCCCGTGACTTCGTCCGCGTGGACTGCAGAAAAAACAAAATGTCGAAATTATCCGGGATAAAAAGTAGCCTGTGTTAATCCAGGGTGTCAGCTTGTCGCGTTGTTCAAAATTCCCGCGACATGGTGCCGTCGTTTTATTTCAAAAACGTTTTGGGCGTTGCCAGTCTAGCCGGAATTTCGTCTTTTTGGCACCAAGATTACCTTTTATGGTAATAAAATCTCTAAAATTTACGCCGGGCGGGGATATTAAAATATTAACCAATGGCAAGGCCATTCTAGGCTGAGGTCAATAACCGTGCGGCTCGGTACGTACAAGGCTGTTGCCTCGATCGCGCGGTCGCCAGCATTACCAAAGTTTGTCTCAGAGGATTAGGAACTATTTTGAAGCCTAAGTTAATTCCTCGTTCCTTACCTATTATAAATATTACTTTCTGCTGTTTTGCAACTCAAATAGTCGCCATAGTGCAACTAAATAATTTTATTGTGATAAGTGTCGCCACTTCGAACTAGGTAAGTGAGTGAATATATATAGCTATATTTTATCTATTTATTTCGTGTAGCATTATGGGTGCGTTGTAGCTTCGTTAAAATGTTTATACATTCTATGCTGTGCTAAATAGTGTTCTAGCACTTATCGTTGGTCTGGATTCTGGATAGCAACTGTATCTCATTAGCTGACCATGTTATAGCTACCTAATTATAAATTATACTTATTTCTAATTCGCTATCCACGAATGCCATTATTTAATTGTTATTTTAGATTTTAGTTAGAATTCACTTAGTACTGCGACGGAATCTAGATTATTTGACTACCTCACAATTTAATATGACCGTTATTTTAGTGGAAGTCTTGATTTAAGTTCGTATTTGTGTTTGGCCCTAAATATGAACGTATTTAATTAAAACTAAAGGTAAATAAGAAGGAATTATTATGTAATAATCCGGATTCCAAGGTACCAGCTACGCACCTATAACTACCCTCTTCTATAATATTATTCGTAATTATAGCTATATATTTATTTTAATCTGTATTTATATAATCTAATGTATTTTATATTATTGTGTATTATTTATTGTGTTTGTTTCCCAAAGCCTATTCCGAATATTCAGATTGCAAATATTATTTTTAGTTACCTTCTACCCTTTTTCTTAATTTTTTTATTGCTAAATCTGAATATTCGGATTCTTTTTTTTACTCAGCTCCATTTAGTTTTTTCTTTGTAAATGTCTCTGCCAATCGGATAATATTAATTGTATTGATTTGTTATTTGGAGACGTTACCCGATTGGCAGATTTGGAAACAGGCACACCGCCTTACACCGGATCTGTTAAATTCCAGGTTCGGTGGCGATTACGTCCGGATTACGATTTCGTCCAGATTTGGAATTCGTTCGGAATTGGATTTCGTTCGGAATTGGATTGGATTTGGAGTATTCCAAGGATTGCCGAGCATCCCGGCGGACATTTCGCATCACTGCCTCGGCTGCTACCGGGGATACATCTCGCCAAAGTTACGTGCCTACTTTGTAAACAATTTTAATATTTATCGGAGAAACCAGGATTAGTCACCCACGACCTGTTATCGCGTTACTTTAATAAATTAGTCTCGTGCTCAAAAATTGTTTTTTTTATTTTAATCACTTAGTTTTACCGTTGTTTTTTCTTTTGTTCTAAATTCATTAACTGGACCTGTCCACTTCTTGCCTGTAATAGGGGAAGAAGGGGACAGCGTTTCAAGCTAACTCCATAGTAAATTTTATTAAAACCGCTCTAGCTGTTTTTACGTGAAAGAGTAACATACATCCATCCATACTCACAAAATTTCGCGTTTATAATATTACTAGTGGACGCTCGCGACTCCGTCCGCGTGGACTACAGAAAAAACAAAATGTCGAAATTATCCGGGATAAAAACATTTTCCCGGGATAAAAAGTAGCCTATATGTTAAGTGGGACCTGTCATGACGTGATATTTGACGAACTTGCATACTAACTTTCAACCCTTATTTCACCCCTTAGCTGGTCGAAATTTCAAAAATGCTAGAACAAATGTTTAATGATTTCTTATCAAGTGCTTAAATATAAAGTTTCATGGTTTTATCTTTTAAAATTAAGAAATCCCATACAAACTTTCAACCTCTATTTCAACCCCTTCATCCCTTTTTTTCGAAATAAAAAGTAGCCTATGTTCTGTCTCAGGGTCTAAAGATTGTCTGTACCAAATTTCATCAAAATCGGTTGCGGGGTTTAAGCGGGAAAGCGTAACAGACAGACAGACAGACAGACAGAGTTACTTTCGCATTTATAATATTAGTTGGGATAATAGGATTACACAGTCAAGTATTAGGGCTACCTCACAGACTAAGTAGAAATAACCTAGAGACACTACAATTTACTTGCAAATGATGAATGAATATTGCCTTTGGATGATGGACCTAGTTACTATGCGTATGACTGTCCTACATTACCACTGTCATACATAGTTCAACATTCAAAAAATGTTCGTTCCGAAGTCAGCACAGGAGTTATTATTTAATTATTAATATTATTAATTAAATATTTTGATACAATAGTCGGACTTCCTGCCAAACACATATTCTTATTTGATCACATACCTAAGAATTAAATCAAATTAATTTAAACTTAGAATACTCATTTTGTAAAAATAATCACCTAATTTAGTTTAATCCGTCCCCTGTAGTTAACATTTTAAATTGTATAAAAAGAGTGATTCATAAATCTACTCGGTCTGAGGATTATTGGGGCTTGGGGGTATAAGCTATACATATAATAAAAATGTAACGGATCACTGTCTGTACATGTTAGATATATGAGAAAATATGTTATAGGAGACTTAAACGCAATAGTACCCAAAAAAATGATTTTTTGAATTTTTGTCTGTGCGTTTGTGCACGCTAATCTCAGAAACGGCTGAACCGATTTCGATACAGTTTTCAGGAATATATTGTGACAGGTCCCACTTAACATATAGGCTACTCTTTATCCCAGATAATTTCGACATTTTGCTTTTTCTATAGTCCACGCGGACGGAGTCGCGGGCGTCCACTAGTGGTCAAAATATAATTCTCATTTTTTTGGACCAAGATAAGAACAAGTTTGCATATTTATTCTTACACAATATTATATCAAGAGCCTATCGGAAGAATAAAGTTGATGCTGTCTTTCTCTAAAACTTTATCATGTTAGAAACAGCATCATTTATTTCTTCAGATAGGCTTTCTAACGTTCTTGTTATTGAAAAATAAATAAATAGAATGAAGTACAATGAGATTTTTTTTTATTAAATCCGTGATACAAAATTTCAAACCTTAACGCAATATAACTACCTACGCACTACGCAGCTCAAACTGCGAGTAACGCACGAGCAAATAACGTGAAAAGAGTTACTAATATACAGGGTGTAACAAAAAGGGTATGTTAAGCGAAAAGCTATGTAAATAGCCCACTATAGAGAACCTATCCACAAAATTTGAGATCCGAAATCACATGTTTATTTTTCCCGATAGTATGGAGAATTTTTAAATATCTCAGGAATTTTCATACAATCTTGAAAAATAAAAATGTGATTTCGAGTCTCAAATTTTGGAAATAGGTTCTCTATAGTGGGCTATTTATACAGCTTTTCGCTTAACATACCCTTTCTGTTACATCCTGTATAGGTCTTACACATGTAGGTGTTTTGTGGTGTGTCTATATATAAAGATATCCTTAATATTGACTACCTATACAATATAATATAAAAAAAATCAGGCACAGGTACAGGTACATAATAATAATTAAAAGGCTTCAAAAAACTCTTCCCTAGGCATGTCTTGATGGAGGCACTACTAATAATAAGTACATACTTACTTAGTTTAATTATTTAAATGTACAAATAAAATAAAATAATAAAATATGTGTCTATTAAGTAAATCAAAGTATTACCAACGTAATAAAATTTACTACAATAATAATTATAATTTTTAACTATAGATTGATGATAACGGGCGCAGTGCGGCAGTCTGAGTATGCGGAATATCGTAGTTATATACATAATTGGTAATAAGTAGAAGTAATATCCTAAGCATCACATGCTGTAAGTATTATAAATAGGTGCTTATTAAATTTCTAATCCTTAAATTACTTAAAGAAAAAACCCAACTGCGTAAAAACTTTTAACTCAGTCACTGTTACGACTGAGGCGTATCTAATGATAGGTACTTCTTAAAATTCAAATGCTACAAGCCCTACGTACATGGACTCTAGAGTATTACGTAAGTATGTACGTACATACACCCGAAAAACATAATCCTCTTAAGACGCTGTCGGGTAAAAGGGAGAGATTCTCGTCTCTTGAAGTCTCGTCATCTAAAAGTGTGAGTATCGTAAAAATGAGATTCTTTGCAATAAAATACACTTAATAAGCTGTTACAGCGACATGTAAGAAGTAAATCCTGACAGATGGATAGCAAAGCTTTACGTAATTTTTTCTTTATAGGTAGGTAGGTACATAAACGAAGTTTTAAATATGACTTGATAATATTATACAGGATGTTTTTTTGTGGCACCTTTAACGAAGGGTACGTATTCTATACATGAAATAAAGTAAGTTTATGCCAAAAAAAATGCTGGGAAAAAAAAAAATTTTTTTTGAAAAAAATTTTTAAATTCCTTGATCGTGCGAAATTTATAGTGTCTAGTGTTTATGTTAGTTTTTTTATAGACAGATATTAATTATTTTTCGTGAAAAAATCCTGCTACGCGCGTCTATGTGCATTTATGCAGAAAAACGCAGTCTATTTACTCAACTTTGGACCCTAATATTTTGGAAACCAGACACTTCCCAGGTATGCTTCCATGGAGAAAAATGATCGTGATGATGGGGAGATTCCGTAGTTTTCGAAAACGTTGACGACCAAAAATCACCTGTATTGTTTGTGATAATTATTGGTACTTATCCTTCTGTCATGCGCAACAAGTAGATGTAGTATGATGCATTGTCAGCATTCGAAAGAATTTACTTCTTATAGGCCGCCTACTGAACTGGGTTGTGGACTTAATTCCACACGCACATAAACTATTCCATTCTCGATTTCGCACACTTATTTTCACAATTTCATTTTATAAGTTGTACAAAGAAAAGCTAAGCGAGTAAAAGTAGATATAATCACTACATATTATAAAACAAAGTTGCTGTCTGTCCCTATATAGGATCTTTCAAACTAGGGAACGGATTTTATTGCGGTTTTTTTTTAAATAAATAGAGTGATTCACGAGGAAGGTATATGTATAGTATCAGCACTTCACCAGTACGAAGCCGGGGCAAGTCGCTAGATAAGATAAGATCCATTTAATTAAAAAAAAGATTTAACAATTGAGTTCATTCATTACCACTATACGTTAAAGAGGCATTACGTAGGTACACAGAACATATCAATTACTGCTTGAACTAGGTAGGTACATGAAATTTGTACAGATAGAAAAAGAGTTGCAAGCATTTGAATAAGGGTGTGAGTGACAGTAACCACTATGATTATTGAGAGTTAAACGATAGTGTTTTACTCGCAGGGAATGCGTTTATAATTTGATTATCGGCAATGTTTCCTTCCCGTGCGATCATAAGATTTAATTTTATTAAATCGATTATTGCGTTGATGTTTTTTGAATCACACACTCCATAAGGGCTTATCCGTTATTTCAACTTATTTAGGCGCTATTTGTTTTTAAATTCATGTATAGTTTAAAATCATATTATGTCCTAGTCTTTTAAGACATAAGCAGGTACTCTTTTGATCCAAAAAAATTCGGACACATTACGAAATTTGTGAAAGTGAAAATTTTCAGTGGGCTTTGCTTCATAATCACGACATATTAATATTTTCTTGGCTGTCACTTACACCCTATTTATTCCATGTGACTGTATACTTATGCTAGTTAGCTCGGTACTAAATCTTATATTTAAATCTTAAATTTATTTGAAGGCTTTATTCTGTATATTCTAAGGCAAAATTGTCTAATGAAGCAAGACATTCTTTCAAACAAAGTTAGATCTACAATATGAGATTCATTAAGTTTTGAACGTATACTGTGAGAAAAACAAGACTTATCTTTTTGACTTGGGAATGTAGGAATAGCTTCCGAAGTGAAATGGGGATAGTATGAATGTTGATCAAAGATATCAATATAAGGGTAATCACGATTAGCGACTTCCTCAAATTGCTGCTCTAAGGAGCACGGCAATGCCATATAAAATCGATACTGCTTTTTGTGCCCGTGCAGCATCATTTCAGCATCCGTTAAAGTTGAATCTATGATTGTAAACAAGTCTTTCATTGGCAAGGAGCCGTACCGTCGTATAAAGGTACTGGGAGCTATCCGGTACTTGTGACTTGTTTTTCTATCTTGCCATATTTTCGTTGTACTCTCTATTTGCAATAAATACGTTGGAATACTGTAACTATGACTAGTCATCACATGAAAATGTACTCCATAATTATTTTTTATTTCACTGTGAAGGTTATTAGCAAAAGGATAAATACCTCCTTGATGTACAAATCCAAAGAAAATAGTTAAAAAAATATTTGAAACATACCAAGTATATCGTAAAACTAATTTCAGTCTTCTGTATATAGAACTATCACCATCATTGCTATACAAATGATTACCAAATAGAAACACTAGTGGAATGAGAACTGGAATGATAAACCGTGCCTCCTGGTGCGGGAATAGTGATAACAAAGTGATTGGTGCCACAAGAGAAAACATCATGAGGCCGGTAATACTTTGCACTCGTGGTAGTTTACTGTACTGGCCTCTGCTGAATCTGAAATAGAAAATTATCATCAAAATACTAATAGTATCTAAGTGATACATAATATTGAAATGCTAGTGGCCACCCACGAACTTTATAATTCTTATTATTTCAGGAAATCCTAACTTAGGGAATCAATACATGCCAAAAGGAAGCCATGGTCCAAATAATATGACGCCCTAAGCTTTGATAAATTTGTCAGGACATATTATTATTTTTAATAATAGATATAAAATATCGCTCTCATGAAGATAATAAAAAAAACCTACAATGTATTGCAAACAAATTACCTACTTATTTATATTATTCAACTTATACCTACTCTCCAAGGTTGAAATACTTAAACAAAACATTATTACTTTTGAAATGTTTTAATTAATGCCTCTTTTGTATAGGGAACCGCAATTTTGCCGGGGTTGCGTTGAGAGGAAAACATACTTTATTAATCAAGAGGGTTGGGTAGGAATTTCCTAGGTTAAGTTTTAAAAAGGACCTACATACTTACTTTACATAATTTGTAGTCTAATATTTAACGTCCTTGGTACCTTAAAATATTGCTGCCAAGTGTGATGAATGCTATAATTCCCAAAATATTGAATAGCAGTGGAATATTCACGGCAAGGTGTAGCCATCGCGGGTGCAGTCCATGTTGAGTCAAATTCCTCTTGTCAGAATTGTATCTCAGGAAATTTAATGGAGTCACAACCCAGTTGTCCCAAGTCACCTTCATGGATTCAATATCAGGTATGGTTAAATATCCATAGTATGCAGAGTCAATAATGATGAGCAAGCAAACGATTGGTAGGCCACTCAAAATTAACACTAATATTCTATAATGAAAATCTTTAAAACCAACCACTTTCGAACCTAAACCTCTGTGGAGCCAGAAAAAGAGTGGAGGAAATGCAAAACCAATAAAAGTTGGACGGTTAAAAATTCCGACAGCTACAACAGCTGCGACCAAATGTACTTTGCTAAGTGAATGGTCAGGTAAGTGTGTTTGCAATTTATAAATTTTGACTTTTTCAAGAGGGCTCTTAGCCTGATTATACCTTTCTCTAATATATTCGTCGTGATAAATAATTTTATCAGATTTGTACATACATTCTGATACAATTAAAAGTAAAATTGAAAAATAAATCATTTCAAAAGAATTTGAAAAGCTTCTGCAACAATACACAATAACTACATAAGAACTAGCAAATATTTTAAGACGATTTCTTACATTTTGACCATATAATACACAAATTTTATATAAACAATAATCGTTTATAAGTGACAATAAACATATAAATATTCGCGGTATGACAAGCAAAAAATAAGTCGTTTTAAGGTCAATGTTAAAGTATTGTTTGGCTAAGGGATACATTAAACGTATAAAATGCAGTGGTGGTCCGAGGACTAATTTTGGAACAAAAATATTTCGAATTGGGAATTTCGGGTTGAACTCCCAAGTTCTGGCAACGTCGATTGCAAATATATCTCCTGCAAATAAATAAGACATACGTATATGTACATATTTCATTTGAAAACCGCCCTTACAGTCGGCTTTAAGGTAATTTATGAACTAAGTACATATAAGTTGGTTGAGTACATAAATAACTAATTAACGTAATAATTTTAATAACTTACCAGCTATGATTTCAACATTTTGAAAGAATTCATCTGGATGTATATATCCTTGTTGCGGCAAAAGTGTTAATATAAATCTGAAAATTACTAAAACCCAATAAGATACTGGTAATTTTATTGGATTTCTAAAAGAGATTGCTTTGAATATTTGTGTTTTAACAAACATCCTATATGGCAGTAAAATGAGCACTATTCAAATTATGTGATTAAAACTGTATGAATAATAATTAATATAACTTTTTACAAAATATTTACACGCCCACTGCAGCAGCGAGCAGGTTTTTAGTTTGTTTTGATTTTTTGACGTTTATAGTGTTGTGCAACAAGATAACTCCGAATAACGTAGTATTTTACAATTTGAAATCAGTGCTGCTATATAATGGCAACATTATTCCGAATACGGAAGGAAATTAATGGGGATTGGCGGGAAGGAATTAGGCACGAAATTCATACGTACATACATAATATTATGTAAACTTATTGTCTACGTAAAGTGATGTTTTCTGGTAGATAAGTTATATTTTGAAATGGAATCTACATGCACCGGTATGATAAAATTTAGCCGGTGATCTCGAGCGAGATGTTTCTGCAATTATTTTTCATTTTAACTAACTCACTTTTGAGGATCCCGACGTTTCAATCATCATCATTACATCTAGCTAAAAGAAATAACTAGACAAGGCAAATGTTTCTACTTGGCATGCTCGCATTTGGTGACTGGAAACGAGCTGGAAACGCGCGCGGTTGATAAAAAAACCCGCGTCGCGTTTTTGCCATGCTACCGGTGATGGATTTGATATGATCAGTATGATATACGAGGGCTGTTTGATAAGTCCTTTTAAAAAGTTATTTTTTTTAAACAATTTACATTTATTTCTCAACATAGTCTCCTTTGAGGGCCATGACACTTGTTCCAGCGAGTTTCCAATTTTTTTATCCCCCCCAAAAAATACGTTTTGTCGAGGTCTTCAAAATAGGCGTTTACAACAGCGATGCAGTCCTCATTTGTCAAAAATTTTTGCCCTCCAAGGCCATCTTTTCAGATTTGGGAATAGGTAATAATCGCAAGTTTCGTCCACAGTGACAAATCGACTCAAAAAATTCCGAGGATTACGCTTCATCATATCCAAACACAGTTTTGAAATTCGCTTTCTTTCGTGTTTTTGTTCGATTGTCAACAAACGTGGCACCCATCGTGCAGACAGCTTTGTCATACCCAAATCTTCATGCAGGATTTTATGTACTCGCTCAGTGGAGATGCCTGTGTTCTCAGCTATTTCACGCACCTTCACTCGGCGGTCGTCGAGTACAATATTATGGACTTCTTCAACAACATCCTCAGTAGTGACTTCGATTGGGCGACCAGAGCGTGGAGCATCAGATGTGCTTGACCGACCACGTTTAAAATCATTTATCCAGTTATACAGTCTGCAACGTTGGTGCGTTATGCCATGAACAGAATCAAGTTCAGTTTTTATTGTGGCAGCACTGCAACCCTTCATAAAAAAATGTTTTATAACGGCACGAAATTCAGTTTTTTCCATAGTTGTTGGCGAATATTTACGAGTGATCACAGTTAAACACGCGCGCGGTTATACTGACAAAAACTTGGTTTTTTTGCCATGCTACCTGAATTTTTGACAGTCTTCATTTGAAAGATTGTGCCTGCCAGTGTTAACGCCATTTACCAGAAAAATGGTTTTACAAGTAGTTTTTAAAAGGACTTATCAAACAGCCCTCGTATGATCGAATAATTTTACGTAATCAAGTTTGACATTAGGCGTTTGTCCACCGCATTACATCACCGAGACCGAGAAGACGGTACCGCTTTAGCCGTATGTCTGCGACGATTTTATACCTACTTGGTATATAATACTGTATGTAATACAGAAGTTAAGAGAAATATGGTGTTAACGGTAAAAAGGATGGAGGAGCCTACCTTCGGACAGTAAAATTATGTTGAATCTTGTGCAGTCAGGATTGATATGGGTCACTTCACTTGCGACATATCTGGTTGATTTTCTAAACCTAACAGGCAGGTGTAAAAAAAAACAATTTTATGGGTCAGTAAATTAAAGGTAGTTTTATTACTGTTATCTATCATTTGGTAGCAGAAAACTATTAAAATAAGGCACATATGTACGTTATTTAATAAAATTAAACAATTAACCAAGTACTTACATTTAATAAAATTAAACAATTAACCACTAGAATGTTCTACAGGAAGTACAAAAAGGGTATGTTAAGCGAAAACTATGTAAATAGCCCATATAAAACCTATCCACAAAATGAGACGAAATCACATGTTTATTTTTCCCGATAGTATGGAGAATTTTTAAAATCTAGAATTTTCTACAATCTTGAAAAATAAAAATGTGATTTCGAGTTTCAATGGAAATAGGTTCTCTATAGTGGGCTATTTATACAGCTTTTCGCTTAACATACCCTTTCTGTTACACCCTGTATACTTGGGAATAAATCTTTATTAACATAATTTGACCTTTCTTTAATTAAAGAAATACAAAAATAGTGTAACATAAATAAATATTCCTAGTCCAACACTGAGATCCCTAGTCTTGCATTGTGAGTACTAAGCAATGATATACGTACAGGATAGTGGTGGGTGACACAGCAAAAACTTCAACAGATACATATTATTTATGTATCATTTATCTTATCATATTCACATTAGTCTTCATTATTTTTTCAGAGAGGTTTCTATGCTATCTATGCTCCTTTTTGAAACAAGAGTACCTATGTATCTATGAAACGTCATAATTTTATTTATATTATGTCGTTTCGAATAAAATCTTCAAAGCTAGGATTATACCTACTGCAGAAGAAAGGCCCCCTGATTACGTAAAAGCAATAGCAAAGCCGAAGCCGCGCGATTGCGATAATTGAGTGTGTCTGTGTGCTTGGGTGAGGTGCGGGGCGCGGGAGGACGCCGAGGGCTCGTTGCGCGCACGCACACATTCGAGATTATCGAGATCGCGCGGCTTCTGCTCTGCTATTGCTTTTACGTAATCAGGGGGAGGATACATTTTGCAATTATGTATGTTATTTACCTGGCCGGACACATATTATGTTGTTTATCCTAAAATATAGATTAACTCTTGTCAACAATTTTATTATAATGTATAAATAGATTTAATTTTACTAACAGTACAAATATTGTGGTGTGTAGTGTGGTGGATTCGACCAAACTAAAAAACTAATCAAGAATAAATAAATAACGTTACCTAGAGTAAAGCACCGAATTCTTAATCCTACCATATATGGCAAGAGACCTGTATTACACACGTCTCTTTCAGTTTAGTGTCAAAAAAGGGGGACAGTATGACAATGTGACCGATTCTGACCGTCACACTTAAACGTAACCCTAAAATCAGACAGGTCTGTCCCTCTCTATTCTTAACACAAATTGCTACGACACAAATGAACAGGTAGGACTAATCTTAAGTTTAGGTCTGAGTGTGACGGTCACAATGTGTGCTAATAACACTCTAGGTGAGAGTGGCCCTTTTATTAGAATAGCTATTGCGAAATAAAATGCTGTTTATGTTTGGACGAATCGACTGAAAAAAAAATCATAGCTATTCTCTATCAAATATCGACGTGTTTGTTGCGTGTATTTTACATAACATTTTAGAACAACGCTCATAGTTTTTACATAAGCTTAAATGCAGTTTACATATATATTTAGCTTTTTTTTCTATTGGCACAATAAGTTTAGTTACATGATTCGAGTCAGATTTCTTATTAATTTTATTTATTAATGATTTTGACATGCAAAATTCCGATAGTTACATAAATTAGGCATTTTAGTGTGATTGTTGACAAACTACTATGTTATATCTATGTAATTTCTATAATGTCAGAATAAGACTTGCTTTATATATTTGTTTGTATAAAAATATATCACCTTGTATAGTTTTATGTATCACTGAACTAACATATAGGTAAATAGTAGATTTTAAGCAACATTACTAACGAATAATAAAATATTTTCATTATTTATTTACGCCTAATTCGCCTAGTTAATACTATAAGTTACACATTTTACTTTGAGCAATTAAATTAATCAGAAGATTAGACAGTAAAAGGTTAAATTAATTACATATTGCCCAAGAATTTACCATCTCCCGTTTTAAAAAGTCAGCTCTAATGTTATGAATTTGACTCCCTATTTAGCCTTAGTTAGTTACGTTTAAAGATATGTGACACAAATATTAAAAATAAATGTGTAAATAACCCTCCTCTTTACCCAAGTAGGTAAAAAGCCTGTATACAATTTTTGGTCGTCAACGTTCCCGAAAACTACGGAATCTCCTCATCATCACGATCACATGGAAGTATACCTGGGAAGTGTCTGGTAGGGTCCAAAGTTGAGTAAATAGACTGCGTTTTTCTGCATAAATGCACATAGACGCGCGTAGCAGGATTTTTTCACGAAAAATAATTAATATCTTTCTATAAAAAAACTAACATAAATACTAGACACTATAAATTTCGCACGATCAAGGAATTTAAAAAAATTATAAAAAAAAAAAATTCCCAACATTTTTTTTGGCATAAACTTACTTTATTTCATGTATAGAGTACGTACCCTTCGTTAAAGGTGGCCACAAAAAAACATCCTGTATAACAAAATATGAAAACAATTCATAGCTACAAATTAGATTCGCTCGTTTTTTTTTCTTCAAGTACGTTTTCTCTGCATAATCCACTTTGCAGAATACGATCCTTAACACCCCAACTAAGGGTGGATCCAAGATGTTTCTGGGACAGTTTTGGCTATAAGTAGGTATATGTTCTATGGTAGTCTCCAGCCACAGTAAGTAAACGAAAATCCTCTTTCAATCCCAACAACATACCTACTCCATATGAATAGTATCAGTCTTATAACACCAGGGCATATCCTCGTTGAACTTGCACCGATGCGCGTTGTTTTTCGCGTCGTACAGTAACGCGTTGTCGACGTATGCGTCGCAGACGTTACACCACACAGAGAGATCTAGAAGGGAGAGTACGAGCGGGTGATGTGTCGATGTGAAGTGTTGTTGCATGTGACCGTTGATACTGCGTCCGCAGGCTCTCTGGAAATATAGAGATTTGTTCCAGTTTTTTGATGGCACTTATATTCTGTATACATACATAACAAAGTGCCATGCGTAATGGGGATGGTGAAAGTATTTTTATATACGCCCAAACGCAGTTAGTATGCGCGTAAAGGAACTTTTGTTCGGCAGCTATATGAAACCTTGCGTTTGTAAATATAATAGTGTTTAATTCATAACAAAAAAGAAAGAGGCATTTGCAATTATATTGTGGAAATACATTAGATAGGTACTCACAACATAACAATGTAGACACACCCAGTTTTCGACAGTTTCTTCACAGCTCACACATTTGACATTCTGCGTGAATTTCACATCATTCGGTATCGCGAATAGTCCCTCTAAATGCGGGCACCAAGGCAAAGGTATCACCGCAAACATCTCTCCGTCAGTTATCGCTTGCATGTTCTCGGCTAGGTAATCTACTAACGTCTTCTTTTCCTCTTTTGAATTTGGACTTTTCGAACTACCCTCGCTTTTCGAACTAGATTGCGCCGGTTTTGTAACTTCTTTTGAGCTCCTCGGTTTCTCGTCTTCGTCATCAGTCCCGCAGTGAATGCCGTCTATGCATACCGGTTTGTCTATGGTCAAGTTTGCCATGGAGGCTTCTAATGACGAATCGAGTTGTGTCAAGCTTTTGGATGCTACACTAGATTTGGTGGAATTATCTAAATAACTGGAATCGGTTCCGCTCGTGGAACTGCGATCGTCCGCTAAACCAAGACCTCTTGAAGGCAGAGGCTCTTCTAGAACGTTCTCAAGCGGTAGGGCTAGTTGAAATCTCAGACTTTTCCAATATTTCTTGTGGGTTTTTATCACGTTATTTATGGTTTCTATGGCAGAAGCGTTACAGGTGGTTTTGGGGTCGTATTGGTGGGTTATGGGGTCGCCTAGCAAGGCTTTGGTGCATAGCGTCATGGCATAT